>ML675611.1:40405105-40622755 GCA_007922155.1 Mesoclemmys tuberculata
AGCCCCCGGCCTCGGCCATCCTCCACTCTGCCCAGCCCCCGGCCTCGGCCATCCTCCACTCTGCCCAGCCCCCGGCCTCTACTTACTGGTCCCTTGCCCCTATTGTCGTCTGGTTGAACCGGTCCTTTACCCTGGTTATTTTCTGACCCAGGTAGCCCTTTATCCTGATTAATTTCTGAAAGGGGCAATTTACTATCTGCAGATTTCAAGTCTTTATTTCCTATTACAGGGGATGGAGGTAAGGCTGCAGTTCCTCCTGTTCTCGGAGGAATAGTAGACTGCACAGTTGCGGGCATAGTGGGAAGAGGTGTTGGTTTTTGATTCTGCGTAGGTGGAGGTTGAGTAGTTGGTTTTGTCTCTTCTAATTGCTGTGCAGGATCATGAGAACTCCAAGTCCACTTTTTATGCCCTGAAATCACTTGTTTGACTTCAGCTTTGGGTGGCTCCTGTTGAGCTTTTGTCAGGTCATCACCTGGCTGGACTGGACCAGAATTTTTTGCATCTGTATCAAAAGGAACTGGAGTAGATTGAGTTCTATTTGCCAACTGCTGATTGACAGCCACATCAGTAAAAGGTTCTCTGTTTTCTGTTCGGGACTCTGCTTGAGACTGCTGTTGTCCAAAAGGAGGTCTGGGTCCCCTCCACTGTGGCCCACTTGGTCGGGAACTGTGCATCTGTGACGTACTTGGGGAAGTATAAAACTGTGATGCTGGCCCCCGGGGAATAGTTCCCCATTTGCTTGAAGACCGTCCATCTGAATTCTGACCTTCAAATCTTGGCCTTGGCCCTTCCAAGCGCTGGGCCTCAAAACGAGGCCCTTTCGGCCTTGGCCCTTCAAATCTGTCAAAGCCTCTTCCTCGAGATCCATCAAACCTACAAGTAAAACAAGAGACATTGTATTCAAATGAAAAAATCAGGTGACAATACTCTAGAAGATATTTTCACTTTATAAAACCACTTTCATACAAACGTGTGTGCCTCATGAGCAAGCCCCATTGTATCAGTACAGAAATACAGAAAAATGCACTTCAATTTCACACCGCACAACTGAGTGTGACAAACCACTTGCAGACTCAGCAACCTCTAGGAAATAATGGTAGATGACAGGTCACAAAATAATCAGTGTCATGCGCCAATGTGGCATCAATATGTGAAGTTCCTCAACATCTGTTTTTAACAACCTTCAGTAGACAATGGAGCTGGGGCTCAGGGTTCAGGCTACTTCATTTCTTGATTTTACTACAGCATCTAATCATTTAGATGCTCCAAGTCAGCCTAGATCTCATGCACAGCGCATAAGTTAAAATACTATCTAGGGAAAAGAGCACAAACTGTAATTGTGCCTACAGATAGCCTTTAAACAGTTTTGCAATAGATGTTCCAGAACTGTTCTGAACCACAGATGATGAGTGTAACATGTGGTAGGGGTTTACATTGGGACAGCTCATCATGTGGCACTGACTTTTCTCAAGGTTTCCAGATAACTTGCATTAAGAGAAACTAAAAATACAGTAATTATTTTTCTATTTCTTTTCCATGTGAGCAACTGTAGTTGCGAAAAGGATGCTATGTGCTTCAGAATGGAGATGTGTGGGTACACAGGACAATCTCGCTAGAAAGTTGTGACCCGCCTTAGATAATGTCCAAGTGCAAGGTTCACATCTCTGACTTTGCTTTCACTGACAGCATGTCTACAATATGGGCACTACAGCGACAGAGCTGCAGCATAGACACTTGTACACCAATGGAAGGGGTTTTTCCTTCCATGTAGGTAATCCACCTCCCCAAAAAGCAGTAGCTAGGTCTACAAAAAAAATTTCTGTCAACCTAACCACATGTACACTGGGGGTTAGGTCTGCTTAACTAGTGCTCGGGGGATGTAAATATTCCACATCCCTGCGTGACATAGTTAGGTCAATCTATATTTTAAATGTAGACCAACCAGGCATAAGATGAACACAGAGCACAGTATACATAATTTATTTTTAAAACCAATTACCCCACACAATGTTTCCCTGGGGACAGGTGATAAAGAATGAAGCACACGTGGCAGATTTTCTCACATTGTTTAATGCACAACTGGCATTATAGGTGATGAGGTTAGTATAGGAATCTGTTTAGATGAGAATGTGTGTAAACTAAAAGAAAAAGACCTACCTAGGACCTCGTGGTCCTTCAAAATATGTTCCTCTGGGTGGGTCTGGAAGCAATCCACCTGATCTCACTGGTTTTTCCTGAATGGTGGAAGTGGAGGGTACCTGGGTTGAAGATACTGTAGAAGAGGTTTTCAGTTCTCCAGATGCTTGTTCGGATGAGACAGAAACGAATGGCACAGCTTGCTTGCCCGGATGAACTTGAGAGTTTCCTTGATCTGAAGTGCCAGCAGATGAAGTTATTTCAGAATGACAAGGTAAAGATGCAGATGAACTAGATAGTTTAAATACAAAAGAATCAGGAATAGGAAGCAGGGCTGGTCTGGTTGTCCTAGTAGCCTGAAAGACCCGAGGACTGGATGAGGGTTCAGATGAGCTAGGCAACTGAGGACCGGAAGACAGAGGTGGGGGAACCTGCGGAGGGATGGCTGAAGGCAAAGTGGGAGGCATAACAGGCATGCCTCCTTGAGAGGTTTGAGTATATGGAACAAAAGGAGCTGGCAATGCAACATTCCCAGTGAATTGGCTCTTCATGTTTCGAAGCGAGTTCACTTTCTCCTGCAGATGGGATTGGGTAGCTTTCATCTGTCCCTGCCATGTTTTCCACTGTTTCTCATATTCCTGAAGCTGATCTTTGTGAGGGTAGGTTTGAAGCTGATCCTGCCATCCCTGGAATTCACGCTCCCATTCTTTGTGAAGTTGTTGAAACTGTTTCTGCTGTGTCTCATAATGCTGCAGCTGCATATCCGCTGACATTGTCTGCAAGAAAAAGAGAAGAAAATGGTACAGCATACTTTTTAAGTTCCTTCTGAAGAAACATGCTTGGGTATCACCCTTTGTCACAATCTTCAATTTAGGCAGAAGCTTGAGAGAAGAGTTATGTAAAAACAGAAGCAAACATAATCTGTCCAGAATATTTTTGTGACAATCCACTGTCTCCAACCTATACATTTTAGTGCTAGGTAAGGGCACACACTTTCATCCAAAAAGCTCATGTAACTCAAAGGCGGGGTGGGAGGAGGAGTGGGGAGAAGTGAGGAGAAGTGGGGACAGTATAATTTTAGCAACAGATTATTTCTGTACACAGCCAAACTATTTGGTCTTATTACTAGGTAATCCTCCATTCCTACTGACTCACAAATAAATAAAAACCTACAACAGTCACTAGCTATTTCATACCCACCTCTGTATTTAAATTGCTGTAACCAAACTGCAAGCCTCCTTTACCCTACCTTGTAAAATCAAGAAAATGTACTATCCTAGGAACCATGGTGATGATTTTACTTGTTTCCTTCACCCAGTTCCTCTTGGGGCTACCGGCTTCAATTTACTCTTTCTTTATCTAATGACTTTCAGTTCCTTGAACACTAGGAGTGGCAAATACCGACACAATACATATTATTCATGCAGAGTCACACTAGTACAACATAAAATGAAAAAGTATTAAAGCATAATATATTTTGTATAAAATGTGAATCAACTAGAGTCCACTATGAACTGTGCAAGAAAAAATGCCATGGCTGAATTATCATCTTTTATCTCTCCCTTTTCAATTTTGTCATAACCAGTCAAGGAGTAGAGGAACTGCTAAATCAATGGTCCATCTAATTCAATGTAGTAAGGTCTGAATTAGTTTGGGTTAAATCAGTTGCCCCTCTAGCCTTGGATTTGGTCTCTCAGAACAAGCATTGTGGTAACGGCCAAAGAATCCAATCAGGATCGGAATCCCACAATTGTAGCTGCTGTAAAACACACACACATGGCAGTGCAGAGCACTGGACTGGGACAAGAGATCAAAATTCTATTACCAGCTCACCCAGAAACCTGCTATCTGACCTTCACTGAGTTACTTCACCTCTCAGTGCCTGTTTCCCTTCTTACCCTTTGTCTGGTCTGTCTCATCTATTTAGATTGTAAATTCTTTCAGGCAAGGACTCTCTCTATGTGTATGTACCTCTCCCAGTACAATGGGGGCTTGATCTTAGTTGGGGGTCTCTAAGAGCTACTGTAATAATTTGGGGGGGGGTTAAGAGTGAAAACAGCCCCTCCCACAAAGACACTGGAAAGGCATAGAAGGCTTTCCTCTAACCATCAACAATCCAATAATCTGCTTAATTACCTAACACCATCCTACTGGCCCCAGATAGCAATCATTTTACACTCTGAAGCATGAAGATTTACAAGAATTAGTTTTATCTGCATTTGCTATTCTTACAGATGTCTAATCTATTTTTAATCTTACTAATCTATTTATATCAATAATATCCTTAGGCAGTAAGTTCCACAACTAGTTATACTTTATCTAAATATTTCATTTATTTTGACTTTTACATTGCCTTTTTTAATAACCTCTTTTTCTTGTATTAGAGGACACATTAAATAAAGGCACCCGAACAGCTCTTTCTGTTCTAGCCATTTTAAGTAACCTTTTCTTTTCTAAACTAAGCAGTCCTAGTATAAAAGTTTCTGACACCTAAAGCCCATTTTCAAACGTGATTTAGGAGACTAAACTGCTCCAGAGGTGATTTTGAGAATGTTATCCCATGTAAATAAATAGTCTTTTTAATTACTCCTCATATGAAATCTGCTCCCCCCAACATCTGTAAATATTCTTTTACTTTTCAGTTGAGACTGGAAAGTATCTTCTAAGGAAAGGGGGAGCTAACTCTTTGCCCATAAAGAAAGATTAAAGAGATGGCGAGGCAAACAAGCCAGAAAGACGACATGATTATACTACATACTTCTCATAAGACCATGTGTGTTATATTATCCAAGAGGTATAACGAACGTTAGTTGCTTAGTGACTAACCTGTGGGAGTGGTGGCTGTTGTATGATCTGTTGGTACTGCTGTAGAATCTGTTGCAGCTTGGCATGCTTCTGCATTATTCTCTGATACTGAAAGCCAACTCGATGCTGTGGATGCTGCTGCCACTGAGCTGCTGCCACCTGCAACTGCTGCAACCTCAAATCTTCCTCTGAGTCCTCAGGAGGTTCAATACTCAGCTAAAGATAATGTAATTATTATAACTAAGGCAAAGCTCAACCAAGCATAACATCTAAACAAGCACAACCAAATTCATAGACGTTTTATGGCAGTTCATAATTCTGTGACCCTTCATTTTGGTGTTCTGACTTTCCATGACACTTTCAGAATAGATTATTTTGTTTATCTTCAATAAGATTATGGTTCATGCCAAAAATCAGATTTGTGAGAATTTGCCTGCATATCCTAAGTAAAAACTGTCACTAAGCACATGGACAGAAAGGTTTTTGGGAAAAACTTCATATTATTAGGCACAGACTATGACTCCATTCTTTAACAAAGGAATGTTTATCTCCCAATGTCTGGAGTGGAAGGCAAAATCATCACTTTCTTTTGCCAGCACATAACAGGAAAGTAATATGCATCTCAATTAAAAATTGGAATGATTAATTAAATTAAAATCCACACTATTCCAAAATTCAGGTGTTTTTGGATTTAGTGATCTGGTTCAGGCCTGAGCTATTAAGTTCAGATGCATGTCTGGATATGAATTTCCACGAAGTCTTGCGGATAGAGGTTCTAGATTGAATATGGGGTACTAGCTCGGGCACATCTCTAATCACGACTGCAAAATTTATACAAGCAGCTGCAAAGGGGAAAGGTACTAGCACCTTCAAATTCAGCAGGTAGGATTAGCAAAGCATACAGAAGAACGGAGGTAAAAAGCTTGAACACTAACAAGGAAAACTCATTCAAGGATTTCAGATTAAGGAACGAAGGGGCATAAGATTAATTAAATGGGACTACAGTAATTAATTCATTTCCTTTAGTCTATTTTCTTTAAAGTAATTCACCTTTTATGAGATATGTCATCTGACCTACTGGCATCAGAGACAAATACAGTTCAGAGTCTCAGAACATTATTCACTTCAGCATGGCAGGGAGCAAAAGCCTTACAAATCTGTAGTAGGAAGACTCTACAAACCCAAGCTGACCATGCAACTCATCACCTATTCATCACCTAACAAAACTGAGGCAGCAGCTTGTCCCGGAAAAAGATTTTGCTATGTTCCAAACCTGCCAGATCAGAGATGTGTGCCCAGGCTTATCTTTCCCAGCTGTGCATTCTATTAATAGGGAGGCAGTATATCCAAGTGAATATATCACTGGACTTGAACTCAAGAGATCTGGGTTCTACTAGACTCAAGAGACCTGCCCCTGGCCCGGTGGGTGATTCTGGGTGCATTACTTCCCCTCTGTGCTTCAATTTCCCCTGTGTAAAATGGGGATAATGACACTGACCTTCTTTATAAAGCGCTTTGAGATCTACTGATGAAAAGTGCTATATAAGAGCTAGATACTATTATTCAGACACTGGGATGAGAGGAAAACATTTTTTTAGGAATGAACGTCACATATGGAACATCATCTTTGCATAGCCTACCTTAGGTTCAGCAGATGAGATAGGAAGTTCCTCTTTTTGGGGGGTTGGTATTAGGGGTTCATTAAGTGAAGGTGATTCAGATTGCTGCTTAGGAGCAGTCACTTTCCCATCTTCTTGCTGTATTTTTTGCTCAGGAGCATCCTTCGCTATTCCTGAACCTTTCAGTTGCTGCTGGCCCTGAGCATGTGCTTTTGCCCTCTGCTGTAGACTTAGCAAGTGTTGCTGGTACCAATATTGCTGCTGTTCCTATAATACACACAGTTTGTGAGAATTACAGTAGCAACCAGGTTTAATAGGAAAAAACAGATCTTGGCAATGATGGGATCAGCCCAGATAATCACTGAAATCTGGCAGAGAAAACAGTCTCCAGAGAAGTGTTCATGCATGTTTCATAGTGATAACTCACTTCTCCACCATCATTATTTGTATTGCAATAGAGGTCAAAACCCCTTATCAGGATTCAGGCACCACTGTCCTAGATGCTGTTCAGACACAAAGGAAGATGCAATTGCAATCCCAAAGAGCTTAAAACTGAAGGCTAAAAACAGAAACAATGAGAGAAAGTGTTCAAAATACAAGATAAGTGATGGGGAGAATGGGCTTGTTAACTCCATTTAATTATTTTATTATTAATTTATTATACACATTTATTATGGAGCTGGAATGGGACAGGATAATGGGAAAGTTGGAGAATTAATATGAATAATGGAACAGAGAAAAGGGGGGGGGGTAGGAGGACACAAAGGAAGGAAATGCACACAGTAAAGAAAGGGGAGAGACAAATGGAGAGGACCATGGAGAGCAGGAAGAGTGAGGACGGCAGCAGGGAAACTATGAGGGAGAGATGTGGAAGGAGGCTGGGACAATCAATCAACCAAGACAGAAAATAATACCCAGAGTTCAGATTAAAAAAAAGCTGTGTTCTAACCTCACTGGCATCTGCGAGCTGCAAAGGTAACCAGATGGGCAAGCCGGAAATAAAACAAGTCCAGCTATGGAGACAGTTAAGTTCCTAGCATTAAGTCCTCAACTTTAAATATGTTCAAAGTACAGGTGCTTTATAGGTGAAAGACCTGTCCTCTGGGATATGGTTCTACAAGGTCTGATGGCATATTATGACATTCAGACCTTCTTAAAAGGAGATAATGCTGGAGAATTTCCTCTGAATTTTCAAAGATTTTCATTTTCTCCATGTATGTCATATGGACAAATGTATATATATATTATCCATTATCAATCCCCTTTCCTAGGTTTTGTAACCATGTGGCATACATCTTCTCCAGGCTGAAATTATTACAATAGCTCAATGTTTTTATACATTTTCAAAATAGTGGGTAGCTCAATAACTACTCTTCATCAGGATTTTCACTAGCCAGCCCCAAATATCAAGGATAAAGTTGGAAGAGACTCCCTAGTGAGTAGGGTTCTATAATCTGCACACACACACACTAAAAACTCAATGAAATGTTGTGAACTCAGATTTAAAATACAGTGTAAGACACAAAAAGAACTTAATTCTACTTTATGAATTCAGAATACTGAATGTTTACTAAAAATGTATACTAACTATGTATTGAAGTCTCATTTATCAAGAGAATATATATATCCTTTATGAGAACTCTAGCAAAATAAAGGGGATAGAGGTTGGTATTTCATGAAGTGAGGACACTGAAAATCATCCTAAAGCTCATGGACCGATGCACCCAATGAAAGCACAAGCTCTATTAGCAATTTCCCCTCCTCTGAGAATCTATGACTGCCCCTTATCTTTCATACCCTTCTTGTTCATCTTTTCTACCCACACACAGTCAAGAAGACCACTTCTGAAAACCAAATACGGGAACAATAGAGAGCCAACAGGAATGAGAGTTTATTTTAAAATGCAAGTTTAAATTCAGCATTAGTGAATGGTGTCAGATGAGATTCCTCAAGACTAAAGCCTCCAGTTCATCTTCAAAATACAGTAGGTACAAAATAAGCATGTGCAGTTCAAGATTCCTCCATCTACACATATTATACCTGAATTAGAAGGGCCTATTTCTAGTAGTGAGGTGTGAAATGGATGAATTTAAAGAGCAGATCTATTCAGAAAATCATTTCTCTAAAATGGCATTTTGGGGATTATGTCTATGATAGGAGACAGTATCTTTCTAGACCCTATTGACCTCTCCCAATATCCTTCAGAATCAAAATTCAGATCAGGATATGACACAGAGAAGCTTTCATGACTATGAGTGGCGGACAAACCCCATACTTGCAACATGGGATCTCTCTCAGCAGCCTTCCACTCCATGTTGCATTAGGAATTGTTTTTGCATTCAAGACCGAGCAGAGGCACTAAAATGGATTTAATCATTCCTTTCAAAGAGATGTCACAAAGTGATCTTATGCAATAGTGATGGGTGTTACATAGATAACATAAATAAAAGATATACAGTGATGTTAAACAACTGCTGTTCTGCCCTAAAAACCCAGTCACTCATGAACCCATCCTGTCTCCTCTCCTTCTCAATATATAGATTAATCTCTAGGTGAAGTCATGGCACCAGCTCCAATACCACCAATATGATGACACCCAGCTATAAATCTCCTTTACGGCACATGAAGCTAGAACCATCTTATGTCCCAGCATCTGATTGAAAAAAGTGAATGGACAAAATCAGATGTCTAAAGCTCAGACTGAGCAAAACAGAGGAGATACCTGTGAAGGATACATTTCAAAGAGATGGTGGGAACTCTAGTCCTCATTTTTGACTGAGAGATTCTACTCTCCCTTTGTCAAGGTGGTGACCATTCTTGAGTCCTACTACAATAACTGTTACTCCTATACACAAGGAATGCAATAGCATCAAGGACTACCTTCTTCCATCTTTGGCTAACCAATGGTTTACACCAGTGATACTCAGACCTAAGTGGTTCAGGAGCCCAATTAGCGATCAACATTACAGCCACAGTAGTGTGAGTTCATTGTTACATTTACTATAGTAAAATTCATATATTTAAACAATATGACAGGAGAAATGTTTAGTTTTATATTATATCTCACAGCAAATAACCTAATAACTTAGTACAAGTTGATAAATTAATTGGTTAATAACATAGTAAAAGCATCCTGATTGCTTAATAATTAAACCTGTGTTTTAATATCATACTGCAAAGAGCCCCAGGAGACATATTAGAGAGCCACAGTCTGAGTAATCACTGGTTTATAACTATTCCTCTCAAGGGAGGATCTTGCCACAGTGAACCAGGTGTCATTACCTTCTGGTTAGGTTAAATTACCACAATTCACTCTGCCAAACACTCAACTGCGAAGGTCACACAGAAGCCCCACCTGATATAACATGACTCAAACAAGAAAAAACAAAGAAGTGCATACCATTTGTTCCGCTGACTTTCCATTCAGTTCTGTATCCATTTCAAATACTAGTTCTCAGTTTTAAAACCTTTAATGGCCCACCAGGACAGCAAGTCTCTACGCAAGCAGTGTGAATGGCAGAGTCCAGGGCAAAAAACTTGGGGGTCTTAGTTATTATACAATAGCAGGATGAATTTGAGTGCCTTTAGTGCATAATGCAAGACCCATCTTTTTTGCATCAAGTCCTTCCCCAGGATGGCAAAAAAAAAAGCCTGATGATGCTCCTCATAGAAGAAGATAACAAACATGATAAGTAGGGAAGAGGAAAACTACATACCAGTCCAGAACACAGAGTGATGAAGCCTAGGTATCCTTCATGGAAATAATACATAATCTTTATTTAAGTTTGCACACAATATGCACCCAGATATCCAAATGAATCGTATACTATAAATAAATTTGGTAGACACTTCACTTATTAAGTGTTTCTCAGAAGATACACCTTTGAAATAAGGAGATACAGGAACCTTATTTTCATTCTGCTAGGCTGTTCAGCAAAATCTGTAACATGGCATGGGATTCTAAACCACCATCACACATACAGATCTGTCACTATTACATAGTGGAAGAAAAATAACACAACAGGAATTACAAATGACAAATGGCAATTTGTTGCATAATATACTGAATATATGGAGGGAAAAAAGCAGCACCCAATCTATTTGGTTACGGACACTTACAACGAGTAGATCATCAGAAAATTATCTTCTGCCTAGACTAGACTGTCATAAATTAAAAAAGAAAGATTTCATAACTCCTTTTGCGCACGAGTAGAAATTATATTATTTCAATGTTCAATCTTTACAACCTTCTAAGTACCACTTCCTTTTTAAATTACATTTTAATTTCGTATTGTATCAAATTCAATAAACTACACTAATGCAAAGTTAGAGCAAAAATCAGAACATGCAAAAGTTCGGGGTGTTTGTTCAAACACAACTCTGCTCCCTTAAGTATGCCTTGCAATAATCTATTAATTATGACCATGCTATATGTATGTGTGGCTGTTTAAAATAATTATTATATTGAATTATTTTAAAAATAGTGTACCATAATGAATTTACAGACTATATCATAATGGATGGCCATAAAGCATGGGGGGAGGAGGAGGGATGTTAGAATGTAAGAGTCAACCTTCTCAAGTCCAGCACATTTGAGGGCTCAATAATGCAAACACAATACCAAATCTACACTTAATTTACTATTTTGTTGTTGGGGAGGAGGGGGACAGTTTAAAGAAAAATGAAAATAAGAGTCCCCATTTCTATAGAAGTAAAAGACCAGCTAGTGCCTATCAATACCATTATAAAATTGCAGCGTGTAGACTCAACCAACACTGCCACACAAGAGGCTGACTAGTATCTGTTAGAAAAGTACACGTTCTAATACCTACGCATGTACAGCTATATAGCTTTAAGTGGATATGAATTAAAAGCAGTCCCAAGCATTAATAATTTTAATCAGTGACTTAACCAATCAAATTAACTTTTTTTCCAAATTTGGCTTTAACTCTGAATAGTCAAATTACAGGGGGAAAAAAGGGAAAAAAAGCTTGTTAATTTTAAACTATAAAAATTAAATCAACAGGTTTTTTAAAGAGTGTACTTAGGTCTTGATCTCACAACTGGATCTGAACAGGAGATCCTTGGGCCCAGGCAGAGCCCCAGCAGAGTCTTAATCAGCTGCACATACAATCTCAGGCCCCAATCATGTGCATGGTTAATTCTATGCACGTGAGCAGTCACTAGTTTAATGAACGTGAGTAGTCACACTGAGGTCAATGTTTACAGATTTGGGGCCTGACTGCCCATCTATAGACATGAAGTGTTTTTAACAGTAAAAAGTATATTTTTCACCTTCATCAACTCAAAAACAATGGAAAGGATTTTCCTCAAATGCTTCATAAAACCTCACCTTTAGGAAGAGATCAAGCAGATACATGGTTAGGACAAGGTATAAATATTGTTAAAAGCTGTACATATAAGGCTTCAGGGTATATAATGGAAACATTTTTGTAATCTTAACTATTGCAGGTGTGGCCAAGCAACCACTGTCATACTGCTATATCATTTGTGTTAATAAACTGAGAAAATATTCCAGTACAAGAAATCTCAAAACAAGAAACTACGCAAAACAAAACTAGGTACCAATCCTGCAACATACAACGAGCCAACAAACTGCTACATCTGCATGGAGGGTCCCACTGAAGTCAACTGGATTCCGTGCAGTTCATCTGCACAACGTACTTTGGAAGACTGGGACCTTAAATGTCTGAAAAGTCCACCAAAAGGATAAAGTTCAGAATCCAGGTTGAAACTTTGTTCTTTACACATTCCACTGTGCCGGGGAACTGTGGGCCCTTGAAACACAGGGTACAAAATGTAATTTCAGGGGGATTTATGGAATTTTAGCTTTATCTGTGCCATTTCTGACTTTTGTGAAATAAAGCCAAATATTGCAAATTATTTAAATGTGATGTTTCTCTATTTTATCTATCTTTAGCTGAGCTTCTTACAACTCACAATACATCTGTAAATGATCAGTTCTCGTAACTACGTTTTCCAAACTGGAGTCACAATCTGTAGCAGAACACACACACTAGACACTTTGTTCTTACCTGGGGGGTCATGGTGGAGGGATCTGGTTGTGGGGTGCTGTGCTGATCAGAACTGTCACTGATATCCTTAGCAGCGCTCTGCAATGCCTCTTGCTGGGGAGGAGTGGGAGTGGGCAAGGACTGGGATGCAGTGAAATGCGATTTAGACTGGGCCGGGGTCAAATTAGACTGCACTGGTTGGGAAGGGGAAGACTGGGAAGGGGACTGGTAAGACTGAGAAAGTGTCAGATAGGACTGAGATGGGGGTAAATAGGACTGAGGAGCTGTAGATGGAGGAGGCTCCAAAAACAATGGTGGGGGTGGCTGGGAGAACTGAGAATGGGTCAAATAAGACTGGGGCGGAGGGGACTGGGAAGGGGGTGGCTGGGCTGGGGGCAGATAGGGTTCAGACTGGGTTGGGGGCAGATAGGGCTGCGAAGGGGGTGGATAGGCCTGATCCGGTGGCGGGGGCGACTGCGGTGGAGAGGACAGCTCCATGTCCATGGGCACCGGGGAAGAAGGCAGGAGCTCCCATTCGCTGTGGGGCATGGGTGGCTGGAGGGTCTCATGCTCTCGGGGCGGCGGGGGCGCTGGGGGCTTGCAGACCTGGGGGTCCCGGGGCGGGGGCGGCGGGGGCGGCTCGCGGTGCTTGAACTGCTTCTGGTAACTGCGGACAGGCGGCGGCACTGGCGGCGGCGGCCAGTCGGTGAAGGAGCCGGGAAGAGGCGGAGGGGGGAGGCCCGGGGGCGGCGGCCCGGGCGGGGGCCCCCCCAGAAGCACCGACTGCATCTGCTTCTGGTGCATTTGCTGCAGCTGCTGCAGCTGGGCCAGGTGCTGCTCCTGCAGGCTCAGGAAACCCGAGGCGCCGGGCGCGGGGGCCACGCCGGGAGCCGGCGGCGGGTAGTTGGGCGGCGGCACGGTGGGCGGCGGGACGCTGGGGGGGCGGCACGGGCAGCGGCGGGGGCGGTATCGAGGTGGGAGGCGGCGGGTAGTGCCCCGCCGCCCCGTACAGGCCCCAGGCCGGGTACATGGCGGGGCCGGGTGTGAGGCGGCGGCCGGAGCGGGGAGCGGAGATCGGCGCTTCCACAGGCCGCGGCGACTGGCTGGCGACAGCGGCGCATGCGACGCACGGCGCCTGCGTAGTGACTGAGGCTCGTCGTCATTGGACCTCCCGGACAGAAGAGTCGCGTCCTGGAAGCCAGAGTGCCCCTAGTCTGGACCACAGAGAGCAACGAGCGCCACCTGCCGATCAGCCCGGGCTACAACGTCTGCAGCCTGGTTGGGCGCCGGGGCGGGATAACAGCACGGAGCATAGAGAGGTGCACTGAGGGACTAGAGCGTCGCTGAAACCCAGGTCTCTTGTCTTCTAGCCTTGGGTCCTCTTGGACTAAAGAGAGGAGCAAAGCGCCGCGCGCAGAGGAAGGTGATCGGCCTCCATCTTGTTTTGGGGCCGCCCTCGGGGGGGGGGGAACAGGCCGGCCTGGAGGCCGCCCCCGCCTTCTGGGTCCTATCGCGACCAATATTTTCCCCCTTGCGCTCAGATCCCTCTCATGCGGGGGCGCGCCTTCGGTGCCCCACGCGCTGGCCGGCCGTGGGCGCCCCTCAGCCACTTCCCTCCCTTCATGGGGCCGCACGCCCTGGCCACCAAGAAATTCACTCCCAGGCCGGGATCAAACTCGGTTCCCAAAACAGCCCTGGCCAGCCTAAGCTGCAGAGACGCTGTGCTAGCCCTAGCGTTTAGCGCTAACGACCAGCCTGGGCCATCTCTGCCCGGGGAAGCGGCTGAGGACCCGAGACGACGCGTTGGACCCGCAGCTCCATTGCTATGGAGGCTGTTCAGTTTCCAGGGCTTGTGTTTGCCGAGCAGTGACAGGCGGCCAGCTTGATCTTCACAACTGTTTAGCAGCCACAACTCCACTGATTTAGGGCTTGGCTTCACGTAAAGTTAACCTGAATTATGACTCAAGTGCTGCCCCTATCTCAAGTGCCCTGCAAACACAAAGCCCTAGGGGTGTTTCAATACGACTTGGCTAGCCCAAGGCGTTATAGGCTAAAAGGCAAATGAGTCCAATTTGTCAGTGGCTAACATGGCCAATCTGTAGTGTGGACCCAGGCTGGTGACATTTGAGTCATGCTGATTTTCCAGTGCCTTCCCACAATCCCCCTATGTGCCCGGGAAGGATGGATACATTTTCCCACAATTCACTGCGATGGAATTCATAGTGCAGCTTATCTCATTGCAGTGCTCAGAACCATAGAATATGCATTCAGCTATCTCAGGTCTGGTCTGCACTTCAAATTTAGGTCAACATGAAAGCACTCAGGCATATCTGAAGGGTGTGGATTTTTAAAGTTATCTGATAACTCCCAGGGTAGACACAATTAGATTAGTGCAAGAATGTTTCCTTTGAACTAGCTACTACTGTTTAGGGAGGTGGAGTTCCTACAGTGATGGAAAAAACTCTTCCATTACTGTAGGCTATATCTATGCATGAGGTCTATAGCTCCATAGCTATGCTGCTATAGTGCTCATAGTATAAACGTGATCTCAGTGCCTCATACAAATTAATGCAGCACCAGTGTGAATACAGCAGCTGCAGCATTGGCTATGTTGCCATTCTCACTCGAGATAGGCTAGCTTGAGAAAAGTAAGTCTGCAATAATGTTGTAGCCATATTGGTCCCAGGATATTAGAGAGAGAGAGAGAGATGGTAAATGAGATAATTTTATTGGACCAACTTCTGTTGATGAAAGAGACAAGCTTTCAAGCTACACAGAGTGTTGGTCCAATAAAAAATATGATCTCACTCACCTTGTCTCTCTTGAGAAAAGTAAGTCAGGTGTAGATAACTTGAGTTATGTCTGCAATGAAGTGAAGATATGCTCTTAATTGATAGCTGCTCAGCACTGAAAATCAGACCATAAGGGTCTAATCCTGCAGCTCTTGCTCAGTCCTCACTAGACAAAATTACATGATCTTCAGAATGTTGATTGTTTGGTCTAAATTGAGTCTAAGTAATCACTGCAGGGTTTTACTGTAATGCAACAAAAAATGGAAAAGCAAGTTTAATTATTATCTGAATCCTGCTAGGTCTACAATTATGCAATTAAATATAGTCAGGGCCTAATCCTCACAAGAGCCTGAGCTGAGTTTGACAGACCTGAGGGCTGCGAGGAACAGAGGTGGGATTACACTGCCTCCTGCACCCCACAATCCTAAAACCAATTGTGGTAGTGCAGCTGTGATGTACATTAAAGCAAAACAGTTTCCTATAAGACATTCTGCCAGGTGAGGATTGTCTGGAGAGTTGAATGCTTTAACCCTTGCATGTGCTCTCCTGATATGACCCTACACTCAGGGGTGGGTGGCATAAAGTGAGCTATGTCAGTTTTTCTAAGGATTCCCCTCCATTAGGGAAACCTGAGCTGCTCTTTTAGTGTAGCTTACAGAAAACTGATGATTACATCCAGGCCATGTGCTATTCATGCTGCTATAGTAAAGATTAAGATCAGCTCTCTGTTTAAAGCTTGACTCAAATTTTAAGTGCTCTAAAATTTGCAGTTACTTTGACTCATGGAGGTCTGTGGCAGAGTTAGTCACCCAAATTCAGCAAGGGGTTCCTGCAATACAGCCCTCTCCACCCCCAGAAAAAAGCATTTTTAAGGTTGACCTCCTACCAACAAGTGCTGGAATAAATTGCATACAGAGGTTGTGGAATCTCCATTATTGGAGATTTTTAAGAGCAGGTTAGACAAATACTGTCAGAGATGGTATAGAATTAGATAGTGCTTGGTCCTGCCAATAAGTTCAGGAGGCTGGACTAGCTGACTTCGCAAGATCCCTTCCAATCCTATGATTATATGTTTTTGCCCAGATCTAGGGAAAAAGGAATCACTTTGTGGTTCTGAGCCTGGCCGAGTGGTCTCAATCACTGGCTGTTTACCCAGTTAGGGCCTGCCATTCACTAATCCTTTGGGATTGCAAATTTGAAAATAATGGTGAGAGAGAGAAGCTCTGAAGTTAGGCACATGCTTATGCTCCTGAAGCAAATGGATTATACTGAGACTGTATGGACCAAATAGCCAAGAACATTTCTAGCTCTATAGCTGAGTAGCTCATGGGAACATACAATCACCACTAATTTTGATTTATGCTTAGCCAGTGTCAGTTTGAGCTTGACCTAAGAAATGTAGGAAAGGCTTGAAGGCATATTGCTAAAATCTTCCTTTATCAGGGCTGTTTTGTTTTGGTGTGTGGGGGCAATGTAATCAAACTAGCTTTAAAAATAAAAATTAGACACATGAATGTTTGCTGGAAGGAAGATTGGGGGCAGAGAAGTAGGTAGGAGCTGGGTGGAGGGGTTGGGGGCTGCATTGAGGAATGGGGATTATAGAGACGGATAAATGGGGGTGAGTCGTTGGTGGCTCAGGTGCGAGTGGGGGTTAGGAACACTGGGAAGGCAAAAATGGAGGAGAATGGCAGAGGGATGGGAGAAAATAGGGGCAGGGGCTCCTGTCAGCCCCACATTCTTCCCTCCCATGTGTGTGCCAGGATTTGGGAGGCAGCCTCTCTGAGCCCACCTGTTCTCAAATTAAACTCCTTGTCTTTACCCCAGTCTAGTCACTGTATTCTTGGAGCATTCTCCCAGCACTCCTGTTCTTAGCTTCCCATGGAAAGAGGTAAGGCTTCACCAGACCTCAGCTCACGTGGTGTGGAAGGGAGAGGGGTTAAGTACCCCCTAGCAGGGCAGGGCCGTTTCCAGCACACATAGCAGGCACAAAGAGGGGCTCAGACCACGCTGCCACAAAGTCAGTCCCTCCACAGTCACAGCTCTTTCAAGCTGTTCTGATTCCTCCACCATTCAGTATAGCAACACCTAACCCACAGAATGCAGCTGGAGTACATGCTGTTAATTCCCAGTTATTATTGCTAGCTCCAGAGGGGCAGAGTTCAGTTTGCTTGGTGTGTATGTTACCTCTTCATTTCCTGGGTTTCACATGTTTGAGTGTTGCTGAACTCAGCTTTCTGGAAAGGAGCAAGCTACCACCAAGCACCTTCACTCTGCATTAACTAAGTTTTTTGTCAGTGAATAGTCTCATGGTGATGTAACCAGTGCCAGCCTCACGAGTAGGCAATCAGGAGGATTGCCCTGGCTGCTAATGTAGGGGGGAGGCCTGCACCATGTCACTGCTGCTCAGCCAGTTGGCCAACCTGTCTTTTTTTCCTTTCAGCTGTGCTTGAGGGGGCTGGCCCTGGATCTAACTTGGCAATTGTTAGGGACTTAACCGGGACTGACATACCAGACAATAAATGGCAGTAATGCTCATGTACCATCACTGGTATATTAAAAGACCCATTTTTGTACCTCCCTAAGCAACTCTTCTTCCTTTTTACACCTATTATATTTGTGCACTGTTAAGACATGACTTGGTCAAAATCTATAATCAAATGCCTCAAAATGTTGTGAACATAAACTTGCATAAATAAGTGGTGCTTTTTGCCCTTCCAGAACGTAGAGAGTGGCTAAACTTAAATCTCTGAAAACCAGGAAATTTAAGAGTAAAGGTACATGACACTCTTGCAATGCAACCGAAGCTGTGCTCACATGAGCTGGCAATAGCCACTGGGAATCGGAATGCCATAATCATTCAATGTGGGAATTGTGTTCATTAAGCTAATTGACAATGTAAAGCACAGTAGACAAGACCCCATGTTCTCTGCAGTAAGCTGGACCTAAGTTCTGTTGCAAGGTCCCTGTACTAGGTGGCGCTGGAAAGAATTCTGCTAGCAGCTTCAGATAAATGTTAAAAAGGGATGTTTATAAAATTCATATTCAATTTATGTTGCCCTTTTTTTTTTTTTACTGATGTTGTACAACCACATTTTAGCAATTGTGTGTGGGAAGTTGGAGATGGTAGTAGCTTGGTGTAGGGCATTTGGGACTTTTGATAGCTAGGGAGGTGTGAAGACAGGTTAGAATTGTGGGTAAATACACTGGCTGGATGTTCAGTGGTGAAATAGTTAATAATGGTGGGAATGACATTGTCACCTTTAGGTTTTAAGAGTCAACCACCACTGAAATGAATGGGGTAACTCCTGCCTCTTAGAGCTATTGTTGTAGGCTCTCTGCAGACTCAGGAGGACATCACTGTCTTGGTTAAACTGGGTTCACAAATGACAACCATGAGAACTAGAAACATATTTTTCTTAAATTAAAGCTAAAATTTGGGAGCACAGTTCAGTCCTGATGGGTGAATTACACAGTAAATTCAATGCACACAATGGTGGAATACATAGGATCCTGATAACAGACGTACCTGATTTGACACTTCCCAGGATACCCAGGGTTGTGATGTACCTTGCTACCAGTTGCCCTTAGTGTAAAGAAGTTTTGTCTGTGCCTACTGTGGTTCAGCTCCCTAAAACTACCAGCATCTGGCAACACAAATGCTATCTTCCAGGCTTCTCTGGGCAGGTTAGCAATAGGCACTTGCCAACTCCCAAGTCCTCTGATATCCCTCTGAAGTGCTCAGCCCCTGTTCTGCTGAACACTCAGAACTCTTAAGGGGCTTTCCTAGCATTCCCAGCTCTGCTGATTGTTTTGACTGTGCCCCTCCCCACCCCACGAGAAAAGCTCCCCTGTATTTTCTGAAATTGCAGAATCTCATACAGCAACATGCTCAGAGACATACTTATTATTAGCATTGCACTTCAGTGGCCATCTTCAGTTCCCCTTAGTCTTGCAGAGAGGCACTCCATCAGTCTGCTGTTGGTATTAATAGTCAAGACTTAGACCAAGTCACCCAGATTCATAACAAGATAAACCTTGTCAAATTCTCTAATCTGTGCCATTCTGCTCCCTTTCATGGGAAAACTATGTTAATATAAAAAAAAATCTGGTATTTGATTCATTCTGTTTGTTTGTGGGTAATGCAACAACTTTTGAACACAGATCAATTCAAAAATTTCAGGGAATATTCTAGCAAGCTATCTTCAGAACCCAATGGATTGTGATGAAAATAAAAAAAACGGGTGAGAATGAAGGACATGCGGACCCTAAGGAATCTGGTTAGCAGATCCAGCAGTTTCAACTAGCTCTGTCGTTGTCTATAAATCAATGAAACAGTTGATGGCAGCTATTAGCATTTTCCAGCATAACAGTAGCCCAGGGCATGGGAGGACAATGGGTGACTCTGGCATGAGGGGAGGGGGAATGGGGCACATACAGAGCTCCTGCTATAGGGGAAAAGAGGCAAAGAGCAGCTGGTGTGTGTTAGAAAGAATGCAGGACCCGTCATGAGGGACTGAGGGGTGGGAAACACAGAGACACCTTTGTATGGAAGGGCATAAGGAGAGAAGGGCATGCAGACCCCGGGACAGTGAGATAATGGGAGGGAACAGGGAGGTATGGGGGACACATAAATCCCATCGTGACAGAGGGGGAAATAGTGGAATACACAGAGCACCTGCCATGGAGGGGAATTAGGAGGATGAGGAATGGGGTGGGGGGGATACACAGAGCCCCTGGCATGAGGAAAGGAGTGGTGATTGCTGGGGCTAAAATAGAGGGGGATGGGAGGATGGCACAGAGGGAGCTTGTATGGGGAAATGGAGGGATGAAAGGAGATCCTGGTGTGTGCTCAGTTTAGCCTATAGAAGCAACAAAGTGCCACCTTCTATTTTCATAGATTTTAAGGCCAGAAGGATTCTTTCTGGTCAGTCTGACCTGCATAACATAGGCCATAGATTTCACACTGAACACAAAACAATGCATAACTGTTAATGCAATCCATTTACATGTGTAAGGGGAAAGATCTAGTAATGGATCAAAGCCTTCCAGGTCTAGCCCGTTTAATAGGCTCCTACATATGAGCAAGAGATTATATGTACATTCATGAGAGAGGAAAAAGTTTTATAATTACACATACCATTCTAACAGAGGAAATGACAGACTTGAGGGGCTGGTGGTTTTGCTGCTTAGATCAGACAATGTGAATCTTCCACAGCCCTTCTGATAGATCCAAGCAAGGCTAGGAAATGGAATTTTAAAGTGTTCCAGAGCCAGAACTTGAATAAAATATTTTAAATGTGTACGAGTTATTCAAGCACCAGTGTCATGGCTTTCAATGCTCTTTTAACCAGAATAGTACTAATTTATTTATTATTTTAAAGCTACTGCATTTAGGACCAACTTCCAAATTGGTAAAACAGCTGCAACTGCTACTGAAATCTATGGGAGTTAGCCCTATCTACATGAGGCTGAATGGAAACCCTTGTCTTTGTTGTGTAGACCGGGCCCTGTTGAAGAACCAGTCTAAGCAGGGAATTCTCCAGGATCCTGGAGCTCAGTAAGGGGCTTAATAACAAACACTGCATTCGTTTGGCACCTTTTCTCCTCTGCCCTGACTCTTCCCAGAGAGAGGAGACCAGAATGCCTAGAAGAAGTGCTCTGTACCCAGCTATGAATGTGTTGTAGGACAGTGCCTGTCTTAAGCAGGAAGCTGGCAGACACACATGAAGACAGGCAGAGTTTCAGGAATGCAAGTAAGACACTTGCATCATATTTAATTCATTATGCTGATGATATAATAATTGAAGAAAAAGAGTTGATATAATAGTTGAAGAAAAGCCTATTAATTCCAAATAGAGACTGAACTTCTTTATTATTGCCCGTTCAGTAGAGGTGCTGCAGTTTGCCAATGGTGCTCTCACCAAGAGTCACACATGCCAGTTTTTCCCTCAGCAAGGACACCAAGAAGTTGATAGCAAAGTGAATGTCTATGTTAGTTTATCCTCTTGCCTGACAGTCACAGCTAGACGAAGCACCATCTTCATTTGTAACTTAATGGGAGATTTAACCTCACTAACACTGGCCACCATGTTCTCATGGGGAGGAGGGAAGGGAAATTTGTCCATTTTGTTCAGACTCAGAACACAGAATCTATTAGGGATTTGGAAGGCAGGATGGTGTTGTTCTATTTAGGTCCCCCCTTCTTCCCAGTTTATGTTGAGTTTCTGCGGAGCCTCTATGTCCACGAGAGACATCCATTGCCATGGTCTCATAATTTCGCTGGTTCTCTGTTATGCAGATAATTAAATTCAGATTATACAGCAGACTTCAGCTTTGCCAGAGAAATGCATGTTCTTCTGCAGGCCCCAGTTTTTCAGACTGATCTACAACTCCAGTTTCTAGGAACTTTTGTGTTTTCATTCTTTTCCACTGCTGGATCTTCCTTGACACTTTCTCCAAATACCCAACCTGCAGAATGAGGAGGAAGCTAGGCAGATGCACTCTCTGGGTCCTGGTATCCCTCCCACTCATGCTGATATGACCAATGGGATTAGGTTACCTGCAGCAGCCAGAGCAAGAGTGAATAAAGACAAATCCAAATCGGCTTTTCATTAGAAGGTCAAAGCTGCAAAGCCAAGGCCTAAGAAATGAGTCCAGTCTCATCTGCAGTTCTGGGAGCAATCCCAACAAAGGGAAGGAAGAGGGGAGTTTAGAAAGAGAGGAACCCTCTAACTGGATTTAGAGTCCTGATGCTCGGTAGAGGATGTGCTGGGAACATCTGTAGCAGGGGGTTAGAATCGAGGGGCTCCATAATCATCTGGCATCCTCTCAATATTATACCTGAAAGAAACAAAAAAATTGTGAGTATAGAACAGCCTTCTTGGAAAATAGCATCCTCTAGTAACTGCCCTGCCATCTTCCCCTTCATCAGGCAGCAAATGTTGAGAAAAGCCTAGTGCATTCAGACCTGTAGAAAACAACTTCATGGCATTTTGACCTGAAGCATGAATACCCAGGGAAGGCAAAGACTGGCAGTATTGGAATTGTGGAGAGACTTGGAGACATCCCCAGCAATGTTCCAGCATTACCAACCTCAACAAGACCTATCTATTGGGATACAGGAGGCATCCCAGAAAACTCATCATCCACTGTTGGAGAAAAATAGTTTAATACCAAGTTTTCATAATAAGTAACATTAATACTTTCAGCCCTGTGACTGGGCAGCACGGAGAGCAGAGCACTTCAAAGAGCAGCAACATTAGTCACCCAAGCTGCATTCAAGGGCATAAAAGGATGAGACCAGGAGACACTTTGCGAGAAAAATATTTAAAGCAACATTCCAATTATGGCTCAATTAAGACTCTGTCAACTTGCCTCAGCCAGTGTAGACACTGCTCCCCTCCCATTTGTCACCAGACTCTTTCTCTCCACCCAATCTCGCCACTATTAGTACAAAAGCTTTCTCCTTTGTCCTACAAAAACATCTGGAATAGCTTCCTCTCTCTTTCACCTCCATTTTAAATCGCACCTGAAAACATCATCTTCTCTGCCCACATCTTGTTTTTTCTCCCCCTTCTATTTAACATCTGGTATGAAAGATACAATCTGAAGAATTGTTTTTCATGCAGAAGACAGTATTAAAGGCCTTTTTCTCTAGGTCCTTACTAACACTTTAGGAAGGCTGGGATTGTTGCAAATCCTTGCAAATTTAGATTGTGTTAAAGCAGATTACAGCTCCTGCAATGTTTAAAGTAACTTTAGACTGAGCAAGCAGACCCAAGCGATACATGCTTGGAAAAATTCACAACTTCAAAGGGACTAAACCAATTTCTTTCAAAGTTGTCTTGTTTTAGATCAGAAACAAGGTCAGCCACTTATCTGTGTGACACTACATTTGTGACTGGAACATTAAAAAATACTATTCCTCACGAAACTGCTGCATGTATTTTGCTGATACTTCAGAATTAAAAAAAAAAAATCACTTGAGCTGGGATCAAACAATGAAATCTGACCAAGGAAATTATTTTTTTCCAAATTATGAGCAACTGAATGCAATGTTTGTAATGGAAATGGAATTCCAAACTTAGTCGACTAGATACTCCTGTTACAACAGTGTCCAGCCCTTTCTTCACACGGGTGGACATACCTTTATGTGACTACATAAACTGATAAAGACTCAAAGACACTAGTCACAGGCACTATAAAAAAACTGCAAGATAGCTAGAATGACCAGACATGTTTGAGAATGAACTGCTAACAAAGAGCAATTCTGTCAAAGTCAGTGTTGTGTCCTGCTAGAGAGGTCTCTCACCTGTGGTTGGAAATATACATGATAGGGACTCCAGGAATCTTCCGGATTCTCCGCTTAAGGTCTCTGTCCACTGTGGCCACTATGTAACACTTATGCTGCAGGAGAGGGAAGCGTGTCAGATTCAGTAATAGCAAACCAGCCCATTAGAGAGGCCAAACAAATGCTTCTCTTCACTTAATCATAACAATGTAGCACCAATTCTAAAAGAATTAGCCATTACTAGGATAAGATGCTAGTCTTATTCATACAGAGCCCTACTACAGATTTAGCTATATTCTTCTGCTCATCATAGTGTCCAGGTGACTTACAGGTGGGAGACAGCATTGTCTAATGGATAGAGCACTGGACTGGCACTCAGGGACCTGGGTTCTATTCCTGGCTCTGCCCCTGGCCTGCTGGGTGACCTTGTGCAAGTTCCTATGCCTCTCTGTGCCTTACTTTCCCGATCTGTAAAATGGGGACAGTGATATTGACCTCCTTTGTAAAGTACATTGAGATCTACTGAAAAAAGCACTGTATAGGAGGTTGGTGTTATCTTTACTGCTATGAAGGCTAGTGGCTTGCTAGCTGGAGTACTCAGGAAGGCATTTCCCATCCCGTACATATTACTTCAGACAGAACTGAACAATGACATGCATGATGGGGATGTTATATCTTCCTTTGAAGCAAGTAATGTAAGAGACTGGATACTGGACTAGAGGAATTTTGACTGGCTCCCTGTTTCTCAACAGGTGATTTTACAGGTCATTAGGACCTACAGAAGTTCAGCAAGTTTTCATGTCAACAGTGCAGTAAAGGATCCCTTGGAATGGGAGGTACCTGAGTGACCCTCTGCACCAAGCAGTCATCTGCATAGGTTCCTTTGTGTGTGCAAGGCAGGCGTTCAAATCGTGGGTCCTTGGCTATCCTGTGGGGTCATAAAAGGTAGCATTAGGAAAAGTACCCAGGACACTTGACCTATACAGAGGCATCTTCTGACAAATCCAGGGTGAGGAAGTAGGAACAACCTCTCCTTCATTCTGGGCAATTAGGGGGCTAAAATCTCTTCAGGCCAAATTCAAATGAGGAGCAAAAAAGGTCAAAAAGCACAAGTTGGATTAACAAATATTGTGGTTAATTATCTTTATTTTATGTATTACTTAGTATTTTTTGCAGTAGCACTGAATCAGAATCAGGGCCCCACTGTGTTGGGCTCTATGCAAAATAGAGAAAGGTCATTAGAAATGCAAATTCTTTGCACAATTCCCCTACAGAACCTTGATATCATGTCCAAGTGACAAAAACAAGCTTCAAACATAGCCAATGCCTTCTTCTGAGAGATCCAACAGTCCAGATTCCTGTTTGACCTCCCAAGCCATCTTTGGGTAAAGCTCAAATCGCTTCAGATGTGCTGCTACTAACTATAAATGAGGTCTTCGTGACTCCCCTCTTTGCTGCTGTGGTCAGAAGGTGTACGTCATATGTTTGCAAGTTGCATCCGTTGGCAAGGGCTGCCAGGTTCTCTCGTGGGCTTGCAGAATGCTCTTCCCTCAGCTATTGAATGATTAAGATACTTAGACGAATATACTGGATTTGACTGTCTATGTAGATGGAATCACAAGGACTCTAGCACCTCATCTCAAAATGCTTTACGAGCTATATGCAGAAATAACTTCACCTATCATTAAAACAGAGCCCTCTTGGAGATGGAACACAGCAGTTCTTTAGTAGCTGCACTGCAATACTATACAATAGGTCAAGAAAGAAGTGAGTAACTATGACTGATTGACAAAACAGAGGAAAATTAGCTATCTGACTCAGACTAATATACCATGGAACTTTGAATCTAATTGCAGGCCACTACCTTGACTCTAGCATTAACAGTTCACATTATAATGCTGCTATAGGACTGAGATGGAACTCAGTCCCTGAAAACATGGACTAATCTTGAAAAAAACTACACACCCCTCCTCCTCTGGACAGAGGTTTCTCTCCTACTTATTCTCAGACTGGAGGGAAATGTTCTTTTGGAAAAGTTTGCTGGAATTTAAAGCATAACAAATATTTGTCATAAGGTAAGAGATTTGGAGATTGGGTAAATCCCATAAAGACGTTCTGTTTCTTTTTCAAAACTTATTCAGGACCCAGACCTTGTTGCTGGCAGGTGCCTGTGATATGGTTGAACAAATATGAATTAGTTATAGGAACTGGAATGATTTCAAAATTCTGTGCAGTATGGATGTTGTAGTGGAAAGTCACAATAATTTCTTTTTGCTGTGCTGATGTACAAAGCTCTGGGAACATATCACTCCTGAGTAGTTTCTAAGTGATCACACTAGCAAATACCATGAGTCTGTGGAAGCATGAAGATGGATTTTTTTTAACATAAGATGCGAGAAATATAAATGAATGCCTCATTCTAAATGTGATCATTTAAATTCATATAAGTCAGGAAATTCAGAGTTACAGTTGGCACATCAAAGATCTAGCTGGTGCAGGGTGAGACCAGAGTAATCTTTTCTCCTGTCAGGATGAAGACTGGTTTCTTTATATCACCTCCTGATATTAAAAGGGATCAAGTTGACTACAGAGTCTTGACCAGCAGAACTATCCAGGATGATGGACAAACTGGTGTATACAGACTGTTTTCATTCACATAGAGTCAAATGTTTCTCACGGTGGGTTCCTCCAATTTAATTCAGACGGGATTGCTGCTTCCATTGTAGCAGGCCTTCTGTGAACAATCTATGTTAATATCTTTGCTGGGTGTTTTGGCCAGTCTTGTTCACAATGATTCTAGATATATTGAGGCTATGACTTGCACCATAATGACTAGACATTTTTTAAATAAAAGCTGACATTATGCAGGAATTGATAGGCCAAGAGAAGCTCTGATAAGACTTTCCACCCCAACCCAATCTAACCCTTGCTTTGGGAACAGAACTTTCCACTTCTCAATGCCTATTTAAAATTCAAACATGGGATTGCCATTGTGTACCATAGCACTTTATATCACTTAATTTAGTCAATGAAGTGTCTGGAGCAGTCAAGTGGACAGATGGACTAAGGAAGAGTTGGTGTCCTGCACCTACCTTAGTGCCACACGATACTTCTGCCCTAGCTTCTCAATTTCAGCCATCACGCAATCTGTGATACAGGGGATACCTGCATGAACAGAATATTATTAATAGTGCTTATTATCTCTATAGTGCCAAAAGTGTATTAGCTCTTACCTCTACAAAGCTTAGCTTTGACAATGTGCTTAGAAAATACTATCAAGGAGATTTCTACCCTGAATTGCTTAGTGTATTAAACATATAAAAACTCACAAAGGGAGATTGGAAATGATAAAATGCAAAGCAACCAAGCAGTAAGCTGGGCATATCTTGTTAAATTTGTTGAGCTTTTGGATGAATTTTGGGTTTAAAGTTTTTGGTGTTAGTTTTTTTATTTTGTCAAGATTACTATTTAAAACTCATCCAATTACTAACTGCAAAGAGTTCTAAGGTTAATGTGAATCAAGAATCGTAGGGTCATTGATCAATATTAAGCTCCCCTGGCTGCTATACTCTGCCAACTGCATAAATCCTTTTAAATGGGCTTTTGTTACCTTAAACTAGTGTTATGTGGCCTACAAAGTGTTTGTGGAAGAGTGAGGGATTGTTGCAGGAAAGAGCAGACCTCACCACACCATGCTGTTTCAGGACAAACTCTAACAGGAACAGACACTCACACTTGGCATAGAGGCAGTCCATCATTGACTGCACCAGGTCCAGCTTGGCCTTAATGGAGAAGTTGATGAAGTTTGTATCAATGAGAATGTAATAGGGAGGGCCCAACTGTGTGTTATACTGGAAGAACAAACAGGATGGGTGCTGAGGGCTGTCAGGAAAGAAACAATTCAAATCAGTTACTTTAAAATGACACCACCAATGCATCAAGTCCTATGACCTGGACAGATTTGCTAGGAAACATGCCCAGCCAGGAGCAGTTTTGAGATAATGCCTGGAGAGAAAGATGGTGGTAATTACCAAGGAGCCCACCTCCACCCCTCTTCCTTCTGAAAACTATCTCCCCTGCTTCACAGTAACACTTCCCACATCATATGCATCAAGAAATTCAAGCCAAGGGGGCAAGTTCCCACAATCTTTAGAACACTCCTCTAAGTCAAAGGAATGGGGGGAAATATTCTTGCAACTGCCCAAAGCTGCCTCTCTTCTGCCCCCAAGGACAAGGCAAGGCAGAGGGTATCTCCACTTTCATAGATGTAAGGCAGAGTGCAGCTCCTTGGGTACTTACACCTCTCTTTCCTTGATTGCACTGGGATCATCCTTCTTTTTCACTTTGGAGTTTGCTCGCTCTGTCTTTTTGCTATGACAACAAAAAAAATATGTTTTTATGTGACACACGTATGTCAGTAGGGAGTAGAGGGAGAAAATGGAAATAATACTAAATCACAAATGCTTTAATGATATAAAAACCAGGGGAAAATGGAAAAGCTAAGAATCATACAAGGAAGTAAAACTAGGAAGTTGGACTGAAATGAAGAAAATTTAGGTTAGCCCTCAGGAAGACTCCTTGACAATGAAATGGATCAAACTGGGAAATTATCTCCTAAGGCAGGAGGGGGAAGCAATCACTGGGGATCCTGAACATGGGACAAGACATTGAAGAACATTCAACCAAGATTCATCCTGCACTGGCCTTCAAGGACTGACTAGGGGAAACACTGGTCCACACTACAGAGTGTTGTTGACAAAATAGTGGATGTGTACACACTGAAATGCTCCTCCCACCAATGTAATTCTCCTGCTATGATAACATAATAAAACCACCACAATGAAAGGCAGATGGCTTACATTTGTGTAGTTAGGGTGATGCAATGTCAGTATAAGGTGATGCAGTGCAGTGTTCCTTACATTGACTGATGGCTGTCATTCTTGTCAACTACAAAATTGACAAGAGCGGGGCGGCCAGAGCCCAGTTGCCTCCTGCTCACTTGGAGAGCTGAACGACCGGAACCTGCTCCTGGCTGGGAGCCAGGGCAAGAAGCCCAGGTAGCTGGAGCCTGCTCTCAGCAAGGAATGAGGAGGTGAGGGAGAGGGGGGGCAGCCTGCCAGGAGCCTAGGAGCCTTTGGGGCAGCTGCCAGCAGATCTGAGAGACCGGTCTCTCAGTTCCCCTTATGTCAGTGGAAGCTCTCCTAGTGAGGGACATCAGCCACTGCAGTAATTCATGCCATTGCTGTAACACAGAGCGAATAATCTTTGTAGGCCTAAGTTTCTCTCTAGCTAAATCTCTATGAATTGGCCCCTGACAAACTGTCCCCACACCGCATGCCGGGAGACTCACATGCGCTGGTCTCGGAGGCTGATCATGCGTTTCATGGTGGCATATTTCCTGGTTTTCTTTTGTTTCCCCTGGAAGGAAACACTGTTAGAGGGGGGGGGGGGGAAACAGACGCTCCCCCAATACCCATGACTCCCTGGCACCTTCTCCCCAAACCCACCTCCCGTCCACCCCGTGACTCCCTTCATCCGCTCCCCAAACCCTGCCCCTGTGCCCTCTCGCCGCACCCCCGCCCGAGCGATCCCCTGCGCTGTCTCCCTGCAGCCCCGCCCAAACCCTCCCTCCCCAGCGACCCCCACATCCGCCTCTCACATGCCCCCCGCAGCATCCCCCGACACCCGGAACCCTCCCTCCCGCCTCGCGGGGGCTGCACAGAATCCCGTGACTCGGAGACTCAGGCGCGGGTCCCACAACAACCCCCAGCCGCATGCTCGGCACCGCCGCCCAGCCCCACTCACCATCCCGCACCCGCTCCGTCTCCGCCGCCCAGCCTGAGCCGTCTACCACCACTCGTCACTTCCGGCGCTCGCCTCGCTTGTCACGGCTGACCCACCTGTCCGGAGAAACCGCCACTTCCGGCAACTCTCACTTCCGGCTGCTGGGGGGCGGGGCAGAGGGCTCAGGTCAAGAGCCCGCGCTGGGGGCCGCGCGCACGACTAGGCCGCAGCCCCGCCCGGAACCGCGTCCGCAGGCCCTGGTAACTGTCTCTCCTCAGGTCCGCAGCCAGGGGCTGGGCCCGTGGCGGGGACAGGCGGCCCGGGAGTCCGGGCTCGTCCTTGGGAAACCCCCCCCGACCTCCCGTGCGGGACTGGGCCTCGAGACCGGGCGGCTAAGGGGGCTCGGGGCCAGCGTGGCGCAGCGACCCCCGGAGGGGCGGGGGAGCTGGCGGGGCCTGCGAGCGACGCCGGTATGAGTCCGGCAGGAGTCCGGCCGGAGCGGCGTGACGGGTTGGCAGCGGGTGCCGAAGTGCTCGGACGTCGTGTCCTAAACCGCTGAGGGATGGGCTAGGGCAGGTGTCTGCCCGGCACAGGGCTCCGTGCGTGTCCAGTCTGAGTCCCCGGAACGTTAAGACTCTGCCCAGGGTGGGGCTTCGCCGCGGCGTTGGCACTTGATCCCCTGTCGATTTGCCATTAGGGTTTCTCCCGACTCCGCTGCGGGTTTGTGGGCTTGCTGTCCCGTAGGTTGGGAGGGGTGGGATCTACCGCCCTGGGATGGAAAGTCATTTCCGATCAGTCCAGGAGGAGTTTCTGCAGTGAAGCAGGAAATAATTTGGGCCTGCTCTGTATCACGTGAGAAACTTGGTTGTTCCTTTGTCTTCCATTCTGTAGTTGCTGATTTTATGTCTGAAGAAGTCTGCCTGAATTTTGCACACCTTGCTGTGGTGAAGTATAAGTGACTTACATTATTATTTAGGCTTAGGTGATATTTATTATTTCATGGTGGCCGTGCTGCTGTACCTGTAGTGGAGTCATTGTCAGGTTTCTGTTTTTTCTTCTCTAGGGCTTTGTAGTGGGCAAAAGTTGATGGCCGCTGAGGTGTCACCAGAACATATCCTTATTTTATGTTGATTAACAAAAAGAATCTCTAGTTCTGTCCTGCAACTGTCTGTTCCTATGGCTGTATAATATTTGTTTGCAGAACTTACAAGGTTTCTCTTGGGGTTTTGTCCTCTTCAATGAAAGCTGCAGGTACAAGTTGGCCCCATATTTCACTTCTGTGTAGAACAATGGTTTGGATTATGTTATGAAATACTTTTAACAAGACGGTGTGTGTATGTGTATGGGGGCATATTCTGTTGTTCGCAAACTCTATCAAAATTCGCTAGCTGTTTTGAAAAAGATTGAACAAGTGTTGCCAATTTAGTCATTTTCCAACTAGATTTAGTTGTGTTAAAAAATTTCTAGTTGGAAAAAAATTTCCATTTAATTGTTGGTTGGAAATTAGAATTGAAATTGAAACATTAATACACACTTTAAAAGCATATCCTTGACAAAATACTTGTTCCTGAAGAAGCATAATAGGTTAGAAAAAGTATGAAAAAAGGCTAGCTTCCTCACACAGCTATTTGTTGCGACAGTGTTGGCGCATGGCCAACCTAATAATTTCAAAATATGTTTTATAAACAACAGTAAATAATCATAAATTCAAATGCTGATTTTTATTGGTGTTTAATGTTTTAAAATGTAAGGTTGAGAGTTAGCACTGACTCACCTTGCTGATGAAAACATATGAAACTTGCTTACAGCCAGCAGGCAGCCACTGTAAGCTTAACTCCTCTTTATTTTTTTTAATTGAAATTTCTTGAAAGCTTGTGCATATATAGAAGGAAATAATATAATTTCTTGTTCTTGGGACATCTAGAATAGTATGCTTTTTAGTTACTTTGCTCTAGAATGCTTGATTTGTGACTGGGAAACTTATATAAGTATATGTTTCCTTGTAGGCCAAGATTTTTAAAATGCGTTATTTGCTAAGGTTGTTATCTCACATCATCGCTATCTCAAGAGGTCGTTATATCCAGGAGTTTCTGTACTAAACATTTTTGTTGTTATATTAAAAATAATTTTTCAAAAGTCAGTTTAAATTAAATACATTTTAAAACATTTTTTATTTTTTTTGGTTTAGAAATCTAAAACTGTTATGTTTTTTCAGTTTTTATTATGGTGCTGTATAGCCAACCCCCCCCCCCAGTCCCTTCAGTCTCTCCCCTCAGCCCCCACCCCCGTTTATATTTGAACACCCCCCTCTAATTTCAGTTCCTGGTAAAAACACTCCCTTTCTCTTTCCTCCCACCTCATTGCAAAATGGAGAAGGGTTATATATCCCCTCTCATATGAAGGCTGTTTCTTGTAGGTGAATCTCTAGGGTCTGAAGAGCTCCTTTAGTGTTGGTCTGCAGGACCCTGACTCTGGCTGGTCCAGTCCTTCATATAAGACAGAGATATTATCATCATTCATACTTTCTGGCAATGGCCATTGCCAAAGGTTCTAACAAATGCACAGAAATTCACTGAGGCTGCCAGCAGAGAGCAATGGCTAGTGTGGCTGACACATTCCCTTTCCGGCCATAGGTCTTTTCCTAGACCTCTTATGCCATGGTCCAGTTTGTGACCCAAGTCTTTGATGCCTATTGAAAGGAAGTGGGAGTTAAGCCTTGCTGTGGTGTCTCTTCATGCACCGCCTGGGATTGCTGTGATCTTGGAGCTGCTGGCGCCTTATCAGTTATGACCTAGTTCTGCCTGATTTGCTGAAGTGATCATGAGCATGATCAAGACAAGCAGCAACACAGGCTGAGTTACAGCTGAGCCACTTCTCTCCCAAAGTACTGTCCTCAGCAGAACTGTAATTCAGGTGCCAGTAGTGAGGAAGAGAATCAAAGACTGGAAGGAGAATTGGGCTTGGTATGGAAACTTCGGGCCCGAGGCATTGAGAGAAGACAACATCAGGGCAATTTTACCCAAATTAATTGTTGGATGAAGAGATGCATTCTCTAGTGCTTTGCTTGTGCTGTTTAGATGGTCTGAGTGATTCTGCTTTGGGAAGAGCTGGAGGGTTGAGCAACAATGATGAGTGGCTGTTCCCCCTAGAAGCAGTGGCTGATGGTTATTTTTACTTGGAAAGTGAATTTTGTGTCATGAGTGAATGGAGAAGGCTGACCTGCTATGGGGGTGGTGAGGAGCACGTGTGTACTGACATTGATTTGGGATCTGCTTGGGAATAGAAGGAATATGGGATCTTAGATTTTTGGCCTTGTTCTGGGATCTCATTTGTACTTTTTCTTTTTTGTGAAGTCTGCATTACATTTTTCCTGAAATCTGTTGGAATCTGGGGATGAGTGGAGGAGAGGAAACCAGTATAAATCTATCAGTGCAGCAACAAAACATCAAAAGGAGGAAAAGCTGATGTATTTTAGGGCCGCAACAAGTCTGTTTTATACTGATAGTGTGTGCCCCCTAATGGCTCTCCAGCTCAATTACACTAACACACCAGTGCTAGCTTGTATTCCCCTTGAAGTTACAATTACATTTATCCCCAGCTTTTAGAGCTTTGCTGTATACTCTGCTGTCTCCACAGCAGTTCTCTGTATGGTGCCATGCACTCCATCTTGGCTGTGCAGGTAGTTCTGGATTAAGTCTTCCAAATTCAAATTCTTCCTGCAAGTTGCAGGAGGCACTCACTTTCTGTGTCTTTGGATCATGCACATAAGGCCTGTAGGAAAGCTGGCATTTTCTCTGCCTAGCAGTGAGATTGACCTTATACTGGTATCTTTCACAGAAAATTTAGTTCACACCCTTGTTAGCTGGCAGCTTTTGGCACTGTCTGATACTAATCTAAAAAAACTTGTTCCTCTTGTGAATGAATTACATATTCTGGGTACCGGCTAACTAGGGCAGGCAGCTTACCTCACAGTGCCCTGGCTGAGTTAGTATCTTTGGGGTTGATTCTAATGCACATGCTAGAGGGAAACTGACTATGAATTTGGCAGCTCCTTTAATCTCTGCTGACCACCTGACCTGTGCCTTGCCTGCCATTTCATGCAGAAGTAATGAAATAAGAATTTGCTGGGCTGATTAAGGCAGAGAGGTAATTAATTCTGAAATTCTGTAACCAAGAACAAATGACCCAGGTTTGTATTGGCATCAAGCTCCTCGGGGTGGGAACAACGTGGATCTTGCTGATTCTGGAAGTTACAGGCACTAAACTTAGAATAGACTAACTTTCAGCATGACTTGTTGGAGAAGGGAAATAGTTCTGGGCTGAGGCTGGGGTAGCTTGTGAATATGGGCCTAGAGTGCCAGTTTTGTACTTAGTTTTTTCACTGGGGTGAGGGAGCGGTTACTGTAGATTCTGGTGAAACATTTCCTCAGAGATTCAAAAATACTTCAGAGTTGCACAGTTACGGGGTCCCCTGTGGAATTTACAAACTTCTCAATGGTGGACTGCACTCCTCATTTGGAGGGTGAGATGGATACAAAGGGAGCACTCTAGGTGGTCCTAGGAAGGCATGGGAGGAGTGGTGGAGGCAGGAGTGTGTTACTGTGTTTAAAAACAGTATAGCTATCATGATTTCATTGCCAGTGAAGCTGAGGCTACCAGTGTAAGAAATAGTTCTAGAAACAAAACCCTGCACTGTATTCTGACTAGACTGCATTGCAGCTTCATAACCATTAATGCTGGTGGGTAGGTAAAACCTTGTAACAAACTGGCTCAGTTGGAGCAGAGTTTGAAGCCAGGCTTCAAGGTCAAATGAATGAGCATCAAGGAATACGGGTTTGGGGATGTCACTTGTACATAGTGTGAAAGATTTGGGGTCAAACAGGTTGCCAACCTTGCATTTTAGTTTTTACTGCCATGAAGATCTGAAGTAGACTTTTTCTTTTTTTACTGACACGGTAAACTTTTTACTGACATCACTCAAAATACCATAAGCAATCCAATAATGTCAGAAAAGTGTGTACTTATTATATTCTCTACACAGGAATTCAGAATAGCACAATTGATTTAGCTGCGGTTAGTTGATCAATTGGGTTCTTCGGGCATGTGCAATAATGGAAAACAGGAAATTGATGAAGTCAATGTCAGTGTAGTTTTATGATTCAAGAAGTAATTCTGAACAATGACAATCAATGTCAAAATACAATGTTTTATTTCCACCCAATTTCATGGACATTTTCATTTCTTTACAGGTTTATGGACAGTGTTATAATTTTACCTTTTTTTATTGACTGTCCATAAGTTTACAGACCATTGGCAACCCATTCATGAGTCAATTACCCAGCCCATATCAGAGGGCATTAGCTAGATCAGCAGCTCCTGCCTTGCTGTATTAAGAATAGAGAGTTCAAAGGCCTGAAGCTGGGTAGGGTAGAGATTGACAGCTCATGCCCTAAGGATTGCAGCTCTCTTCATTCAGCCAAAAAGGGAATGAAGGATAAAATAGCTGAGTGGGTGGGATTTTCCCTGTGATGTGGGGAAGAAGACAGGAGACTGGGTTTTTCTGCAGCACATGTAAAGAACTCTGTACAGATTTGCCTGTCTGTTTGCATATGTAGCTGGAGAGCTTTGTGACCTGAGGGCAGCAGGCTCAGTACGGTGGAGTTGTGGGTAAGAGATCTCGGGGAAGCAACAGGCACCCTGAAGTAGAGGGTTTGGAAGGGATGGGATAAAGATGGCAGGCACCCTGAAGTGGAAGGTTGGGTATGTAGGGAGTGAGGCAGAACAGATGTCCTAGCATGAAAGAGAAGAACACCACTATCAGACAGTTAGCTGATGTGATCCGTTCTAGGAGAGCTGATGTTGTGTGCCTTGCATTCCTAATTTATTCCTGTCCCCTTCCTGCACTCTGCATTCTCAGTGAACAGGTGTGAGCTAGGGAGGCTCATGGCCCACTGGGACATTTCCCATTCTCTGTAAGTTACCCAGATCCTGTCTGTTATGGGGTTTGTCTCCAGAGTGAATGAGAGATTTGCTGTTTTGCAGCTCGGGCCTGGTTGACATAAGGCAGTTTATGTCAACCTAATTTTGTCAGTGTACATGCTACAGACTTGCTCTCACCGATGTAAGTGCCTTACTATACCAACATAATAACTCCACCTCTATGAAAGGCATAGGGCTTACGTCGGTGTAGTTGGGGTGATACTTGCATTACTTGCACTGGATGTTTGCTCTCATTCTTGACAATTTCACAGTACCTATGCTGGAGCCATGAAATTGACAAGAAGTGTTCATAGCAGGAAGCCCACCAGCCTCACAGCTCAGGCTGTCACCCTAGGGCAGGTGAGGGGCTCCAGCTAGAGCCTGGCTGTCCCCCCTGGGCTCCCTGCTCCAAGCTGGGCTGCCACCCAGGCTCCTCACCCAAATCTGGGCTACCACCTAGGCTCCCCACTGTCGGGGAGCAGGAACCCCAAGGATGGGAGAGGGGCAACTGGGCTCCTAGCTCCTGGCTGGCCTCCAAGTGGTGAGCGGAGCTGAAAGCTCAGGCATCAGCTGGGCTTCTAGTGGGGAGTTCTGCATGGAGCTGAGAGCCCAGGCTCTCAGCGCACCCACACTGCCCCTCATAAGTCAGTGGAAGCACTCTTGATGAGGATGTGCTCCACCGACAGAAGGAGAATAGTATGGACATGAAAAAAATGCAGTAATTACTGTGGTGGCTGTAAGTCAACCTAACATAGGTTGACTTAAATTTGTAGTGTAAGCATGCCCTCGGAGTTTTAAAATGAAGGGTCTTTTGAGGCCACCTGCTGTTCAGATCTGGGACATGTAAAGTGGCAGCAGCAGAAACACTTGTCCCTTCTGTTTTGGGTCTCAAATTCCGTGTAAGACATATTTCCATTGCCTATAAATGTCCCTACAGCTGAATAACTTTAACCTGGGATTGGTGCAGTCATATTTTGCTGGGCACCATGCCTTTCATTAGCTTTATTCCCATCCCTCTTTCTCTGAGGGGCTAAAGCGGTGCCCAGTCCATAAAATTTACTCTCGGATGGGAGCCAAGTAATTGGTTGCCCTGCTGAAATCCTCAGCCTGTGGAAATCTATCTGGGCTGGCAAAGTTTTGTTCCATCTTGGACCAGAAGGGTTTCAGGGGCATTGGTGTTGACTGAGTTGCCCTGCATATCTAGGCTGCAAAGTGAAATGAGACCAGGCTATATTCAGAGTGCTGGGATATGGTGAAGCCCTAGCACTTCACTTACATTGTGGTGCTTTACAGCCGCTATGCTTGTGACATTGACATGGGGTCAAGTTTTTCTTAAATCCCCTTCTAGGTTGCCCTTTTCATCCACGGATAAATGGAACTGATTTTTCTTCCTCTTGTCCTTTCCCAGGCAGGGAGGCTAGCAAGCACCTGGGGGCTGCAGAGTGTGATAGTGCAGATATCCTCTTCCTAGAGTTGGAGGATACATTGCTGTTCCTGAGTCCCTTTTCTCCAACTGTGAACCTACGATGTGAGTTTCAAAAGCCTCCTCCACAATGTTCTGCTGCTTGGACCCTTCCTGCTGACCTTTGCCTCACCTCGGGATCCAAGAGGAAAGATGTTGAGGAGCAATGAGTGCCCCCCTGTTGGCTTTTAGAACTGGGGGCACTCATGTAAAGGTATGTGATTCATTGGCTGGAGAGTTGGGAGGTATGTTACCATTGGCTGGAGAGTTGGGAGAATTCTCAGGGATGGAAGGTGATGGCCATCAGATAGGGAAATGTCTGGCCTAAGCTTCCTGCATGGTGCTGATCTTTGCTGCTGCTACTGTTGAGGTAACTGATAAATAACTTCACCTCATGCATAGGCTAGGTGTATGCACGTTGTAGTTCTTTGCCTAATGGCTGGCAAGCTACATTGTATTATTAGTGTGTCTGAAACTAATTTTCATCGCCGGCTATTGGGCGAGGTACTAGATTCTGGAACACAGTGCTTCCTGTACTACTTCATGATGTCACAATCTGAGGGTCCCCTGAGCCACCTGCAAACATTTTGCAATAATTGAAAGTGTATGGTGTTTCCATTTCTCTGAAGTGAGAAACTTCCCTGTCCCATTATCTCCTGAGAAACTTCCCTGTCCCATTATCTCCTGTGGTTCAGCCTCCGAAGGGCCGAATGTATTTCAGCCCTACACTAGAAGGCTCATGGGGAGGAAATGGTGGGGAAGGGCTAATTGTACCAGCTGTTGTGGTAGTTTTGTGATGTGCCCACATGACCTCTGGGAATGGAACTGAGATCCATGCAAACTCATTTCACCAAGCCATCAAGCAGATAGGAACTACTTTCAGTCACTAGTGTTGGAATTGTTGACCCTGACGTGAGTTGCCCTATTTCCCAGTCCCTGAAGTGCACTTCCTCACTCCCAGTACAGTCTATGTAGCTCACACTGCATTATTCTAATTTCAGATATCACTTGTTCAGAACAGGAATCTGGTGTAACTGTTCTTTAGAGTAAATTGGGCTGATTGAGTGTTCCATAGGCTTTTGGTATCATGGCTGAAGGATTTCTGGAAGAAGATGAATTTCCTTAGCTCCCACTGAAGCATGTAATGTGGGAGAAAGAAGCAGATGGAGAGTCCAGCTGGCTCCTCAGAGTTATGGGGCGTTGGGTATTTGTTGATGGGAACTGTAAGATGTGTGGATGTGAGAAGGAGTCATTGCACTAGACACAGTCTGCTTTGTGTTCTAGATGCAGCTATGATCCTCAGCTGTGTTTCACCGAAGGGACCTGATGTTTTACATTATTGGTAAGTGGAGAGGCTGCCCTAATGTCTCTGCATCTTGCTATGGGATCCTAAGGGTTTCCCTAAGTCTTCTACTGTCTTGAATGCTTTCACATTGGTTTAGAATCTACCTAACAAACAGAAAGTTTTCTTGCCACATTATCCTTCTGTTGCAGACTTGTTCCACTGCTTTGTTCTTCAATACCAAGCGAACTCATCCCAATGACCTCTCTTCTAGCTCATCCCTCCCTTTTCCTTTAGGGACTAGTGCAGGATTGTTCCCTTCATGACACATCCCTGTCTAGTGTTAAATGCTACAAATGGTAGTTGTCCCATTGTTTCCTTTGGTGGGATCTCAGCAGTTTTATGTAGGGTGTTTATAGAGAACCACTCAAAGATGTATCTGGGCTCTCCTGTGCCATACTTTGGGCTCTGGGTATCTACAATCAACTTCGCTCAATTCATAGTCATAATTCATAGATTCTAAAACCAAGGGACCTTTGAGGTGATCTAATGTGACCTCCTGCAATACATAGGCCACAGAATTTCCCACAGTAATTTTTGCATCCAGTCTATAACTTCTGGTTGAGTTAGAGCGTATCCTTTAGAAAGAGATCCAATCTCAGTGGAAGTGGGATCTCAGTGCCTTGCTTGGCCATGCTGTCATAACCATGCCATATTCTCTCCCTGCTTCAGGTGGGATCACGGTATCCGTTGTAGCCTTCTTCTTCACCATTAAGTTTCTCTTTGAGCTTGCCGCACGTGTAGTCAGCTTCCTCCAACATGAGGACCGGGAGCGCCGAGGGGAGCGAACTATTTATGACTACGTGCGAGGCAACTACTTGGACCCCCGCTCCTGCAAAGTCTCCTGGGATTGGAAGGACCCCTATGAGGTGGGCCACAGCATGGCCTTCCGAGTGCATGTAAGGGAATGTTTCTGTCTCCACACAGATTGGGGGTTAGGAGCAGAGTTCCGCCTCTAGGAGATGTAAGGGAAATCTCTTCCCTGTTTGGAGGGTGCGGGACAGGGTGAGGTCCTCCCCTGTTTGTCTATTAGGTCATTTTCATGGTTGAGCTGCGTACAACGTTTGTGTCTAACAAACTCCTTTCATGCTGTTGCAAGTTATCGGCACAGTCTAGGTCAACTGCTGGGGTGAGTGTCTCCTATGCACCTTCCTTCATGGTGAATTGGTGGGGGGCACTGCATAGTTCTCTCTGGCGACACATGGACAAGACTTAGTGGTCTTCCTGTAAGCATGTGGCTTTGCGTGCTCTCCTTTTGAGCTTGGGTTCTGTTGATCCTGCTCTGGATGCACACTAACAATTTAGGGATCAATTATCCAAAACCTTGTTTTTCTCAAGTCACTTTTTTTAATTCGAGAACAATAAGGAACCTGAGTAGTCACTGTCCCCTCTTCCTCTGGCAGAATGGTGCCCATACGATGGGGCTGTGGGGCCTTGTCCTGCATTTGCCATCCCCTCACTCCCTTGCTGAGGCAGGGCTCCATCCTGCCCTTCCTGCCTCTCTGGAAGATGGCTGGTTTCTCTCTGTCCATGCATCCCATATCTCTGCTGACCTGGGCTTCTCCATTCCCCATGCAGTTATTCTATAAGAATGGGCAGCCCTTCCCTGCTCATCGGCCTGTGGGGCTGCGAGTTCAAATCTGCCATGTGGAGCTAGCAATGGATATTCCTGTGACCCAGGAAGTCCTTCAGGAGCCCAATTCCAATGTGGCGAAAGTGGCCTTCACTGTGCGCAGGGCTGGGCGATATGAGATAACCATAAAGCTCGGCGGCTTGAATGTGGCCTACAGCCCCTACTACAAAGTGTTTCAGCCAGGTAAGGTCTAGATGAATCAGTGGTGAGCCTGAGTGGATATAGAGGTGTCAGAGGCACCAAGGTATACATGTTGGTAGCTGAGATAGATATGTGGTCAAGGTTTAAACCTCAGCATTCTGTTCTTCACACATGCCACCACAAATTGTAGAAACTCTTGGCTTAAGCAAGCTTGTAACCAGCAAACATGGGAAAATAGAAGCTGCTATACTGGAGTAGGCTGTTAGTGCCTCTCAACCTACCTAGCCATTGGTACCATACCATCCCTTTTGGGTAACTTCATCCTGACCAAGTTAGTGGTCAGAGAATGCCATTATGCACAAAGATTAAGAATTATAATTTATATCCTAGCTAATATCACAGCAATTTGATTTGAATCCAGTCCTCTTGGATCTTCTAAACTCTGCTTACTGATCTCCTGCAGCAGTGAGTTCCACAGATTAATCATACATTGCTTGGAAAGGTTTCCTTTTTATCAGCTTTAAATTTTTTGTTTTAATTTATATTTTTCTCGTTTGATTTTTGTCACAACATTTTATACCCTCCGTTCATGTACAGTAAAACATACATCCATTAAATAATTGTAAAAATAGACACAATACCACATCAGGTACCCCCTTTATCGCCTCCAGAAGAGGAAGCCCAAAATTTACTCAATACCCTTCTGGCTAAGGCTTGCATTACTAGATGAGTCTTATAGTCTCAACAGACTTTGTACTTTGTTGGACCAGCAGTGGGAGTGAGTTCCAGAGCTGAAGGCTTAAATGCTAGCATGATTGGAGTGGAGGACACTTTTTTAAATATACACTAATGAAGCTGAGAGTTAATCCGGTTCAGAGTGCTGGGCCTCTATCCCCTTGCAAGCTCTTTCCTCCCCACCCCATGCATTTCAGTGCTTAGTGGCTTGATTCTCTAGCTGCAGAGGCGAGGAATGTATTAAAAATTCATCCATTCTTTGCAGGGCATTGTACTCCTATCTTGTTAGCCCCAGGCACAGCAGCAAAGAGCTATCTCTCATTCTAAATTGTCTTTGTTTCAGGGATGGTGGTTCCCTCCAAGACCAAAATTGTTTGCCACTTCTCCACTTTGGTGCTGACCTATGGGCAGCAGCACACCTTGCAGATTGTTCCCAGAGATGAGTATGATAATCCCACCAGCAATTCTGTGTCCCCGATAGATGAGCACAACTACAGCCTTTCCATCCATGAGGTGAGTTGGACTCCATTCCTCTCTCCCAGTCTCATATGGAGCTAGAGAGTGTCATCCTCTACACTGTTGTTTTCTCTCTCTGTCTAGCTGGGTCCCCAAGAGGAACAGGGCTCTGCCGTTTTGTTTGAGAAGTCTGTGGTGTCCAATCGGCAGACTTGCCAAGTGTTTCTGCGACTCACACTGCACCGTAGAGGCTGTTTCCATGCTTGCATCTCCTACCAAAACCAGCCCATTAGCAACGGTGATTTTGACATTATTGTCCTAAGTGGTGAGTTAATTCTAATCCAGTCACACCTCGACATATATATGGGATTTCATATGTTGTAGCCAAGTGAACTGGTTTCTGATTTAAATGTGGCTTTCCTCCATGCTAGCCACACTCTGTTGCCCTGGTAATGTCCATTCATTTAAAAATATTTAAATGAAGTGATTTGATGCTTGCAAATAAAGCTAGATGGAGAAAACACTGCAGACGGACATTCCTTATCCCCACAACAGATATAACCCAGGAGCTGCCTTCTCCCCTGCCTCAGAGGGTAACTTTCTAGAGGTGATTGCCAAATTAACTCTCTGGCCTGCTTATTCCTTTGCCTTTCAGAGGTTAACAGTAGGAGAGCCAATTTTGGACATGCTTTGAGAACTACAGATGAAGAGTGTGATGTAAAAACTAAATAGAATTCTCATTCTTAATTATTTTGTGATGTGGGCCTCTTATCTCATGAGGAATGAAACTACCAATTTAGTTCACACAAGCTGCTGAATGACTGTCATATGGTTATGGCTTTTGGTCACTTCATACAAGAGTCAGGTTAGAACTTGTGCCTAGAAGTGAAAAGTTCTGTATTTTTTCTCACTCTCCCCTCCTCCAAGCCACCCTGTGTTGGGCCTGGCTGTAGGCCTGGGAGAGACTGATTTCCTGGAGGTGAAAAGCACCATATCCTGCCCTTGAGCCTCCTTCATTATAGACTCACTTTACCAAGTTCCCACAGTTAGATGTTTTCCTTAATGATACTTCTAGCCTAGTGCTGCTCTATGGACTCTGAGATTAACTGAGATGCTGAACTTCATTTCTTGGCTGTATCAGGCTTTACGTTTGTTCTGTTTGTGCCCTTTAGAAAATGAAATGAACATTGTAGAGCGCAATGTGTCCACGTCAGGGGTCAGTATCTACTTTGAGGCCTATCTTTACAACTCTACTAGCTATGCCAACACACAGTGGCACCTCCCACCCACACATTTGGGCTCTTCCCAGCGCCGTCCTTCTACCACAACTGAGGATGAGGATGAAGACTCTCCCTCTGACAGCCAGACTCCTGAGAAAGTGAAGAAACCTAAGAAAGTATATTGCTACGTGTCACCCAAGGTAAAGACCACATAGTAGCTGCTCTTCAGCATTTGATTTAAATGTTCTGGCATTTCAGAGCTTGTCTTTCCCCTCAGTTTGGGCTCCTCTTCTAGAAATGTCAGACTTGGCTGGTAAACTTTGCCTAAACTAAGTGTTTGTTTATACTCGTTATTTCAGATTCCTTTCCTCTGTCTTTCCCCACACCATGCCTCCAAGGATCCCAAGGTGTTAAGTTTAACAGCAGGGAACAAAGGTAGTGGAAATCTCATAGAATGAAGATTTGTGTCACAGAACAGATGGAGAGCTGTTAGGTGTGCTTGCCAAGCAGGGCCATCTTTTCATTAAAGATGGGAAATGAGAGCATAAACTACATGTTAATGAAATTCATAGCCAGATTGGAAGGAGCTGCAAACACCAATGAGGGCAGAGATACAAAGGGACCTAGAAAGATTAGGAACATAGGGAAAAATATAATGTTTTAACTTCAGAAAATGCAGCTGCAACATCTGGGGAAAAAGGATTCCCAACCTAGCTAATCAATGGGAGTGAGAAACCAGGGAAGCAGGGACAGCTGAGGGAAATCAAGAGAGTGAATGGGGAGACAATTTAGAGTTTGCAATTCAGTTGCTGCACTTTTAGGGCTGCATATACAGAAGCATTATGTCACAGAGCAGTGGGATATAGCAATCCCTCTCTGTCTGATCCAAACCCCATTGAAGTCATGGGAGTCTTCTCATTGACGTTAGTGGGTTTGGATTAGCTCTGTATGGCTCTGCTGAGATCAGGTATCCAATGTCCTTTGTGTTGAGTACTAATATGATCAGGATGAGGAAAATCATAGAAAAAACAATAAAACTAATCTGGGGTCTAGGGAGAAACTGATTTAGGAAGAAAGATTAGAAAAGCAAAATCTGTTGAGTGACAACTAAGGTGAGGAGATCAAAATATAAAAACTTAGAAAAGAGAATGGTTATTTAGTTTGTTACCCTAGGGTGTAACTATGAGTAATAGCAGGAAATTAAGAGAGGAGCAATGCAGATTTTACTATTATAACCAGAACAGTATTTACAGCAAACATTGATCCTCCACTCCCCAGTAAAATCCCTAGACTAAGCAGAGTATCTAGGGAAACCAAAAGAGCAGAAAATTCCATGAATTCCATTAGGGACCTCTTTTTGCCAATGCATTAACTTGTCAGGGGTTCAAGTAATATTGTAATAGGTACCAGTCTCAAATCCTAATCTAGGAAAAATCTTCCTGACAGAAAAAACAGCGAGAGTTCTGTAGCACTTTAAAGACTAACACATTTATTTTTTGCAGGCATAAGCTTTCGTGAGCTTTAACCCACTTTGTCAGATGCAGGGAATGGAAATCAGATAGGTGGTATATATATAAATATACAGTAAAGGGGAAGGTACAACAATGGGTGGGGTAGGTAATAGCAAAGTCCATTAGAGTAGCTGAGGCCTATTCACAATCATTGATTCCTGACAGAGAAAGAGATGAGGCTGTGAGGCAGTTACCAAAGAGCAGGGGGAAACCACATTACTTGGGATATTTAAACCTACACTGGATGCAGTATTAGAAAATGTAGAACTTGGAATGATGCCTGAGGGGAAGAGGGAGTGACCCAGTAGTCATTTCATGCTGATTCTGGGAGATAATTTGGGACTTTCATTAAGCTTTACTGTTAAGTTTCCTGATATTTAAGGATTCCTTTATAGGTACTGCTTGGGTTGTAAGAGAGACCTTTTGGGTACCTGTCTGATCTGAGCATTTCTTATGCACCCACAGCTCTAGTGTGTGGGCATCACATACATATATGTAGAGCATCATTCCCATCCAACAGACCCATGGTATCCAGTCCAGCAGTTCCTTACGTAGGGCTGTTCCCACTTGCTCAGCTCCAGGAAAATTGCTGCTGACCATTTCCCAGCCATCTTTGGTGAAGGAGGCCTATGCAGAGGGAGTTGTGTTGTGCCCTAGAGGAGCTAAGGTTGTGGCTTAGCCTGCTCTCCAGGGAGAGGGAGATCCACAGCTGAGAGCCGTCTGCCAGAAACGCTCTGCATGGTGAAGAGAGCTAACTCCCTGATCACCCCCAGCTTCAAAATTTGCGAGCTTTTTTTTTTTTAATTGTTTGAACTTGATGTTCATGAAAGTGAAGGAGTAACAGCAATGGTTTGGCTAGTACAGGATAACTTTCCTCAGGACTTCCCAGATCTGTCAATGCATTGCAGTCCTGTCCTGCAGCACCCCTTGCTATCTGAGTTCTGGCCTCCACCCTAAACGCCCATACACCAACTATCTTTTTAAAACCTAAGGCCTGTCAGTGCATGCCCTGATTTATTGCTGTGTTTATGTCACATCACCGTGTCCTGGGTGCTTCACAGACAAGTGTAACAATGAAGTCCTTCTGCCACATTGTTACAATCCCTCTCTTCTCCCATGTCATTGTGTAGTGGAGGTGCTTACTGTCACCGGGGAGGGTGTGACTTGACCTGGCAGGTTTTAGAAGGAAACTTTCCCTGTGTGTTTTTTCCTCCTGTGTCTTGAATCTAGAATACTTCAGAAAAGAGCTGTAATAAAAATGTGGCTGCTAATAGTTTCTCTCCCCTTTGGCTCCCCAGCAATTCTCAGTGAAGGAATTCTACCTGAAGATCATTCCTTGGCGCCTCTTCACCTTCAGAGTGTGTCCTGGCACCAAGGTGGGTCTGGTCCATCCATCTTCTGTTGCAGTTCCCACCCTAGTGGCCCTGGGTGTTGAATAATGGTCTGCCTGGTGAAGTGGGGTTATTTCCACTGCGTATCAGCTAGATACATGAGATCCAGGAAATCAAAAAGCACCTTCCCTGCCAGAGTACTAGAAATGTGTGTGAGCAGGGGTCAACCATGTCTTTTCTCCCCACCCCAACATCAGGATCCTAGTTATTGTTCAGTCCTCTCCCACCCTTCTCGTAATTGCCTTCCCCCTCCAGTAAAGCATCTAGTTCTGGTCCCCTTGAAGTCTGTACTGTTTGAAGTGGCTTTACAAAGGTAACGTCCTTGCAAGAGGCAGCATGCCTTTATATTGGTTCTGTGTGGATGGGCAGAGGGGAAGGTGTGTTTGCAGAAGGTTGTTTTAGTGTATCTGCTCCATGTGCTGTGAACTCTGGTGCACAATTGTTTGACCCCTGTCCTGCATCTCTTTGCTGCTAGTTTTCTTACCATGGGCCTGACCCTGTGCATAAGCTGCTGACCCTCGTGGTAGATGATGGGATCCAGCCCCCTGTGGAGCTCAGCTGCAAGGAGAGGAACATCTTGGCAGCCACTTTCATTCGCTCTCTGCATAAAAACATAGGTAAAATAGGCTGGGGGGGAAGGCGCTATGATTGAGGGACCCAGCTTGCTGCATCCCCAGCTTGCATGCATCACAGGGTTGCAGGCAGGGAGTTAGCACTTGAGGTTATTTAAGGTTATATAACTCTTCTAGGAATTGTAGAGTAGTCATCTGAGTCATAGAGAGTCATCTGCCTCCCGTTCTGCTTCTGATAGCACATCCAGTGAAGATTTCGTTGCCCCCGGCTCCTCATGCTCAGTAGGCTTTTCTGTCATTCCTCTGAAGTTGCTGAATGTCTGAGAGACTAACCATAAACTGTCTCTTTGGAGCTCTGTTGTCCATGCCTTCCATGACTGATTCACTCTGATTATAGAATGGCCCAGTACAAATAGGGATAGGGACCCCATCCTGGCACGTGAGGTGTTGGCAACTCAGATGCGATCATAAGATCACTGTTTTCAGGAGGCTCAGAGACCTTTCAAGACAAAGTGAACTTCTTCCAGCGGGAGTTGCGTCAAGTGCATATGAAGAGACCTCACTCCAAGGTTACACTCAAGGTCAGCCGCCATGGCCTGCTGGAGTCGGTGAGTGAACTCGTGATAGTTGGCACCTGGAGAGACACTGTGCATAGGCTGCTCCCAATCATGCCCAAGACCCATTCCTGCCATTCAATTACTCTCTAATGAAATCCAATTTAAAACTAGCTGGGGGAACAATGACAAGAAGGTTTGATTCTCTAGCTTCAGGGCTTAAACTGATTACTGGCTTTGGGAAGGGAAGCAGAGAGAAACTTCCCATTTGGTAGTATTGCATAATTAAGTATATTTTGAAAGCCTTATGCCTTTTTCTTAAACCCCTGGTATTAGTCACTGTGAGATGCTAAGACTCAGGGGCAGGTGGGCTCTCCTGGTTTTGCAGTAGTAGGAATGTCCTGGCTAGAGGGGCAGTTGGTTTGTGTGTGGTAGAAAGAGCCCTAAGCGCCCTCAAGGCAAGCCCTATTGTGACAGGCGCTGCCTTAGTCCAGTGTGCTTTGTTCAGGTTTGATAACTATTCCAGCTTGTGGGAGGTTGTGTACGTCCCCCATAAAACATAAGAGCCAGTGATGCTCTAACGGAGGAGATCCTGGCTTGGCTTCGTTGTCTCCTTGCACAAAAATATAAGACAATTCTGATAGTTGTCCTGTATCAGATGCTTGCTAATCCTTGAAAAATGGGCACTTACCCTAGATACTCTGAGAATGACAGTCATATCAGCTAGCGTAGACCAAGATGGAGTATGTGGAACTGTGGCAATAACAGTCCCAGAGCTCTGACTCATTCTGTTTGCCAAGTATTCTCCAGAGCATTAGCAGCGAGACTTGACTCAGACTGAACTGTTACATAGAATGACATTCTAAATCAGATGCAATGGAGCTATCAGTTGCCCTGACTTGTCATGCCATGTGTGTGTTGGAGCAGAATTGTGACAGAAATGGAAAAGACCAGTTGTGGGAGAGGAAGGACTGGTTTAGATTGTTTTTATATGATTTGTAAATTTGGGTTTGGGAATATTTTCTGCAGATAGGACAGGCTGTACATTATTTGCACTGAGGCTTCAGGTGTTGGTTCACTATCCAAACCATTTTTAATTCCTAAAGCCATTTTCAGAGATTCTCTGTCCTCTGTTACCTTGAAGATTACTGCAGAGCCATTAGCTGTAGCATTGCAGCCAGACAAGATGAAATAAATTAAAGGGGTGTGTGAGAAATGTAAACATTTGATGTATGAGGGCAACACACATGGCAAATGCAACCAGAGAGATTAGCACTAATATGGGGCTAGCATGATGCTCCAATTTATTTAATGATCAACTAAGTCTGAAGTAATACTGTTGCCTTCAGGGCTCTGTAGGATACAAGTTTTGCACTTAGACCTGTAATTGGGATCAGGAATCTGGGCCTACATATTTCTAGTCACTTGAAAGATTTTGTTAAAGTAAATCATGCTGTAACAGGTAAATGTAAACCAGTGATTCCTTTCTGGGCTTCTTCCTTCTGTGTGTTCTCTGAGAGGCTATTTTCTAAACTGGACAGATGGGCCAAAGAGAACTGACCTTTCTTTACAAACGTTGCTCCTAACTTCAGATGTTTTAATACTCTAAACTCTATTGAATTGCTGCATTTGTGTGTGTGGTGGGGAAAGGGGGGTGTTGAGGGAAGTGCTGTGAATGGGCAGTACTTAGGCTGTTGCTATTGAGCAACTTTGGCCTGCTCTTGAGATCAGGAGCTGTCAGTTGTGGGGAACATTTCTCTTAAATTCTGTAATGGAAAATGTACCTAAGGTTGAAGCAGAAAGGAAAGTGACCTGCCCAAGGCCCCAAAGGCCAAAATTAGTTCCAGGCTCCCCATCCTGTATTCAAATTATTAGACTGGACCCTTCCCATTCTGCTTCATTTAAGTCCTCTGTGCATGGATACTGAGCCCTGGGCAGTGGCCACTGTTGCTAATGCTTTTCCTTTCACTGTCTCAGTCTCTGAGAGCAACACGGAATTTTTCCATTTCTGACTGGAGCAAAAACTTTGAAGTGATTTTCCAGGATGAGGAAGGTGAGTAAACCTGCTCCTGCAGAAACTTTTATGGGCTTGAGGAGAGTGTGCCAGGAGCATACTGGAAGTTACTTGGTGGTGTAAAATTCTGGCTGTCTTGCAGCATATCCATCTGTGTCTAGCTCCTTCTACAGCATCTGTGGTCTCAATCCTTTATTGGCTCCATCCCTGTAGTTTCTCATAAACATTATTGAATTTAGCTCCCAACTCTCTCTGAGGTAGGGAAGTATTATCCCCAATTTACAGATGGTGATCTGAGGCACAAACACAAATGTGTGACCTTGCTTAAGTCACTTAGTGTGTGTGGCAGAGTTTGTAAGAGAACCCATTATTCTTGAGTCCCAGTTCAGTGTCATTACAAGACCATTCTTTTTAGAGTTTGCAGCTTGGCTTCCCATTGTGTCACTTGTAAATACGGGCTGCCTTGATATTAGCCACCTCTGTGAAGAAAGGGATGTGAATGTGATAGAAGAAGAGGTTTCACCAGTCACCTATGTATTTATATGTGTGAAAATGAATCTCATCCATTTCATCCTCACTTCATGGATCTGAAACCACAGGTGTGAGTGAATGGAGTCTGATATGAGGTAACTATAGGAAAGTTAAGTGAACAGGCATATCTGTACGTACGTTCCTGTGATCCAATACCCGGGGTCAATGCTCTGCCTATCACAGTGACTTAAAGATAATGATGCTCGATCCAGAGAGAGTTTTCTGTTTTCTTGGCAGCTATGGGTGGGAAGAAGGGCTAAGGACAGAGAGAACCAGATGTGGCCCAGAGCTGATGGGTTTGGATTTATTTTATCTTGTAGCTCTGGACTGGGGAGGCCCCCGCAGAGAGTGGTTTGAGCTGATCTGTAAGGCTTTATTTGACACCACCAATCAATATTTTACCCGCTTCAGTGACAACAACCAGGCACTGGTGAGTCCCAGCTTCCAACTTTGTGTGGACAGAACTGGGCATGTGGGCATACTCTCAGCTAAACAGCAAACACATCAAAACAGTATGCATGCCCGCCTCCCGCTGCCGCTGGCAGGGTTTGCCCCCAGATCCTTCTAACTTCTTACCAGATTGTTGCTGGAATATCCCACAGTGTTGCAGAGTTAAAGCATTGGCTTGTTGGCCAGCATAGGTACATTGCTAACAAGGAACCAAGGCCCTCCAGAAACTGGGGGTGGCACTTCCTAAGAAGGCCTTACTGGGCACAGGATGCAGTCTGTCTGCCTGTTGGTATCCCTTCCTCTAGTCATGGAGTGGGAGGCAAATTTTTGGTGCACAGTCTGGGACAATGCATGTGGTGCATGTTGTGTCCTTGCTGGCCAGATTCTGGCTTTTAATCTCTGCTGCTGTGCTCCCAGAGTGTCACTTGTGAGACACACAGCAGCTTTACCTTAAGCACTGGGCCAAATTTATGGCCCATGCTATGCAGGAGGTCTGACTAGAAAGATGATCATAATGGTCCCTTCTGGCACTAAAAGCTATGAATCTAAGGTCAGATTTAGGATGCAGTTCAAGGGCTGTGAGGGCATCTTCCTAGGTGTGATGTGCAATATGAATGGCAGGTGGGGTCATTGGTATCACTTGTGTTAACCATGGCTGGCACTGAGATAATTCTGACTCTTCTCCTCTGCAGGTGCATCCCAACCCTAGCCGGCCTCCACATCTACGACTGAAGGTCTATGAGTTTGCAGGCCGCCTGGTAGGGAAGTGTCTCTATGAGTCGTCTCTGGGAGGAGCTTACAAGCAGCTAGTGCGAGCCCGTTTCACCAGATCCTTTCTGGCTCAGATCATAGGACTGCGCATGCATTACAAAGTAAGGCCACACTGGCCTCTGTGCTGAGCCCAGGCTAAAGTGGCACTGAATATGAGCTTTGCTCCCTACAGACCCAGAATTCCTGCTCAACCGTGTGTGTTAAATCCCTCCCTCTCTCTCCCCACACCCTTTTACCTCCTCTACCTTTCTTCCTCAGTATTTTGAAACAGATGATCCAGAATTCTACAAATCCAAGGTTTGTTTCATACTGAACAATGATGTGAGTGAGATGGAACTTGTCTTCGCTGAGGAGAAATACAGCAAATTGGGGCAGCTGGAGAAGGTGAGAGGTGATGGGTGAGGAAGGGACAGTCTTCATGCCTTTCATCTGTAGTTGTAGAGAGGTTGGGAATTGTGTGGGATGCCCCTGCAGCAGTGACCACAGAAGAAGAGTATCAACAGAGTTAGGAGTACAGGGAGAGTTTCTTCAGGTGGGGGTTTATGCTACAGATATTATACTGCTCATCATCACACATTCTTACACTGACATCCTCATGTGCCCTCTCATTTCAGGTGGTTGAGCTGGTAACTGGTGGGGCTCAGGTCCCAGTAACCAATGAAAATAAGATCTTCTATTTGAATTTGCTTGCCCAATACAGACTGGCCAATCAGGTTAGAGAAGAGGTGGATCACTTCCTGAAAGGTAAGGTTCTGTGTGCTCCCTGCTTGATCCTAACCCCTGTTCTGGAGGCACTGGCGCTTATTTGCTCTCTTCTTGTCTATCAGGTCTCAATGAGCTGGTTCCTGAAAACCTCCTAGCTATTTTTTATGAGAATGAGCTTGAGGTAGGTGCTGCTGTTCTGAGCCCACCTGCCCACTCACTTTCTTCGTTGGGCCTTTTTGGGCAAAAGTAGAGCTGGCTGGGGTTTGAAAGACTCAATATTTGCAAAGTGTGTCCCTCCCCAAATCTTCCCCCCCCCCCTTCTCCTTCCTGCCCCTATCTGTGAATGTTTGTATCTGAGGGAGAGGGAACTGAGTGTTGTTTGGGAGAATCCTTCTCTCACGTATGTGCTGGCTTCACAGTTAATAATGTATCATTATTGTTTATAGTCCTAGTCAATGGGTATTTGAGTCATGGGTTCAGATGTCCTCTGGGTAGTAAGAAGGCTAGCTATAGACGGTGAATGCCTCTTAGGGCAGGTGGGATGATCTTGAGAGGACATGGCCAGTTCCTTTAGGTCACCCTACTACACAAATACTGAGCCCAGTACAAGACAGACAGGCACCGATCAATTTCTCTGGTCTCCAGTTAACATCTGAGCCTGGATTCCTTGATGCACACATCCCAGTTCCAGCTCTGACTCATCACTTTGTATAATCTGTCTAGTACTTTGCTTTGTACAGTGGGCCTTTAGGCATACAAACCTGAGGTCTTGTTTCTTGAGTAGCTGTTGCCCCAGTCAATTTAGGGTACTACAAGGGGATATTGTCAGCAGCTGACAAGATTTTGGAATGGCAGTGGAATGCATAGGAATCTCAACCCCCTCCTCTCAGGGTTTCTGCTATTCCCTTATTTGGCAGCTGTTTTTTCCCTTCCCTTAGCCCAATCTTATCTCCAGCAGGAGAAGTTGGTACTGTATGAGATACTGGCCTGCCTCTTGACTGAGATCAAAGAGTTTTACTAGAGTTGTGTATATCCTGAGCCCAGAGCTCTGAGCGTCTTGCATGCCTCTTAATAGCACAAAGCTGATCATTGTAACCAGAATAAGGTTGGCTTCATGGGTACGTTATGTTCCTGCTCTCATAACTGCAGGTCTTTTTCCTTTCAGCTGCTGATGTGTGGTATTGGAGACATCAGTGTCTGTGATTTCAAGGCTCATGCTGTGGTTGTGGGAGGATCCTGGCATTTCCGAGAAAAGGTAGGTGGGAAGCTTTCTTCTTCGCAGTGGCATACCCAGGGGGGCCAGACCCCCAGGCACTGGCCTGGTGGGGGGGCACCGGGCCAGCCCTTTAGGATGCAGGGAGTGGGGGAGAGGGGAGGGCATCAGGAAGCTCTGAGTGGCACAGATCCTGCGCCCCCCGCCCTCCATGAAGGCACACTTACCTGCTGCATCAGCCCTGCACCAGCTCAGATGGGGCAGCCTCAGCCTGCAGGGAGGGGCCGGGCAGGTCCTTCGTGACATGCGAGGTGGGACAAGGTTGTAGGAGCAGAAGCGGGAGCAGCTGCTCCTGTGCCTTCTGCCCATTGTGAAGGGCCGGCCTTCACACGGTCCGTCTCCATCTGCATTTCTCCCACGCCAGGGGGAGAGGCCACCCCCATCTGAGCCAGCGCTGGTCTGGAGCAGCGGGTAAGTGGGGGGGGTAGGGAAGGCCGCCTGGGCTGGCTCTTCGCAACATGTTGGGGGTGGGGGAGGTTCTATATGTCATTGTGGTGGAGACGTTCCTAGTGTAATAGACGTGGGTGGTTGCAACAAGGGATAAAAGTGGTAGGTGAGAAGTGACTATGCAATGTTCCTTTTCTGGTTTGACCTCATAATAGAGGTTGCTGTAGCATTTGGTAGAGCTACTTTCTTGCAAGACATTTTGCCTGCTCTTCTTCTGGTAACATGCCATTGTACTTGCGTGACCCTGTTTCCCTGACTGGCTCTGCCATTATTGGTCCCTATCAGGTCATGAGGTGGTTTTGGACCGTGGTCTCCAGTTTCACGCAGGAGGAACTGGCCCGGCTGTTGCAGTTCACAACTGGTTCCTCTCAGCTGCCTCCAGGAGGGTTTGCTGCACTCTGTCCCTCTTTCCAGATCATCGCAGCTCCAACCCATAGTACTTTGCCGACAGCCCACACCTGGTGAGTGCTCTGGCCATTGAACTCCAATTGAAACATGCAAGTGGTAGTACAGTATACGCTTGTGAGTGGCGAGTACTTCATTTATTGGTATGCCTTGTGGTGAGCTGCCAACATTGCATGCCACGTGTGTGGCGCCCTCTGAACTGTGAGCTGCTGGTAGTAAGCATATGGTGGGCAACCTGTATATAATGGGTGACAGACATGTGGTGAACACCATGTCATCCCATCTGAGGGCAGTGAGCAGCTTGAGGTGCCTGTGGTGGACATTCCCCAGTGCACAGGTGGCGTGTGTTAATTGCTTTTCTTTTTTTCAGTTTTAACCAGCTGTGCCTCCCTACTTATGACTCCTATGAAGAGGTCCACAAGATGCTGCAGCTGGCCATCAGCGAGGGATGTGAGGGCTTTGGCATGCTGTGATTCCCCTTCCCCTACCTAGATTCCTGGCTCTTCAGGGCAAGGCATACCTCCAGTCCACTGCTCATTCTTCTTCCCATTACAGGGCAATGGAGGCAGAGTATAGACTCTGTGCAAAGAGGACTGTCATCCATAAGCTGGCATGTGGTTTTTCCATGTCCAGAGTAAATCACCAAGAACTCATCTTGTCCCTTCCCCTCACTCCCATCTCAATTCAGGGTGGTACAGCAAAAGAACCGTGGTACATTTGTCAGGGTGGTATAGTGGGATTTCCCAGGACTCTGTGCATCTATCCCTCTGGGAAGAGAGAGCCTGTGAGCAGGAGTTGCAGTTGGATACAGGAGGAGGTCTATGTAGCAGCCAGTACTGGAGCTGTTTTGGGAGAGGACCAGCTTGAAGCTTTGTTCGAGATCTGGCATGTGGTAAGCCTTAATACCTTTCCATGCTTTGACCCAAGTCCTTCTGCTGATGCTCTTCTGTAGCTTATGTAACTCTCCTTGTATTGCACATCTCCAAAGGGCATAGGCTTGTTTCCCTGTTCAGTACCTGGCCCATTAGGGCTTCCAGTTCTCTTCCTCTCACTTGCACTGGAAGCTGCCATTTCTTGCCCCTGCTGGAGAGGAAGGGGAGAGCAGCAACTGCTAGAGAGAGCAACCCAAAGGAACACTCTCTTGTTGGAGCACAAGCACTGACCCTGACAGTGACGCTGTACTACCTCCGCCAAGGGCTGGCAGCAGAAGCATCCTTCAGTACTGGCAGTGGTTGGTGCAGGCCTCTGCTTTTAAACTGGAAGAAGAGATTTTTCTCCAGTGAACATTTCTGACAGTGGTCCTCTGGTTGCACAGGAAGCTGTCCCACACGCCTTGCCTTCCTCAGGAGAGCGGATGGATGAGAGTGTGTGAGCCTTCAATGCTGAGCACAAATGCCTAAACAACGTTCACCTTCAGGGCACGAATGTAGTATGATAGGCTAGCAGGCAGCTACTACTGTGCATTGTGTTTCTGTTTGTACAGAATTACAATTGGGGTGACAGTATTGGATAGATCCCAGTGCCTCAGCCCGATATTCCACAGGGTCTTGGCTTCTACCTCTATCACATGGCTGCAGGAGGCTCTGCCTGAAGTATGCCGGACAAAGGGGATAGTGTTTCCCAGTGGGGTGTTGGTGCCTGGAGAGCAGCTGGTCTTCTCTCCTCCCAATCCTCTGCTGTTTTCTTCCTGAGCACTCTTCCTTGCTATCCCTTCTAGTGCTGTTGGCTTTCCAGCACATAGGATACTAAACTGGAGATTTTCCCAAGCAGACACTGAGTAGCCCACCAAGTGGCATTTTGTACTAACAGCTGTCCAGATTACAGCTGGGAGATGATATGAGCAGCAAATTTTTAACTACCAGGTTCTGTTACCTCTGACTGTCCACTCAGCTCCTCCTAGCCCAGCAAAATAAAGGGGTGGGGAGTCAAGGATCCTAGCTTGGCAGTCTGTCCAGTTTCAGCAATGAAACCAATGCCTGAACAAATTACTGACCTCCCAACTTGCCCCGAAAGTGCATCTCTCCAGGTTAAGAGTTTGAGGCACTTTGGTGAGTGGTCGGTGTGTGAATGAATCTGCACTGTCTCTGCTGTATGCAGTCACTGGAATGAGAAGGGTCAGGCTCCTGGGATGGGATCTTAATCCAGCATGTCTCCTAAGAGCTAATTTTAGCACAATTTTTAATTTTTTTTCTATCACCCTCAGTCCCTTCATTCTGCTGGATCTGGAGTTTCCCTGAACTAGGGAGGACTTGTGGGGTTTGGCTTTTAAATTGGCTTTTTGCTTTTCCAGTACAATTTAACTGAATAAATTAGGAATCTTGGGGAACATTCTACACCTTGCAAAATGTCTTTTATTAAGGCAGTGTCTTAACTGTTCTTGGGAGAGTGTCACATCTGTACAGATTATACAAGCCATTGTAGTGCCAAAACCAGCCAGAACCCCAAACATGGACACTGCTCAGGGGGATTTCTCAGTCTTGTGGATTCATTCCCTCTCAGGCACTGAAGTGCTGGAAGACAGCCTGCTAGACAGCTGCTGCAGTTCCTCCCTGACTGATCACTTTAGCAGTGATCTGTCCCTTTTTTAAAACAGGCTCCCTTTCTATAAGGTTCTGACCTCCTCTGTGTGGAGAGTCTGAGTCCAACTTATTTGCACTCTGGGTGGCTTCTATGGTCAGTGCAGCTGGGGCTTTTCGTTACTGTGCCACTCATTCACTGCTCTCCCCATCGACCGAGGAAAGGTAGTGGTGTTGCTCTTCCCAACTCATGTTGTTTGGGGAGGCACAGCGTGGTGCTGGTCCCTCACTGCAATCCTATGTCTAGTTCTGTGACCTGGCAAGGGTCTTTTGAGCCTTGTGGTTATAGGCTGATTCTGCTGATGACATCTTCCTCAGGAATCCTCTTCCTCCTTCTCTAGAACTGGACTGCTTTTACATTGAGGACTGAGTTGCTGGACACTGGGCAGACTTCCTCTGCTTGAAGCAGTTTCCTAACCCTCATCGTGGTGCAGTCAGCACCCCTCGCCTCTCTGCAGTTATACAGAAGCCAAGGATTTTCTTTCAACACAAGTGCAGTCAGAGCTGTGGTGGATGCTGTTAGTTGTTGTTGATAACCTTTTTGTATTGTTTCTGTTACCTGGTCCCATTTCCCCCAGGGCTCCATCACTTCAGTGGTAGAGGATCTGATTGTCCATAAATCCTCTTCTTTTCTCTTTCCAACGCACCCACCTTATATGCTTCTCATACAATGACACCAGTGTGGGGGCAAGGTACGGAATGCACTGTGGTCACCTGTACTGTATGTTTTCTGCTGCAGAGGCTCCTTATTTTAGTTGGCCCCTTATTTCTTCCCACCTAATTGAGGCGCTTCAGTAGAAAGTTTTTGGTGCATGGTACTATCTCAGACAGATTTCTCACTCTCTGGAGTTGCTGTGGACCTCACAGGGCCTGGCCTCTGCCTGTATCCAAAAGTCATGTTGCATGTTGTAGAAACCAGGGACTGAGTGAGAGAGAGGTCAGGCCCCAGTTCACACTGGCAAGTTCCAAGTGGAGTTCAGCAGGTTCTGGAAGCCCATGGATTTTGTAAATAGTTTGTATAATAAATAAAATATTTTAAAAATGCTGCCGTCTTGGTTTGGAGTTGTTCCTGAGATGCACGGAGGTGAACTAAATAGGTCAGACTTAGTGATGAAGAGTACTCTTCAGATCTTCTAGTTTCTCATCAAGTCTATCCCCCTGCATTGGGCTGGGCATTACGCCCATCCCACTGAATTCTGGTAGGAGCGGCTAAATCAAGGACCTGGAAATTCAACTGAATTCTGCAGCAAAACTTTCTGACTTCTGGTGTGCTTCAGGGCAGCACGTGGGAAATTCTGCAGGAGCTTCTGGTAAATCCAGAAGTGAGATTTTTAGTAAACTTACTGAACAAATGATAATAGGTTCAGCACAGTAGCTTCTGAGTTAATTTTGATATATATGCATTTAATTTTATTCTGTGCCTACAGGTGTTTGCATTGAATTTGCTTAACAGCATTGTAGACATTGTCAGCTGAAGGGAGAAGCTGAAGGCTTTGGTTGGAAGGGTGAACAGTTGGAGTTTATTGCACCTAGGAAGTTGTGGAAGGCAATTTTGGAATGTGGAATATAATTTTAGCATCTGGAGGTTTCTTCTAAATGATCAACTAAATCGTTAACAAAAAACAAAATATTTACCCGTTAGGCTTTAGGGTCAACATTCTTTCACCATGAATCTGGGAGCTGTTTCAGGCTGTCTGCAGGCTTCGATTAACAACTCTATATTTGTCATTATTCATGTTTGGAAGATTTTTCTTGTCAGCTATGAGAACTAGAAATATAACTTTAAAAATGAGAAGACTTTGGAGTGAGTGGGTTCTGTGACAACTGCATCATGGGCTTCTGACATCTGTATTGCTGGATGTAATGCTGTCAAAGTATATTTTGGAGTCAGCCCAAAGGCTTTGGTGGAGTTCTTCCCCCTTCTCTGGTAGGTATAGCCCTGATGGTTTGTGTATGTCCCACTACGTGCTGGCAGGTATCCTAATGTGTAATGAAATTGGCATCCCTATCTCTGACTGTGGCCAATATTTGCCTTTTAAGCTGTGAGTGAGTGCTGGCTGCTGGATAGAGTGTGAGCAGAAGTTGTGGATCCCAGAGTCCCAGCTGTAGTATTGCACTTCAGAGAACCATCTGGCAGCCTTCAACAAGAGCAAGCTCTCATTTTGTCTTTGGTGCAGAGAAGTCTGAGCTCAGTGACTACAGTGATGGGTGCCATGAAGAATGTAGAGACTGAGAGTCCCGGTATCACCTGGAGACCTTTAGTGGATGATTCTAGGGCTCATGGTGTTCGATCAGGGTTCTCAAAGGGTAAATAGCCCAGATATCCCCTGTGGAATGATCAAAATGGTTTCCAGCAGTGGCTGGGTTTCTCTTCCAGACATGCACATCAGCAAGTCATGTGCACCGTGACTTGTGGGAAAGGGTCAAAGTGGAGACAAGAGCTTTTAGAAACACTATCCATTTGGCTGGACATGAAGGAGAGTGAGCAGCAGTCTGAATTACTTTAGCATGAAGCAGGTTCTAAAGTTTCTGCCCTGGTGATGTCATCTGTCCAGCCCCATTGTCTTGTTCACCAGTTCCTTCTGTTGTCATGGAGATGGAATGGTGCCAGTGACCTGTAGCCAGCTCTGCAACCTCAGGCCATCCCACCATATGGGATTTTGCCCGGACCTGGGACTGGGCCAGGAGAAGTCCTAGTTATGCATGTGTCTCATGAATTCTGCACACACCAGCCTATGTCCTCTGTGCCTACAGGCAGCTTCACAAGGGGAAATGGTTCAGGCTCCCTGATTGTCCACACCCACAACCCCTTGGCCTGGTACGCTAAAGGATGAATGTGCTGCTTGGGAACGGCACTGTGCAGCTTTCTCTCCCCCTCCTAACTTGTCTGCCTGTCTTCTGGAAGCACAAAGTACTCACCAGACATCAGGAGTTTCTTCTGCAGTACTAAGGGAGAGACTGGTTGAGGGAGGTGGTGGTGTGGGGGATTCTCATTTTTAGAACATATTAAGACAAGTTTCAATCAGTCTGGCAGGCAGGCAGCAGTCCCGCCTCCTAATGATGAAACATCTGTTTGCATCTTCTCTGCTGTGCTTTCATCTCCCTTCTCTGTAACACTGTATTAGAAGGAAAGTAAAGGGGAGAGCCTCTGCCCTTACCTTTCCACAGCATGGGGCCTGTAGAAGGAAGCCCCTTAGAGAAAGCAGGGATCTGGTGGATTCTGCTCAATTTTCCATGGAATCCACCCTTTGCTGAGAATGCTGTGCTTGCATCTGAGTTTTCTGGTAAATAAATACCAAATTCTAACCCCTCCACCCTCCCGCCCCCCGCAGGTTCTGAGCCCTACTGTGCTGTGCAATTACATGGAAGCCATTGTATCTGCTCTGGAGAGTTTAGAACCTTATTGTAAGCTGGGAGGGGTTGTTATACTGATTGTGTTGCTCATTTCAGACCTAACTGACTATAAATCCCCATTTTTAAAAAAGTAGCTGAAGCTGGTCTTCAGCACCTGGGCAGTTCCGACCTTCTAGGAACCTTGTTGCAAAGTATGCCAGTGCCCCAGTCTTGGGGTATTGTACAAAAGATGCAAACTCAAGGGAAAAAGCTGTGGCAGCCTGTTGCTTCTTTGTTCTTTCAAACAATGTGGGGGAAAAAATATCTGAGTATTTGGACCCAGTGAGAGATGTGATTAGCAGGTGTGATTAGAATGGTCAGCAAGCACCCTTCCCACCCCAACGTCAGTGTCCTCTACAATCCACCATTGCCTGACTTCATATCCCTTCCTATTCTCAGCCTTCTGTCTAGGTACTTTAAGGTCCTGTGGCAACGACATCAATTTCCTAGACTTGAAATTAATATTAGGAAAATATTTAATGTTCTTCTAGCATCTTTAAATGTGATTTTTTTTTATGAGCTCTCCTTGTTCTCAGCCAGCTCTCTGGACTCCCAGCACATGCTGTGTGGACCATTGTTTGCTAGTCACTAGCTGTAAAGGGAGAAGCAGTGAGACTTGGTGACAGCTTTGATGGAAGAACATAATATCTCTAAGATACAGCCTTTCTTGTCCATCCACAGAACTAAAATTTGTCCAGACTCTCGTGTTCTGATTGAACATTCTTTTCTCTGGACTTGACAAATGCAGTCTTACCCAACTTATTTCCATTGAGAATGCTGCTGCAAAGATCACTTTCCCAGTCCATTGCTTTGACCATGCCACCGATCTCTTTGAATCCCTCCACTGGCTCCCTTTCTCTATTGCATCAAATGTAAACAACTTGCCTTATTATCCAAAGACCTTCATGCCCTGTCACCACTGTACCTGTCATCTGTCAGTATTGAAAGCTTGACTCCCACCTCCAGTTGACCCATGATACCAACCTCTACGTGCCACCTCTTAAATTTTCAAATAAGCAGCACCATAGTGCTTTTTCCCATGCTGCCACTCATGCTTGGGAGAAGCTCTCCATAAACATCCTCAAAACTATATCATTGTCCTCCTTCAAAACCCTCCTTTGCCATGATGCTAACAAAAACCTTGTATGTATTCAGTCTGGTGGTATACTGGGACTGCAGCCTCTCATGGTGACCAATATAGTTTCATTGTTCCCTTGTACTCCCCCAATTTTGTCCATACCCATCTGTTTGTTGCTTGTTTTAGACTTAGAGTGCAAACTCTTTAGGACAGGGATCATCATCTTATTCTGTTTTATAGAGCGTCTAGCCCAGTGGGGTTCTGGTCTATGAGTAGGGCTCTCATGCTCAATGGCAGGGGTGGCCAAATTTACTGATTTCCCCCTCTCACCCCCCTAAACCCTCCCCACTGGGCAGAATCCACTAGCTCCACCACCCTGCCACAGGGAAGACGCTTTGAGCTCCCCACTCCAGTCTGGTAGGTGGAGAATTGGGGGGGAGGCATAAGGGGCGCTGCAAGCCACAGTTTAACTGTAAAAGAGACTCGTGCAGCTCATGAGCCACCCCTGCCTGCTCTATGGTCTATTAGAAAGATAGGATATAATACAAACCTCAGTTAAGTAAACAGCTTAACTAATTACCTGCAACATCTTTGTCAGGTTTAAAACAAAGGAAGTATTTCTTCACACAATGCACCGTCAACCTATGGACCTCCTTGCCAGAGGATGTTGTGAAGGCCAAGACTATAAGAGGGTTCAAAAAGAATTTCATACATTTTTGGTCCATCAATGGCTATTAGTCAGGATAGGCAGGAATTACTGTTTGCCAAAGGCTGGTAATGAGTGACGGGATGGGTCACTTGATGATTACCTGTGCTATTAATTTCCTCTGAAGCGTCTAATATTGGCCGCTGTTGGAAGACAGGATACTGGGCTAAATGGACCATTGGTCTCATTCGGTGTGGTCGTTCTTATGTTACGTTCTTATGTTCTCTGAATTTTGATTACTTTAAAGAAAAGTTCTTGAGTTGAATTTAATTGTGTACAGTTTTATTGACTATCCTTAACAGCAACTAATAGAATATAGGATATAAACAGGTAAAAATAGTATGGGACTACAATTTTGCTAATATAAACAAAACAAAAAATTGGTTGATACAATAATCATCCAGGTTTTCAGAATCAAATGGCAAAACCACAATGCAAAATAATACTTAACCACTATTTTGGGAAGATGATTTTGTGTAGATTTTTGATTGAGTCCCTCCGAATAGGGTCTCTCTTGTACCAATTCATTGTCAATTGTGCTGTTGCTAACACAATAGAGGAAAAACAATCCAAAGCTAAAGCATAAAACTATTTGGTGAGTTATTTACATGCCAGTTCACCAACATCTCCTTCCCAATGGATCTACAGTGTGAGGGATGTGGCTCATCTCTTGGCAAACTATGCTTACTCAAGTTGCAGTTTCTCCATTAATATCCTGCTAGCTGCTGAAATGTCCAGTTTAAAGTTCATATACTAGTTTATACATGGGCAGTCCTGTTAGGAGAGAAGCAAATGGGGTTGTGTTCATATTGGTTTGGTTTAGTTTAGTTTAGTGATAAAATAAAGATGTAAGGTTAATATTTTCAGTCAAGCATACTTAGGCTACCAAGCCAGTATAATACTTGTGCTGAAAGAGGCAGTAAATGAAAGGGACAAACAAAATAACATAAGGATGTTTGATAAAGAGTGGAATAAGCTGTTTGATCAATAAGGCACAGACCCAGTTCAGCCATACATACAAAGGTCCCACCATTGTTAAAACAAGAAGATTGAAGATTTATACAAATGCACCGGCCTGTTAGAGAGCAACAGTTCTTGAAGTGACTTTGCGCTGTATAATGGACTATAAAAACAAGTTTCACGTTTCAAGGAAAGACGCCCATTGCAGCAGCTTAACCACCAGAGGGCCACCTGTGCTTGACTTGAGCTGCGTATATTTAATGGCAGCAGATTACAGTGGTGTAGTTCATCTGTTTGGAACGAGAAGGATTGGTTATTGGCTGTTTCACTTCTGACAGAGCTCATGATTTGGGAGACGTTCATGCTCAGTATCTTACCACCAACCTGGAAAGGAGTGACTATAGTAGAACAACACCTTATTCCAATATAATCACCTGTTACATAAACCCCTCTGTTTCTAACTGAACAAATTTAAGATGCATCACAGGAAATGATTTTTACACAATATGCAGTTAACCTGTGGAATCTTTTGCCCCATATTTGTTGAATATATTTGCTGAGGGAAAATAGCTTAGTGAGGGCTTTAAAATGTTTGTGAATAAATAGTATCTGCAGTTATTCTAACCAGATTAAAACTATCCCTCAGGCTTCAAGGTACAGGCTGGTCACTAATTTGGGGAGGAAGAAGGAATTTCAGCCAGTCAGCCAGCAAAGCACAACTGACCAGGTGCATAGGAGGTATAATAGTCCACCAACAGGACAGTGTAAGTCTTCTAGTAAGGACTGAAGGTGGCATTTGTTTGGAGAGCCAGAGAAGAGGCCATTCGAGCATTGCAGGTTGGAATTGGAGGGAGCCAAGCATAGGACGATAGTCACAGTAGGACCTGATCCCATTCTGCCCTATTGTCAACCACAGACCTGTTGTTCTGAAGCTGCTAGTATAGCGACACTATCTGTCTAGCCCTTCCTGCCCTCATATACGCTGCTTCCTTGAAAAGGTGTGATCTGTCTGATCCAGCACATTTACCATAAGTAACTTCAGTGTCCTCAAACTTTGAAAGAAGATAGTGCCTCAGCTTCCAAAGTATGTCTCAGAGTTGACCCTGATATTTCTGAGCCCCTTCTGTTTATCCCTGCTCTTTCTGGGCTGAGAGCAGTTGTGATTTAAGTGAGAAGTGACAGTTTCAGTGTAGCTGCATACCAGGAATAATTGTGAGATGTAAATCACGTGGTGCTGTCACACTCTCTGGTCTGCAGGCCCAGGACCCTGACCTTGACAGGTCTGGTCTCAGACAATCTAAAGAACAGAGGGAAAGACACCAGCTTATAAAGCTAACACCAGCAAGTAGGAGGTTACAGGTTGCAGTGGGAAGAAGAATATTGGACCCAGGAGCTTCTCATAGAATCAGTGGGCAACCATGTGTGGGCTGGAAGGAATTTGGTGTTCCATTTTCAGTTGTGCGTTGATCTTACTGCCCTTGCTGAGTCTCACTAGTGCATTCTCAACTCTGGTAATCTTATAAGGGTTATAACAAATATAGAGGGAGGCTTCTAAAATGGGTGGTGAGAATAGTGGGCCTGGAAAGATTTTTATCTAAGGAGAGATTGTGGCTATTTAAAGAAGAGACAAAGAGATGGGGATATCATTTTATTGTAGGCATCCTTCAGTCTTGAGAAACCATGGGTGTGTGCCCCAAGAGGTAAAAAATTTACTTGGTTATATGGCAGCCGGAGCTGTGGCTGAAGAGACTCACTTGGGAGAGAGAATCTCTGCCACATTCATCACATTTAAAGGTGGTGTTTTGACCCTTTGGATTCTGCCTTCTAGGAGCTCTTTTCTCTTCTGCTGAGCTGGACTGCTTCTGGCAGCTTTGGAGACTTTTATTGAGCTCTTGTTTCCAAGGCTGCAGTCCTGAGTGTGATCTTCCAAGTTATCCATGTCTATTTCTTTGAGGTCTCGCTTGCACGCATCCTTGAAACAGAATTTAGGGCATCCTCTACGTCTTTTTCCAGATGCCAGTTTGCCATCGAGGATGTCCTTTGGAATGCATCCATCATTCATTTGGCACTCATGCCCAAGTTAGTGGAGGGGTCTCTGTTTAGGGGGTATTTGCATGCTGGAGTATGCTGGCTTGCTTGAGCACCTCAGTGTTGGTGATTCTGTCCATCCAGGAGGTTTAAAAAATTAGACAAAGATCATGCACATGAAAGCTGTTAAGCCTTTTTTCCTCATGAGAGTATAAGCTGTCCATTTATTGTTTTGCCATACCCTCTTGAGCAGTTTAGATATTGTTGTGGCAGCTTTTCTGCTATAGATGTTGAGTTCTGTTTCAAGTGAAGGATTGTCTGTGATGGTGGACCCCAGGTATGTGAACTTGTTCACCGCATCAAATTCATAATTGATGTTGATGGAAGGTGCTTCTTCAACTCATTGGCACAGTTAGTTTTTTTTTAACTTTATAGTAAGCCCAAAGTCTTGGCAGGCTTTGGAAAAACTGTCCATGAGATTTTGGAGATGGTCTTCTATGTGGGTTGTCACTAGTGCATTATTAGCAAAGAGGAGGTGTTGGATAAGGGCCTCCTGAGTCATGGTTTTAGACCCAAGTCTTGCAAGATTGAACAGTTTTCCATCAGATCTTGTGTACAAGTAGATTCCCTCAGTTGAGGAACCAAAAGCTTGTTTCAGTAGCAAGGAGTAGAAGATCCCAAACATAGTTGAGGCAAGAACACAGTTGGGGTGAGTACTTGCTTGACCCTGCTATGAATCTGGAAAGCCTCAGAGACTGAGCTGTTGTATTGGACAGTGCTGTAGATGTTTCTATGGAGGGACTAAATCATGCTTAAGAACTTCGGGGGCACCCAATCTTTTCTAAAAACACAAATAGTCTGCTTCTACTGACAAAGTCAAAAGCCTTTGTGAGATCAATAAAGGCTATGTAAAGGGACTTTATTTGTTCTCTGCATTTCTTTTGTTGTCTCAGTGAGATCATGTTGATAGTAGACCTTTTAGCTCTGAAACAGCTGTGTATGTATCCTGTGATCAGGATAAATTCTGTCTGCATAGAGGTAAATAGTGAACAGTACAGAGAAGGTAAATCAGGTGCCCCGTCACATGATACAAGAGCAAGGGGACAATAAATGAGATAGGCAACAAGTTTAAACTTGATCCAAGGAAATACCCTTTTCCACAATGAGCCTGTAGCAATGAGTTCCATAGTCTAACAGAGTACTGAAGCCAAGAATGTAGCAGGATTAAAAAGGAGTTACATTTACATGGATAATGAGAACTGCAGTTACATGAAATAGGATTCAATGCAAACCCCTACAAAATAAACCCTTCTGCTTCACATCATACGCCAACCTTTCTGATGTACTGGGATGAAACGTCATCTGCTATTTTCTTGCACCTTCAGCTGAAATAGTTCAGTCTAAAGTCATTGGGCTCAAGAGAGGTACATCTGAGTGAAATGTAATGAATGGCCTGTGCTACACAAGGTTAGATCTCATGATCTAATGGTCCCTTCTGGCCTTAAACTTGATGAATCTGTGATGCATCTGATATTGGACACTCTCAGATACAGGATATGAGATTTGATAGAGTAGTGGGCTGACCTGGTATAGGAATTCCAGTGTTCTTAGAAAGAGGAAAGCCAAATCTGGCCACCTTGTGCTTTGATTCCATCAGATGTCTCGTGCTAATCAGGGTTGAGCCAATTTAATACTGTGCTAATGTGCTTCAGGAAGTGGTGCTGGGGACTCAGTAAGGGGCACGCTCCTCTCAGAGAAAGTATTGATCCCAATACTCCAGTGTGGTGCTAGGGGTGCTGTGCTGAAAGACGTGGTGTAGGCAGCGCGGTAGCGGCCACTCTCCCCTCTGACCTAGTGTTCCAGGACGGTGTCCGCTTTTGCTGGAGGCGCTGACTTTTGAATGAGTGACTAAATGTAGATCCTGACTGTGGTCATTCAGGAATCCTTGGCACATTTCCAAAGTGTCTAGGTATTAAGCTCAGAGTCTTGGCCAAATTTGGGCAGTTTCATTTTGTCCCCCCTGCAGTTTCTACTGGATATGGTGTTGCCTTCACAACCTGCCTTTTGTGCAGTGTTGCTATGTGCTGCGAAACAGCTGCCACACCGCACCCCAGAAGAGGCTGTCTTTCAGTGGTGAGTGAATAATCCCTGTATGTATGGTTTGTAAAGTGCTTTACAATCCTCAGGGATGAAAGGCACATGGAAGAGTAAGAGTTTATCCTTCTAAAAGTGCCTTGCCATCTGTGTCCCTCTCTGCAGAGGGGTTGCTGCAGTTAGGGTCATCAGACATCTCCCATTAAGCTGCTTGATGTGCAGTATAGAAATGAATGTCCCCTTCACCATATGTCTCGTAGGCTTGGAGGCAGAAGGAGTCCCCCCTCCCTCTAATTTCCTCGGTAAACCTCATGGGGAGTCCCTCTAGTCACTTTCTTCTCTGCCTCTTCACCATTTGCACTTTGTTTGTTGCTGGTGTCTCATACTCCACAGTGATTGCAAGGGGGTCCCTGGAGGATGGGTTCACAGCTCACTAGTTACAGCCGCCCCAAACACCTGTTCCCTCTTTTCCTCTCTCACTGTTCATCTGCATCTCTTCTCCCTCCCCCCCCTCCCAAAACTGCTGTTCCTCACTTTACCTTCTCTCTCTCTTGCCAGCATGGCTGCACAAAGGGCAGAGTCTTTACCTTAGGCCGTGGATGGGGAGGAATGGGCTCTAACATGGCAGAGTGCAAAACGCTAAGTTTGGCTGCCCTGAGGTTGTCTATGGTTTGGCTTTCTCTATTCTCCAGGGTGCTGGACAGAGTGTGTTCCTTTTCTAGCTCTCCCTGGCTGCCTTTCCCCTCTCCAATCAGTCATGGTAATTCACCCTGGCACTGTTTTGGCAGGGACTCTGTCTTGGCATCACGAACAGCCAGGGTCAGCTGTCAGCCTCAGAGCCATGAGCCTAATTCAATACAACAGATGTAGGTATTTTTTTCCAAGTTCCCTCTGGGCTGCAGGATTAAAGTCTCTGTTCTCAGCTGGGGTCCCTAGTGCAGTCACTTCCCTCTGTGTTATACAACACCCCATTAGGAAGAACAGCACAAACAGGTCGGGAGGGGCCCCTCCCGCAACCTGGGGGAAAGCCAGGGCACCAGATTTCCAAAGGCTGGAGAGTGGATTGTGTGTTAGCCCCAGGAGCTCTGGGAATGGTTCTGCCTCATCCTTCCACCGTGAAAGGTGTCTGCAGCTCCCTACTGCCTCTGTCCTAGCCAGGGAGGAAGCATGGAGATGGGGTGTGTGAAAAGACTGGAGACGTACTCCCCATGACCTGTCTGGCTGTGCATAAACTGAACCCCACACAGTTGGTGTTAGAGAGACCAGGGTGCAGTGTGCCCCCCTGACCACATCTCTGGGCGAGGGCATCCACCTGTCTGCATGCTTCTGTATGTGTGTGTACAGCAAGTGGTATTTATGACATCTCAGTAGGAGCCGCAGCCAGGGAAGAAGTGGGATGTAGCTAGCAGCACTGGAAGGCGGGTTGATTCCCAGCAGCCTCCAGTGCCAACAGGAAGGAGATATGGTAGTGAAATAATCTATCACACAAACAAAATAACTTGCTTGGTAGAGACCAGAGGGGACCTGCCACAACAAGCTGTTCCACAGGGCTAGGCTGCAGGGTGGAGGAGACTTTGGTCTCTTTCTGGTGGCTGGGAGGGTGAAGCTGGATCTTGCTGAAAGCGGAGGAGGCTGCGTACAAGGACGTATCTGTCCAGCTACAGGCTGAATGTGGAGCAAATCTCTGCTATATCTGATTCTGAAACTGTTGGAGCAGGAGTGAGAGCACAGCCTCCTGTCTGAACATTAGTCTCTGGCCTTGACAGCCATGGGGGAGTATTCAGTGCATTCAGATGTGCAGACTGGGAATAAAGATTTAGGAGGATAGGTGTCCATTCAATCCTGTCCCTTGCCTGAGGTGGTGCAGCATTTCAGCTCTGTGAGAGACCTCCCCACCAGCTGAAGCTCCTTGCACCGATTACTTGCTGTAGTTACAAAAGACCAGAAAGAAAGAGGCAGCTAAGTAGATCTCAAGCAGGCCAATTTGGAGGTCTACAGGGCTGAGAAGGCTGGAGCTGGTCCAGGTGAACTGAGGAAGGAGCAGATTCTTGTCTATGACACAGGCAAAGGAGCTGCTGGTCCTTCATGATGAGTAGTTCCTTGAAGAGCTATTCTCAAACCAGAAGAACCATGCCCCATGAAGGGAGAGATTCACTCCTGGCTGCCTCTCTTTATTCAGAGCCTGGATAGAGGACTTAAATAGCACGTTCTTTCACTCTTGTCCAGCTGCAGAATGAGAGTGAACCTTCAGGCCAGTGCGGATAGCCAGGGACCAGCCCCAAGTGCCTCTGTGCTCTCTGGGTGTGCTGCACAGTTCAGAAAGGAGTCACAGGCCTGGAGACCCTCCTGATTTAGGCAGAGTCAAGCGGATAGACAGCTTCCTTTCCCATCTCCATTGAAATGATTTCTGCCAAGTTCTCTCCATCTCCCTTGGCCTGAGGGAGACCTGCAGCCTCTTCGCTGTGAACATTGCCCCAGCTGTCGTGAGGAAGGCTGATGGGCTGTCTGAGAAAAGTGATTGAATTTGTAGTAAAGAGAGACCCTGACCTGGTGGTGCTTCGTGCTCTGACACCTAAAGGAGGTGTGTTCTTGTGGTGCCATCTGTCCACTATGTCTTGGCCTTTGGGACTCTGATCCCCACATCCCCCTTCCCCTCTTCAAATACTATTCATTCCTCTCTCCTGAATTTGAGCTCAGATTCTGGAAGGGATCCAACTGGAGGAGAGCTTGCCCCAGCTATGCAGCCTAAGTAAGGAAAGGGGCACCAGTATTGCAAGAAGACCCATAATGAGCTTGGTAAGTGTATGGAGGGGATGGTATGATGGGACAGCCTAATTTGCCAATTAACTGATCTTTGACTACTAGTGGTAAACATGCCCAGTGGCTTGTGATGGAATGTTAGATGGGGTAGGTTCTGAGTTACTACAGAGAATTCTTTCCTGGGTGTCTGGCTGGTGAGTCTTGCCCACATGCTCAGGGTTTAACTGATTGCCATATTTAGGGACAGGAAGGAATTTTCCTCCAGGGCAGATTGGCAGAGGCCCTTGAGATTTTTTGCCTTCCTCTGCATTATGGGGCACGGGTCACTTGCTGGTGGATTCTCTGTACCTTGAAGTCTTTAAACCATGACTTGAGGACTCAGTCATAGGTTAGGTGTCTATTACAGGAGTGGAGCTTTTGTGGCCTACATTGTGCAGACTATGTGATCATAATGGTCCCTTCTGATCTTAGTCTATGAGTCTAATGAAGAGAGAGGAGCACAGCACTTCTGTTCCCACTGACAGCAAAAGGACCAACAGGGCCTAAGAACTTGGGGCAGATGCTCTCCACCACCCCAGGAAAGGGGCAGCACTTTCAGTGAGCCTGCTAGGATGGCTACTAGGTTTGGTGCCCATCAGGTCCTGTGTTCAGAGTGGCTATGTCTCTGGGAAAGGGAGTCACCTCTTAACTTATGATATTTATGATCTGAAGCAATTTTGGGGAGATGGGAGTTTGGCCTACTGTAGAGAGAGTTTCTGCTCAGTGAGGGTGCTTAGGGTGGGCGGGGGGAGTTGGACAGCTGGGCTGCATATCACCCGCCAGGCCTCACCAGCTGCTTTGGAATCAGAACTCAAACCACAAGGAGACTTGGTCAGAATTCCAGACTTTCCCTCACCTCATTTGTTAGCACTTTCAGTTATGGATGCTGCGGCCAGAATACAAAGGCCTGGCTAGCGTGCAGGGCTCTGGTCCCGTTGTCCTTGTTCAAACCTCCTCCTCTGCAGGCCTGTCTGGATGTGAGCAGTGTGAAGGCCTCTAAAAAGGACTTCTGGATATCCAGGATGTGTCAGTCATAATGAATGCAGTTCATCGCCATGTAAGGGGAGTGGTATAATTTAGGTGTGAGATGGACACGTCCCTGGCACACTGGTGCGATACAATACTGTAACACAGCCGTAGTTTATTTGTATGGTAGCTAGTGGCCCCAACTCAGATCAGGGTCTCATTGTGCTAGATACTTTCCCTTTTGTGCCATCCCTATTTTACAGATGGGCTCTGAGGCACAGCGAGATTAAGTGATTTATCCAGTGACACGCAATCTGTAGCAGAGCCAGGAACTGAACCCAGAATTGTTGTGTGCTAGTTCAGTGCAATAACCATAAGACCATCCTTCCTGATACAAGTAATTGGGATCTAAGTCTTTTAGTTAGATGTAGCACAGGAAAGCATGTCCAATGGTAACTTCAGAGCAGAGCCTAGATGTTAAGTGCTGCCCCCAGTTCAAATCTCCAGTATCATTGATGGAGTTGGCCCAGCCTTTGAAGGACTTTGTGTCATTTGGAGGTGGCTTGGAGGTGGTGGAAGCAGTTGTTATGTTCTGAGTATTAATGTAAGTGTGTCTTAATCCCCACTGTTTGCATTCAGTGTGTGTGTGAGAGAGAGTGAGAGATGTCCAGAGGTATCCTGGATTTACAGTTTTGAGTCTGCTTCTAGACAGAGCAGGGTACCCCACGAACATCGTCTTCTAGCAGCAATATGGCTGAGTAGACCCAGTCTCTGGTAATAGATGCCACTAAACTTGAGCTGGGAACCCAAGTTTGTGACGCCCGTTTTGTTCCTTTGGTGGAATAGGCTTGTGACCATTCCAGGGTTCTTGTTAATGTTTCCTGTTGATCACTCTCAAGGTTTGTTCTTGTGCAGTGTCTGGCCCGGGACATGTCCTCTATCATTATTTGTATTCCCAAGCGCCTAGAAGCCTTAGTCAAGGTCCAGGACCCTATTGTGCTAGGTGCTGTGGCAGGTTCAGGTGTTCTGCAGTAATTAATGACTAGGAAATAATGCCACCAGCTATCGAGAGGCCCCATGAATGCTCCCACATCTGGGAAGAGAAGGAGCAAGGAGGCAAGCAACCCAGGCAATAGCCCTGGCTAGTATGAGTGTCCTGCTTGCTTGGGATACTTGTGGATTTTCACAAGCTCGAGGGAATGGAGCATTCCAGGTCTTCAGCCTGGCATAGTGTTAACAGGTGAGACAGAAATGCAGATGCTTAGCACATCCATGGCTGCATCTCATAAATCAGATTTGAAACAACAGAACCTGGTCTGGGAAGGAATCAATCACCAGGGAGATGCAATGTCTGTGTCATCAGCTTTTCAGAGATAATTAGAACCAGAGAATCGGGAAGTGAAATGGCATAGAACAGGAAAAAATGGAGAAACATGGGACTGCCTGGGAGAGTGTAATGTCTCAGAGCTGCCACTGGGGACAGTATGGTTCAGGAGATGGTGTTTGGATTTTGCTTGGGTGGTTTGGTTTTTGAGGGGATTGAGAGGATAGCTCCTATTGAATTTCAGAGGCAATTGAGCATAAAGGAATAATGTCCTCAAACCCAGTGAAGGCCCCTCCTTCCACATGGACCTTTGGTTCCTTCCAGCAGGAAACAATAAAAACACTAAATTGGTCCATTCCTATGCTCAGCTGAGATGGTGTGGGAGACGCCCTTTATTCTGACCTGGCTCTGGCTTCAGTTAATGTGCATAAAGAAAACACCAACCCTTGGCATTATTGGTAGCATTTACTGGAGATACGGCTTCAGGGTTTTAGTTGAGCACTGGAGTGGGGGTGGGAGGGCGTGTCCTCAGGCCTGGGGTAACTGGCTTGTGGGTGAGGCCAAGGTGAGTTAGCAGAGCTGTGTGCTGTGGGGACCCAGAGCAGTGGATTCTGCAGGGTGCAATTGACGAGAATCAGCAGAGGCCTGGAATAGGCCGGTGAGTGGCAGGTCAGGATTGAGGGCACTGGACTGGTGGGGCTGTTTGGGGTAGCACGCGCAGCTCCTGTCAGCAATCCAGTAGTGCAGTTAGTCCCTGAGCTTCAAGCATGACAAACTCTTTTCCTTCCTCCATCTCTTCATCTGACTCAGTATGTTTGATGTCACCAGGTTTCCATGCTTTGGACATCCCCGTTCTAAACTGCGGGACAGTTGCAGTAAAAGCCCTGATGAGGCTGGAGTGAGCCTTGAATGCAAAGAGTTAAATTCCTAAACGTGGCTCCAGTTCCTTGCAGACCGGAATGTCTTTGCCTGAGGGTTCCTGACTGAGTGGCTTGAGATGTTGGTTTCCCCAGTTGCTGCTAGTTGTTAGGGTCAGGCTGTGCTGCGTGCACGTGAAAGGGAGCTTTGGTGCGTGCACATTATGCTGGACTCTATTGTACGGAACATGGCCTCCCCTTTTTCAGCTGCGGCGTGGGACAGGGCCTCTCTGGGATCCGGAGAGGAGCTGCTCCCAGAGCCACCCGGAGAAGAGTGTGCAGAAAACAATCCTCACAAAAGCTCCCAGCCTGGGAGCCCTGCATTCCTCTGCCAGCCTCTCAGGGGTGGATTGTTTCCAGAAATCTCCCTGGCAGACAGGCAGCTTCCCAATACAATGAGTTTCCAAGAGGTTAACGCTGCTCTGCCCTCAGAGAGGGACCTGTCCCCCTGCTCTTTCCTTTGTCTCCTAGGGTCTCATCAGTGCACACACACCCCCCCGCCACCCTCCCCCCCCACACTTCTGTATTCCTCTCCATGCCTCAAGGACACAACACCCTGAGGCCCCTCCTTCCAGGGAACAGGGCTGCCAAAATATGGGAATGGGCATGTTTAGCTCAAACAGCGACAGCTCAGTGGAAGAGCCCATGCTGCAAGTAAATCAAAGGCAAGGAGATGGACAAGACCATTTATGTCATTAATTCATACCCAGAGGACAGGACAAAATTGTGTTCTTCAGGAGATTTTACTAGTGCTTTTAAGTGGCTCAAGGGAGGAGATGATTCCAAAATCTAATAGCTCTCACCAGCAGAGTTTTCTGCTATTTGCCCTCTGTTCCTTTGCTGCTGAATCCAATCACACACTTTTCCTTCTGGGTGTTCACACTCACCATGGGTTAGCAGGCTGGTCCCTGAGGCATTGCTTAACCAGGACATACTTAGAACATTCTTCAGTCATTCTCCCAAATAAATCTATCCCGTCTCTTAATTGTTTTGCTGATCTCTTTCTGGGTGCCCAGATTATTGTGCTCTAGGTCGTCTCTCACCACTGGGTCATGGAGTTGCCCTCTGCGAAGCTAAGGGACCATCTTGACAGTGTGTTTATCTGTATGCTTCCCAGCAGATGCCTGAGTAGTTAAAGTCCCTCTTGCTACAATATCCTTGCACTCCTCCATAGATGGTGCAGGAATCGATCCCTTTCTCCCCCTGTAGTGTGGGGCTTTGCTTCCTGACTTGTTTGTTCTTATAGCTCACTGCTACCCTCTTCAGTGGCAGCTAATAGGATTCATACAACATGTTCTTTTGGGCTGTGCGTTCCTTGAACCACATGTAGACCAGGTGAAAATGCAGCTTCGCTGACTGAAAGGGAGCTGCACTCAGCTAGCGCAGGCACTGAGAGGAGCCACAATGAGGCACTGGCATCCCTAAATTCTCCCCACTACAAGCACAAAGGGCAGCAGCCATACTGGCCACTTCCTGGGGCAGGCCGAGGCTGGAGCCAGTAGGCAGCGCTCTTTTACAAAATCTAAATGGTGGCATCACTTCCCTCTGCGGTTCCCCCGATCCTGTAGTGACATTCATTGGACACCAGCCCCGTCTTGCTGCTTCCTCTTGTCGTATGAAGCGTGATGCCACCGTGCTGTTACTCCAGAGACACTCCGAGCACTTAGCGCAGACCGCCTCCGTCAAATTGAACCAGATCCAGCCCCAACATAAGGGCCACAGCCCCCAGTGAAGTCCATTAGAGATGGATCCACTTAAAGCAAGGCTGAGCTTGACCCGGTAAGGATTCTCTGGCCTATATTTTTCTCCTTGGAAAGGAGTTAATTCTGGAGTCACAGAAGGGCTGAGTCTCTAGCATCTTCCTTCTGAGGACCTCAAAGTGTTTCCAAGCATTACTACATTCAGCTCCTTGCTTGCTCTCAGGTCCCTCAGGGTGCAGGGTCGTGTTACAGTGGGGGCTTGCTCCCCCCCTTCTTCCTGAAGTCTGTGAGTGGGGGGTAGCCTGCTCCATGAGCATGAAGCAGTTTGCATGGTGTCAGAAACCTCTCAGCAGGGGGTAGTGGTGTGGGAATGAAACCTGCCTGGCTTGGAAGGACACTGACGGCTGTATCCCAGCCTTCCTGACTGCAGGCTCACCAGGCTTTGTTCGAGCAGCTTGTCCTCTGACACGGGCCCCAGGAGAGGACAATGGGAGCTGGAAAGACCTCCGCTTCAGCTGCAGGGGCTGCCCTGCCCTTTGGCCTTGACTCTAGAAAGAGAGAGGCATGAAAGGAACTGGAGTGTCTGGCACCAACTCCCTGGAGCTCAATGTCCAGCCGCTGCCCTCCCTGTCCTGCAGCCGGGACAATCCCAGGCTGCTGCAGATGGCCTCAGACACAGAGGGAGCTAATGAAAGTCAAAGGATCAAATGGAGGGGGGTTGGCAGCTGGAGCAGGTGTCTCTGGGAGTGGGTCTTGGCTCTGCACAAAGGGGTTTGGTGAGTGTGGACAGCTCCATGAATGGAATGTGACTTTAGGGTGGAGGGGAGAATCTCCCTGCACAGCCCTCACTGTATGGTCTGATGCCTCCAGTCTGAACGGAGCATAGGATCAAGGCAAGGGGGCAAGGGAGACTGCTAGGGGAACATAAGGGTATGAGAGCTTTGCTCTGATTTTGCCCTCTTCCTCCCCCCGCCCCCGTGGGAAAAGGCCAGTGGAAATGTGCAGTCAGAGATCCACCTACCCTGCCCTGTTCCAATGCACAACTCCAGCCTCTGCGTGGCAGGAGCCCTTGGAGCTGGGTGCCAAGCCTCAGAGGGAGTATACATCCCTGCAAAGGGTTCTGGCATGCTCTCAGGGAATTGCATGGGTTTCCGGGCAGACAGGACCCTCTGTGCTGTGGGCATTGTTGAAGTAAAATTTGCCCCTTCAAAGAGCTGCCACATTCCAGCCCTGGCCCAGGGATGTGTCCAGTAAAGTTAGCTGCACAACTTCCCAGGAAAATATTGTTATTGACAGTGGGTAACTTGTTGCTAATTCTGCATCTGACCTGTGCTCCCAGGGATTGTCTGAGCAGAACTGTTGGCTGCTTGGGACCAGGACTTGGCCTCTGCCGGTATTCTAGGAACTTCTATGTTGCTTGATTATTACTAAGTGCAGTATATAAATATTGTAGTAGTGACCAACGTGTTGGGTGCAGTACAGACACTTAGGAAAACATGCTCCTGGCCCCAGGAAAATTACAGTCTTAGGCCTCGATCCTGCAAGCCAGCACATGCCTAATTTGGAGCATCTGAGTTCCATTGAGCTCAGAGATCTGAAGATACCCCCGGGAGCCCTCTTCCCCATCCTGGTAAGAATACTGATTTCAAAGACCCTGAGCATTTTGCTCCCAAAGCTGGTGCCCCGGTGGCCATGATGACTGGGTGGCTTCATAGGGTATGTGGAGGCATTTCTGTCATGTTGGCATCCACTTCAGGGTCTAACTAATGTACCTCGCCTGTCTTGGGTTGGAAGGGTAGAAGGGGGTGTCATGAAATGAATGTGATGGGAAGGCAGTCAGGGACTTTATAATCCCCCTCTCCCCACGTGAACGCACACTCGTATCAATGACTGTAGTGATGCTGGTGGAGCTCTGTGGAGTGTGAACACCCGTGGGAGCATTGACGTGCCTTTCTAAGCTGTCTGGAGCGCTGCGTTAATCAGACGGACTCAAAGGAAGTCTTAAAGCTACAGCATTGCCAATACCCTAATGGAGTTGAGGCCCTTAGGTAACATGGCATTAAAACACCAGCGGCCAATCAAACATGGTGGTGGAGATGAACTGGTGTTGGTAAAGGTGGGTAGTTTGGGATAATATCCCTGGTGTGGATGGGTGGATTTTGGGGGGGGAAACGGGGGTGTCTCCACTGCTGGAGCCCTACAACCTGGTGATGGGGAGAGATGCTCCACTGTCTAATTGTTCTCACCTCTGGAAGGATTTCCCTTCTCTCTCCCCTTACCCCATGTTTAAGGTTTTGGCTAATGCTGTCTGTTTCTCCCCCGCCCACCTTCCCCATTCCTTTCCTGTAGCCTCTCAAGGCAGCTCTCCTATCTGACAGGGAAGTGTCTTTCCTATGTTTGCAGCCCCAGGAAAGGCTCAGAAATCTCTGCTGTGGTACGTGGTACAGGGCAAGAGTCCTCAGCTTTGAGAAGGCCACACTTGACCTTTGTCCCTTCTGAGCTATGCTTTCTCTGGGGAGGAAGTGTTGATTCAGCCCTTGAATAAAGCTCTGCCTGTCAGGGGCAGGAGGTCTGACCCTGCCGGGGGGAGTGATGGATGAGGGTGGGTCAGCTTTCCCCTCAGTGAGAGTGTGGAGACAAAAGGCCCAGTGATGGGGAAGCGCAGAGGGCCCAGCTCCATTTATCAAGTAGCATAAAGCCACCTCCCCGCCTCCATTAGCAAGAATAAGCTACCCAGGATCAGTCACCTGGTGTCTCTGCCCACGGGAGGAGCAGACTTGCTGGATAGGAGCAGATCAGAATGATGCCCTGACGTTCTCGTCTTTCCTTTGTATCTGAAAGCCAGTTCCCTTTTTCAGGGTTGTCTCCTGTCCCACCCACTCTGTCCAAACCAACACTAACACCTCCCCAGATTCTCCAGGCCCTGCGGAAGCTCCTGTGCTGTGTCTAGTCCAGTTCACTGCAGCTGTAGCAAACTTGACCCAACCATCTCCATTCATCAGCTCAACAGCTTCATTTCTCCTAAGTAATTAGCAGCAAGGCAAGTGGGACCCATGTGCAGCCTGAATAGTAGCACAGCTGTTCTCTGTAACACACCTCTCCTTTCCTATAGGCTGTGTTATGGTAGTTCCTAGAGGTGCCAGTGAAGATCTCTGGGCCCCACTGTGCAGACAGAGGGGAGGAAAAAATAAATGATGTGACTGCCATTTTGTAAACGGGGCCTGACGCACAGAGAGATTGTGCCTTGTCCAAGGTCACCCAGGAAGTCTGTGGCAGAGCAGGGATTTGAACCCAGGTGTCCAGTGCCTTACCCATGAGACTATGACTTACCTCCATCACCATGGGATCTAGGTGCCAGAGCTGCTGTTAGAAAGAAGCAGCTCTGCCTGGCCCATGCTCTTTATTGCACGTCTGACTTTGACATTCCCATGCAGGGGAAGCTCTGCCACTGGCCAGTATGTGCTTATCTGTGTAGCACTGACAGTGTTCAGTGCTGTACAGCGTACACTGAAGCCAGTTCCTGCCTTGAAGCAGTCTGAACCTAAAGAAGGGACCCACTGGGAGATCCAGAGTGTGGGGTGACTCAGGCTTATTTTTCATTATTTGTTTCATTCACGTGTAATGAATTGTAGGAATAGTGGCAGAGTGGGTTTTGGGAAGGGTTTGCATGAGAGAGAGGGTGGCCTGGAACCCTGCTTGTCTATATTGTGGGGAGGCCTGTGCACACAGATGAGGGTTGCTCCTGAAGGAGGCAGGCTCACCAGATCTCTAGGGCATGAGTTCTCATTGCTAGCCCCTCGGATTAGGAACAGTTTCCCCATCCCTGCTGCTGTGTGTGTTTCCCCTGGATTCTATCAGCTTCCCTCAGTGATCACAACATGCAAGATAAGTCTCACGTAGTGAGGTAGGTCTGAGAGAGCTTTCCTCAGCTCATTGGGAGCTTTAAAGATTAGCACCAGGACCTTAAAGCAGACCCAGTAAGGAATAGGATACGGGTGCCAAGCATAGGGCACCGTGGTGCTGTGTGTGCACCTTTTTCCGTTGCTGTAGGCTGCTGAGTGCTGGGATGGTTGAAGCTTTTATATGGCTTGTGACCTTCAGGTCTCAGCTTCTCCAACACCCTCCTTCAGAGGGTCTCAAAGCACTTTGCAAATAGGTTACTCCTCCCTGCCCTTCAGTGCTGTAGTTCAGAATTATTGAGAAGCAGTGACTTAGTGTTGCACAGTGCCAATGGCAGAGCTGGAGGCAGAGCCCCATTGTCATAAGATAGAATCATAGGACTAGAAGGGACCTCGAGAGGTCGTCTAGTTTAGTCCCCTGCACTCAGGGCACTTAAAAACAAAGCCAAATATACATCTCTGGAGTGTCTCAAAGTAAATATGATGGGACCCATTTATAGTCAAGTGGGGAGACAATTCCAGATTATTTCCAAGGAGTTTCACTCCTCCTGTGCCATCTCTGTCTGTGCCCTTCACAGTATTAGGGATGCTTCCTTTCCTCATATGTGGGCTCTGCCTGGCTAATCTCCTTGGACTGCAACCTGGTGTACAATGCTGCAGTCTACGAGCATTATCTTTACCTCCTTACTGAGCAGGGAAGGGGGAGGATGAGAGGAGGTGGGGAATATCTGAGGTGGCTTCTGATTTTTGTGAGAGCTGCTGCTGGCAGGGAGTAGAAAAGAGCTAGGCTGGCATTGCAATCGCTGGGAAAGAAGAGCTGGACTTCCAGAGCCTCCATTGTCACTGCACCTGCCATGTTCTCATAGCTGGTATGAAGAGCGTGTGCATCCTGTTATAGTGCCACTCTGCTTATAGTATTCCCTTGTATGGGGAGGGCCAATGAGTCTATTACTAGTGTATGCCTTGGGTCTAGTACACCTGAAGGCACTAGGGGAAGGGCACAAATCAGTAACCTGCAGAGAAACAGCACATTGTGGATCATGGCTATGTTTTATTCCAGGAATTAGTGGGTCTTTGAGTTTGTCATGTGTATGTTAAGTAAAACATCAGCTATCAGCTGTGCTTCTATTGCTAGAAATGCCTGGGAAGAGAGGCAATCCAATAGTGTTTCAGCTAGTGTTCTAGCTTGCACTTGTGTCTGATTAGTGTGGCTGTGATGGCTGATCTTCTGAGATGCGACTGTAGAGGGAGAGGCTGTGCTGCTGGAGAGAGCTCCAGGATGCCCAGCTGTCTTGCTCTCAAATCTGATTGGAAGTTTCTACATTGAATGAAAGTTGAGTATTTGAGAAGGAAACTGAGGCAGGTGCCTTGCAATTTTGTGATAAGAATAAGCCAATGCAATTCTTAGCAGGGCAAACCACCCCTAGCTCCAACTTGACACTGTCTCTGGTCATGGGCTACTAGGAGCCAGAGCCCAGACTATGGCTCATTGGAGGCTGAACTCTGCATGTAAATGAACTGGCAGATCTTTCTCTCCCAGCACAGCTGATTTCTTTGTTTAAAAACCTCACACACTTAGGTTGTTTTGCTGAGAGTGGTGCTGCTGCATCACCTCTTCTGGAGTGGCTTCTTCTGTCGGCGAATGATACTGCTGGAGCTCATCTTCCCATCTGGGAGCTTGGGGGACCCCACTTTGCCGGAAGAGCCTTACTGAAATAGGATGCAGAGTGGTTGGTGTCAGGAAGTGATTTGGACAGCCACTTTGTCTCTGGGGTGGGGAGGGGGTTTTGGTTCACTGGGTGACGCTCAGCCCAACCTGCTGTGGGGTGTAAAGAGGCTGACCAGCCTTCCAGCCTGCTGCTTCCTCCACTACTTCACTGAGACTAATTTGCTGCCATAACCAGACTGTTTGAAAACATTTGGATAAACTTCCAAACGTCTATTTTACAAACCAGATGTGTGAGCCCTGTCTGTAATTCTCTTCTGAAGAACAGGTGTTCAGTAATAACTCTAGCAGCGCCTCAAGCTACATACGAGCTCGGGGGCTGGTCCCCTCCCAGCCCTGCAGTGTAGGAGCGGGTTGCCAGAAGTGTTAAGCGTGTTTGATGTTTGCATGCCAATAACAGTTAAGATCAGCATAGATTTGGCTTGTAGAAAGAGTGAGGAGTGGAATGAGCAGGACGGAAAAATCCACAGCCCCAAAGCACCCTGCTCTAATTTGGGGTCAGAGCACCCCTTGAAGGCTCTCTGCCCTGGTTGCTATGGCAGCACAGTGACGTCCATGGATACATTTAGCTTGGAGGGCACTATCACTTACATGGATGAAGCACAGAGCTAGATTTGGCCAGAATCCTCAGTGGTAAGTGCTATTCTGCACAGGTGTGATTCTGACGTCTCCAGTGGCTGTGAGGTTTGGTAAGAGGCCCTGTGCCTCAGAGCCCCAGATCTGCTCCGCTTTGTTTCTTGCCAGCTTTGAGTGACTATCAACTCCTGAACTCTGCTGCTGCAAGAAGATGGAGTCAATTTCTTTCTAGGATCCCAATGCTTGGGAGCCCTCCGCCCTGGAAATGTGGGAACTGGGATGGGGAGGAGAAATGCCTAAGGTTATGTTCTCCGTGGAGAACTGTACCTTTAAGAGGCTGAGACACTGAATGAAGCGAGCCTCCATCAGATTCCTTGCCTTGGATCCCCAAGGTCTGCACTGTTTTGTAGAGGAACAGAGTCCAGTCCCAGGTTGAGAGTGAGATGTGGGATATGGATTGGCAGATGAACAACCCCATGACATGTGTATGAACACTAGTGTCCTATTCTGGAAGGATTGGCAGCCATGTGCCAGTGCAGTCAAGGGAGAGGTGGGAAGTGCTTGTGTTGCTAACTTGTTTGACACAGATGAGTGCTGATGCAAGGAACAAAACGAGGGAGGCCTAACCATAGACAACAGCTACGGCCCCAGAGGATTAGAGAGGAGAAAGCGTGCTTCCCAGACCAGCTCCCACAATGCCCCAAACCCCAGGATCCTGCACTCTTGGGTGGATTTTAACTCCCGATACCCATTGGGTGACAAATGTAGCCAGATAGGCACTGACAGTGATGCTCCTACATTCCACAGCCACCTGCATAACCCAGACAGGAGAGAGCTGAGCTAGCGGTGCAGGGCGAGGACTGACTGAGAAGAATAGGGTGATTTGGAACCAGGCCCCGGAGCCCTTAGCCTCTGCATGGTAAGTCCTGAGGAGTGCACAATACAATTAGTATTTAGAAAAGCAAATATGGAGGAATTAAGAAACTCGGTCATGTCAATGCCTCTGGTCCTCCCCATGGAGGAGATGAAAGGGAGCCCCCCTTAAAGTGGGGCTGGGGAAGGACTGAGCCAAAGTGACAGCACTGTCCTCCTGCCTTCTGGAAGCCCCTGGATGTGATCTCTGCATAGTTGGGGCTTTGAGGTGCTGCTCTTGTCCCTTCTGATCAACCCAAGACAAGCTGCATTTTGGTGGCATTCTGTGGGGTCAGTGCTTTGATCTCCCCAGGCTGTGTCCCTTGCTTCTGCGAGTGCCCTTCCCCCACGCTGATACAGGACAGAAGTTGCCCCACTCAGTCAAGTGTAGCAGTAACTGTCTGGGGATTAACCTAATTCAGGCTGCATTGGAGTCCAGTGCTCTGGCTTTGCACTGATGCGCATTAGCAGGGATGTCCCCAGCTGTGTCCTGGTAGCTCCCCCCACCTTCCTTTGCTCGGCTATCTCTGGGGTTTGCCCCACTACTTTATCCATGGCCTTAGGGCAGGGTACATTGTGGGGAGGGCTGTTACAAGGGAGTTGAGAGGGAATGTCCCCTCTCACCACAGCACATGCTGACCTCTTGACTGCTACCCCTATTCTGGCACCACTCCCTACTGTGCTGGGCTCGCCAGTCTCTGGGGAAGTCAGTCACCTGGGCTATTAGCATCGCTTGTGTGCATTTCTCTCTGGAAAGCTGCCTCATCATCTCAACAGAAAGCGAGTGGGAAGGGGAAGAGAACAGTGAGCCAGATAGTCACACTCAGCCCATCAGCCCAGGGCAGGCCTGGGGTAAGAACCAGAATATGATCTCTAGGCTACGAGGCCCAGTTCAGAGTATGAAAATCCCTGATTCCACCTCATATCTCTGTTGTCAGGTTATTCAGCCATCTGCCTCAGGGAGAAGGGCTGGAAGGCAGCTCTTAGCTACACAGGAAATGGGTGTTGCCTCTTTGCAGCTTCTAGCCCTTCTCCACACCTGGTGACCAGACCCTGTGCAGAAGAGCAGAGTGGCTTTGCACCTCACATAGCAATTGCCCATGTTTGCCAGGTACACTGCAATTTCTAGGTCCTTCATGCTGAGTCCAGCGTTCACTGTGCATGAAGATTGATCCATGGATAAACTTATCACAGTCACTGGACCTTGTTTCAGGCTCTGCAGCTGTACACCGCACGCACAGGTATACAAAGCGCAACAGCAGAACCCTTAGCTGCTAGCAAGAGAGTCGCTTTGCAACTGTGTTGTTGGTGGGGAGCTGGATCCCCAGTCTGGCTCCTCCACTTTTTGTCCAATGGGATTGTAATATGCAAATGAATTACAAACTCCTTAATTGCATGAATACTGACTTCCTTACCTCTGATGTCACAAACCCACCAGCCATTGTTTGCCCATCTGCATAATTAATTTATTAATGAGCTCTTAGTACTGACTCAAAATCACTCTGCCATTGTCAATTGAGATGCTAATCTGACCTTGCATGCTGCTGTTTCAGCTCCCAAATCAGCAGGAGGTCATCTAGGATTCTGCAATGGGGTCTGACCGATAGTCCCAGGCTGGCAGAGTGCACAAACAAACTAAAAACGTGGTTAGAATCAACCTGATTGTAGATTTTCAGCTAAAATCCACGTTGTCAACACCCAGCTTCCCTTTTAACCTGAACTGCCATGGTGGTGACTTATGGAATTCCCAGTCTAAAACAAAACTGGGAGGCAGCCAAGCTGTGTTTTACTTTAAGGGAACTGGAAAGCTGTCACTCCTAAAGGAAAGCTTGTTTGGTGGAAGGGAAAAGGAATGAAACTGCTTTAATCCAAAGCACACAGTTGAGTCCAAAGAGTGGTGAATGGTAGTTTTGTTCTTCCTTTTAATAAAACCCAAGATGGTACTGAAGAAATTCAATGGGTTTTTTAGCAAAATTTAAATATATTGAAACTTAATAGAAGATGACTCTCCACCTGAGCCCTGACTTTCCCTGTTTCTTCTCTGTCACTGATATTTGTCCATCTTGCTTGAAGTCCATGGGTCTGTTCTCTTCTGGGTGTTCTTGAAACCATGGTGAGCAGCTCCTCAAAAAACAGATGGGGAACATCAAATGGGCCAGGCTTCCACTTACACAGGCTGTCTGGGTCGCTGCATATCCTAAAGCTGGTTTCCTGTTCTCAGGCCTCTTGAGAGCTAAGGCTCATTTTCCCCTCCCTTCCCTCCACCTGTGCAATGAATATTGATGCTTAAACTGTCCTCTTGAGGTGTAACACCCTACTGAGATGTGGGAAAAACAAATTCAACGCTTGCTGTCCTTTTCATGGTCCTCCTACAGGCAGCGTAGAGACAGAGGTGCTGCTATTTGTTCTTTGTTCTCTCCTGGGCAGGTGTTGGGGTACCTTAGTGATGAGGATCATATGCATACCCTGCTAGAAAGTGGGGAGCACATCCCTTTCTAGGAGCTATAGTTTCAGGCACATTCTCTCTATATTGCATTGTCTACATTCGAATTACATTCCAGCTGCTGACGGGAATAGTCAGTGATGGAGCAAAGAGGCTTGAAATAACCATTAGTGAGATCATTTCAAACAGCAGTCTCCCCAGTGCCTTTCTGTAGTCATATCCCATGGCAAACTCCTGTCTGACTTGCTCTCCATTCTCGTCCCTAGGGGTCTCTCATTTGTTCCTGCTACCCAGGTTCCCTCCTTCTTTGTATTGGTGTGTTTATGTATATTCTCTTGTGTTCTAACCTCCTTCACTGTGAGTGGTCTGAGCCACTGTTAATGTGAACACACATTTAGTCAACAGTATCCCCAAAGTGCCTGCCCGTGGGACACCCAAATGATTGGCCTGTGCCTCCCTCTTGGAGCTGGTCCTGTTTAAATGAAAGCGGAACGCTAAAATCAACAAACCCCAGCTCATGGCTAGGAGCAGCTGGACAGCTTCTCTCCTCTGTTTTCTGACAGCAGCCCATCACTGACACATGACTAGTCTGTCTGCTGGGCTCTTCCCCAGGCTGCAGCTGTGCTCTGGGGCTTTCAGAGAGCTAGTGGAGGTTGCTGGAAGGCCTTTGTGTGTGCATCTCTCTGTGTGGAGCTATTCCACTAATGCTCAGTAGCTGCTCGCCTGCCCAGTGGCAATGTCTTGTTTCTAGTGCAACAGTGTCCTATAATCCAGAAACACCGAGCTGCATGTTTCATGGTAAAGTCAAGGGGCTGGAATTCTATCTTGGAGGCTTTTCTGGATGCCTTATTGAGTCCCAAAGCTGTCCTATGCTGCCTGGTGATGCCCTCTTTGCATGGTCCTGTCCAATTGGCTCTCGGACCGTCTTAATTTTGTATTTTTTTGTGATTGCCTTTTCCCTGGCCAGTTGCCCTGAGGTTGCATCTCTTGTCTGTGTGAGACATCCCTTCTCTCAATGGCCCATAACATCCTGAATGCCTCTAATGGTGTATGTTACCTAACCCAGCCTAAAGAAAGCCGAGGGTGAAGACCTGAGCGTCTCCATTTTTGGAAAAATTAAAACCTCGCGACACATGCATCAAAAGGCTGATTCCGCTCCCCACCAACGGTGCCAGTGTGGGTGGTTCCACCAGGGGAGTTCAGGGTGTGACTCAGGGTCCTCTTGTGTTTTGTCCGGTCCTGTACATAGTGAAACGTTCCCTCTTTCCTCATAACAGCCAGCTCCCGAATCTGTGGAATGCATCCCATCTGCAGTGTGTTAGGGATGTGCTCAGCAATGGAGGAGAAATGAAATGTGGGTTCTGAACCTTTTTGTAGAGAAAGAAAAGGAGCTAATTAATCTAAGGCACATGGACTAGGAGCCACATCTGGGAGCCAGCTGTCCCTAGGAGTGAATCCCAGGTGCTATAGCTTTTAGAGTAAAATTACAAGGGTGATGTGGTCACAAAGGGGAAGAATTCAGTGGCACTGAAATGTATAAACCCTGTATGTCTGAGTCCAAGGCCAAAGGGACCCCTGGCCTCCATCATCTCTGCTCTGAAAGGCCTCCCACACGCAGGCCCGAGGGCTAAAAGGGAATTGATTCTTCATGCTAATCCCTCCAGGGCTAATTGACGTTCAGGACTGGACCTTGCCCGCCTCAGCTGGGAGGAGAATCCAGTCTCCTTGTTCTTCCTGTCTTGAGTTCCCCAACACTTCACTCTGTTCTAGCAATGGGCCTAACTCTGCTCCTTGAGGAACCCACTCTGCTGTGAAAAGAGGAGGATTGCTGCACTAGCACAGCTATGCTTTGCTCCATCTGTCCCCTATGCTGCTCTGAAGAGCACGCTCCTCTAGTGGTGTCTCTGTGGTTAGTCTCATCCTCTGCTTCTTGGCACACGTCAGCTGGGACTTCGAAAGCGTGTGCTTTGGTGGGGTGACCACTTAGGTCAGCCTCTGAGCTACATCTTTTGTCAGACACTGCCTCTAGCTGTTCACCTCTGAAGCTAAACTAATGCCAAACCCTGCTGCATAAGGGTTTGTCTAAATGGGAAGTTAAGCCAAATAACTAAAGGTGTGAATTTAAAGTGCAAAAGTGAATTAAGCTAAAGTGACCTAAGGCTGCTTTACATCTGTGTGACAGCATCCACACAGGGCTTTAGTGTGTTTTATTTAACACACTGAATTCACATCGTTTGTTAATTCGGCTTAACTTCCTATGTAGAAAAGCCCTCTGTTGCCAGCAGCAAATGGCCAGACAGTACAGTCGCCAGAGATTTGTCCGTCAAACTCAGGGTTGTTGGCTTGCTTTCTTGTCATCACTCCACTGCTAATCTCTCTTCTCGGACAAGGGTTTGATCTTGTAGGCGCATAGCTCTGAATTGTCCAAGCTCTGTTGTCTGGGTGAGTTCCTAAGAACTGAGCTATTTCATGTCTGTCTGCAGTCAAATCCAACTCCTGTTGCAATTCCCCACGGACTCTGCACTTCCCCATTGCTGACACAAAGGACAAATCGGAAATGAGTCACTGCAGTGAGAGACGTGCCAGTGTCTAGCGGGCAGCACACACGGCCCTGCACTGCAGCATGGGCTGAAACAACTCTACCTCCTCGACCCACACCTACTGACCGACCTAGCTCTAATCAAGGCATCCAGTGTACACATAGCACCTGTGCTGGAGGTGTAGAAAGAGGAAGAGCTTGTCTGAACAAAATGGCAACAACAAGCCAGAGGGCCCAGCCTCATGCTCCCAAGCACTTCCCACACTAGCCTAGTGGGTACACAAGCACCTTTACAGTAACGAAGCAGGAGCGCACCCTTCTTGACCCATACTCACGGGCAACTCTTGATAGCCATGCACACCCGGCCCCCTTTCCTCCCCGTTTCTGCTGTGGAGCACTCCTACAATAGCAAGCTAGTGTTTGCACATTTCCTGATGGAAAGAGTTTGATATCCAATTCCTGAGGGGTTATTGTAAACAGGGAGTGAAAATGACTTTAAAAGTTATGCAAACTCCCTGGGCTTGGTTCCATGGGGGCCTGAGGCAGAGGTGGAGACAGCAGCCGCCTGTGTGAGGTGTTGGAGGGACAGGACCATTAATTGCTTCAGTTGTTTTATACTTCCCTCTCCTTCACCTTGTCAGATCTTGTCAGACCTTGATCCCCCACGCCCCCCATTCCCCAAACTCTCTCTGGCCCATTGATGGCTGTTGGCCACCTATCCTCTGGGCTGGTGTTGGGCTCAGAGAGGTTTAATCAGTTGGATAAAGAGCAAATTTATTATTTGTTCCAAATGGGAGCGGCGGCAGCAGCGCCTCCTGTGCCGGCGCCCTAATGTAGCAGGAGCTAGACAAACGCCTGCAATTGTTTCAGCAGAATCTAGTTTTCAGCAAAGCCTTGGGCTCCGGCGCCTTGTTTTCCAAGTCTTGTTTATGGCACTGATAATTCTTTAGTGTCAGGTTTAGGCACCAAACACTTTTTCCACTGCTGCTAAGAGCAATTAGGTGAAGATGGAGAGGACATTCTCCCTGAGAACAAAGAAACCAGCAATGGCTTTTTTTATCAGGCTGTGCTCTGGATCCAGTAGCTACATGCATGCTATCACAAACTGCTTCCTGAGCAGAGAGACAGCTACGGAGAGGGAGGGGTTGATTGTGCATTGGAAAATCCCAAAGCACCCCTTGGATTTCTTCAACAAACTGCTTCACTGATAAACCACCCACCACTGGGGTCAAATACCACTCCAGCCAGCTCCCTTCGCTCCACCCAGACTTGGGTAGACACAGGTACGTGCTGTAATTTCAGCTGCGAAAGCAGCTCACTTTTATAGTCTCTCCCCCTGGTAGCTTGGGCCAAAAGAAAAGAGTAGCTCCTATGGACTCCAGCTTAGCCCATGTGTTTCCACTGCTAGCGCATTAACCCTATAGTGGCTGGATGACAATAGAATATCCGGCATAGAGCATTCTTGCTTTCTCTGGCCTAGCTTTAAGATGAAGTTTGAGGATAGGATGTGACTCAAGTACCTGTAGAGAGGGGGAGGGGAGTAGAGAGAGAGCCTCAGTTAGAGAGAGGAGTGAGCACAAGTGAGCAAGTGGTTTTCCTCTGTTCTTTGCCCAGCCCATCCATACCTGCTCACACCACGAGAGCAGTAGGGAAGGGCCAGGAAGGAGACTAAGTGCAAGGAAGTGGTAGGAGCAGACGGCAGGACAGGTGGCTAGGAAGGCAGCGGGGGAGGGATGTTTGAGAGCAGAAAGGTAAGTTAGAGAGTCAGACGAGATCTGAAAATGAGGGGCAGGCATTAGAATTGGCTGTGGAGCTGGGTGGGAAACCAGGGTGGGTAATGCAGGGGCTTGGTGTGGGGGAAACCTGGTCCCACTTCCTGGTCCTAGGGAGCTAGTAATTAGCTTTACCTGCATAGGAGGAGATGGAAAGTTCAAGGACTAGGATAACTTTGAAGCATCTGGCTTTAGGAGCAAACTTTTGGCCCTAATTGAGGAGCTCTGAGAGAGCAAAGCATGGGGAGGGCAGTGCTTAAAGTGGTGTGGAGCAGGAAGGAAGGGGGTCTATTAGGCTGTACAGCAATTAAATTGATATCACAGCGGCCTGTCCCTCTGCCTCCTCCAGCCCTACCTCAATTCTGCCCCCACATGTATTCCCCTCCCAGCCCCGTCTCTGCAGCTCCAGGGGTTCTTCACACTCCTTTCCGCAGCCCACGAGGGCTGCTGTAGCCCAATCTGGGAGTGAGGGTGTGCTGCCATTGCTGCAGTGAGGGAGAAGGGAGGAGCCGGGAAGCCATCCTAATTGCTGTTGCTCACCGTAGGGGAGGGAGCAGCAGAGCTGCCGTGAGCTATGGGTGCTTTGGCAGGGCTGAAAGGTGGCTCTGTGGAGACCAGGCTCAGCTGTAGAAATGCCACTTGTTGAGTTTGCTATCCCTTTGGACCGGGCCCACCTATGCCCTGCCTGGGGGTGGCCCTTAGTGCGGGGGTTGAGACAACCACGGGCTCTGCAGTGAGAACAAAGCGCTTGCATTGGAAGCAGGGAAGGAGACAGCTGGGACTTCAGCTTCCATCAGGAGGCACCCAGGAGAGCAAGCGGTGGCACTAAGCTGTAGGGTGCAGGCAGCATGGGGAGTGCGTGGAAGGAGAGGTTCCCTGCTCACCTGTAAGGAGCAGAGCCCCTGCAGCCAGCCTATCAGGAAGCAGATGGAGCAGGTGAGGTGAGAGGCAGCACCCTGCTGCTAAGACACTGAGGGAAGGAGGGTGCTGAGAGGACAGGAATGGGGAATGAGAAGGGGCCATGTGAGGTGAGCTCTCGTGGGGGGAGAGAGCCTAGTGTTCAAAGGGGGAAGGGGCTGGGTGCAGCTCCCCTGGACCTGCCAGTCGTGCGGAGGGCACAGACCTGCCAGGTCATCAGAAGAAGGTGTATATTCAGGGCAGGGCAAGTCAGACTCCAGCATGGGACGGCAGTAGCTAGTCCTGGAGTCCAGTGGGGGTAGCTTTCCCACTGGTGCGTCACAGAGGAACAAAGTGGATAGACAGGTGCGCAAGTGACCAGCTGGGATTTGGTCAGATACTGACCGCCCTGGAGCTGCAGTGAAGTCTCACTCAGATATTCTGACTGGCAAACACACCTAGCAGGGCCCACCCAGCAGCATGTACCAACATCCCTTTCCTCTGGGGCACATGCCACTTTCCCCCTTGCCCTCCTAGATCCCCGTATGCATTTATCAAGCTTGTGCCCACGAATGAGGGGAGAAATCAGACCGTCACTGATACTGTGTGCTGCTGGAGCTTTTTCCACCACTGCATTGCCAGACGAGGGAGTTCAGCTTCAAACCCTGCGGGGAGGAAAGGGTGTACTTGTCTCATCTCAGAGATGGCCTCAGTGAGCAAAGGAGAGCGGGTGGCGAGGATGCAGGTCAATTGGTACAGCGGAGATCAGGACTCTTGGCTCTGTGCTCTCCCACTAGATCAGTCCCACCTCTTGGCACTGGGGTGGTCTTTTCAATCACTGTCTAAAACACCAGCTCTTCATGTTGGAGGCAGACATGGAGGCTTGTGCTGCTCTCCTCCATCCTGCCTGGTGCTCTCCCTGGCCTTGTCTCCGGGGTCTTGTAGCGGAAGGACCTAGAGCTTTGGATAGGCCCTTTTCAGGCATGGAGCCACGGATGTGAATAGATGAATACAATAAAGCACAGAGCTGGGACTTGGGGGATCAAGCTAAGAGGCTGGTCCACTGCGTGACCCTGAGCGAGACAAACTTCCCCTCTCTGGGGTTCAGGTTTGCTCTCTGGGAAATGGGACTAACAGCTCTCCTACCTTTCTGGGGTATGCGGGCTAAATGTGTTAGTGTTGCTACAGAAGATCCTAGCCCCTGTGGAACAGGGATAAAGGGCCCTGGCCGGGGAATGTTCTGTCTCTGGGGCTGTGCTCCCCCGTGTACCCCTGCCTGCCCCACCTTCACTGAACACTTACAGCTGTTCTGAAATCCTAACACTTGCCGGGAGCCGGGGAAGCTCAGGCTCGTTCAGCAGCAGGGCGTGTTTGGCAGGCTGAACGCAAGCGCTGTGAGCGGGCTGTGAAAGGGGCCTCCCCGGTTGCTCAGGGGTTAACCTTTCTCTGTTGTAGTTTGTTTCCCTTTGCCAAAGTGGGTGTTGCTGGAATGTCTCCTCTGGTAAGGAGGGGGCCGAGCCGTGTCCTCGAGAGAGGGGCGATGTCAGCATCAAAAAGACACAAGGGGGAGGTTTCCAAAAATAAAACCCTCCATCCCCTCCAGAGAGTCCAGACTCTGCCAGTGCCAGAGGCAAGCGAGAAGGTGCTTGGAGCTGTCTGCAGAGAGTGGAGCTCTGACAGCCGGGGGAGAGGGGACAAGGGGGAAGAGGAGGGACTCGGAGTTCTCCTTTCAGGGGTAGGAGGGACGGCTGCAGCGGCTCTGTGCAGCCCGGGCTGTTGGGCTTGCTGTGTTACCTTCGCCCCTGGCTCTCCTGCAGGCAGCAGGTACTGATTAAGTGCCGCCCCCAGTCCCCAGCACATGGCGAAGTGAAGGACTTGGAGGGCTATTTCAGGACTTGCTCTAGGAACTTTGCCTAGTCTCCCTCTTGCAAACTCCTGTTGGACACTTTTGGCTTCATGGGGCTGTCAGCCCGACACTGAGTGCTCTCTGCTCCCTTCAGCACTGGCCTTTCCTCGCGGGCAGGCACCATGAGAGGCTCCTGGGGGAGTTTTCTCCCTCTCTCTTTAGCTCTTTTCCTGGGGCTTGTTGATTCTCAGAGGGACTTTGCGGGAAGATTTGGTCTGAGTTCTTCGTTCAGACCCGAAGCTGGGAGCAGGGACACAGCCCGGCCAAGGCTGCGGCACCAGGGCGGTAACTTGGGACCTACAGGCAAGGTGTACAGCCTGCTCCGGGTGCACAGCCCTCCGTCTGCGTCGGAGCACCTCCCAGCAGCCTCTCACATGGATCACCCAGCCTTGAAGAGGAGCCTGACAGGAGGAGACCACAGGGAGCAGCCTTCCGTTCCTCCAGACCACAAACTACCTGCTCCCCAGAGTGCCAGAGGCCAAACCAGCAACCTGAGGGCAGCTGCAGACTCTCCAGATGGGACCCTCATTCAGAGCCCCGTGCAGAGGCAGAGGACGGACTCCTCACACCAGCAGCAAAGAAACGGGCTCAAAGCTCGGACAGTGCCCCGGGCAAAGGTGCAGAATGCCAGAGGCCGACTCATGGGGTAAGTGCAGCCAAAGGGGTCCCACTGCAGGACAAGGTGCCTTACGTGACTCCTCCTATTGCACCAACATGGAAGGTCTGAGCTGGGAGCTATAGGGCCAGAAAAGTCCCATCTGCAGGGACTCCACTGTAAGTGGAGACTCCAGCCCCAAAGCTCCAGCCTCTGGAGGGACCTCTGCTGTTGGTCCCATATCCACTCTTCTTTCCTTGCTAACCAAGCCATCTGTGCCCATTGGCACTGCACCTCTGCCATCCCCAGCAGGCAGAGCTCAGATTCTCTGTCTCCCTAGGTCACTTACCAACTTTCTGTCCCAGGTGCAGTAATAAGGGCTGGTCTATGCTTGGCTTCAGCTGTGCTGACCCTCGCCTGCCCCTGGCGCACAGCCCAGGGCCCAAAGCAGCTTAGGAGGAGTCAGCTCGGTTATTGCTGTAACGATGTGTGTGTGTCCCAGTCCCACACGTGCGGGTGGAGTGTGTGCGTCTGTCTCAGTACACACAGAGAGGGGGAGTGTGTGTGGCACGGCAGGGTTGCTGTGGGCCGCGCGCCTGTGTTGCATTTCAGGCTGTGGTTTTGCTGCCCTTCTTGCATGGGGGTTGCGTGTTGCTGCGCAGGGAGTGCAGGAGCTGGGGTGTTGCAGCGCAGTCTGTGTCTGTGGGGCAGTGCAGTGGAGTGGACTGCTATAGCCACAGCTTGATTTGGGGGAATGTAGCCTGGCGGCCGGGGGCGCCGACTGCAGGTAACTGGTCTCTTGGGGTCTTGCACCTGGAATGGGCCCCTTGTGAGTTCTGCGTGCAGCAGCTTCCAGCTTCGCACAGCTCCTGCTGGCTCAGCTAGAGGAGGCTTCCTATGAATTGCCCGGCAGAGCTGCCTCCAGTTCCAGTCCCTGCTATGGTAGTGTGGAGGCGGGGTGGGTGGCACGTGGTGTGCCCAGATTGCAAAAGAGCCCTAAGCCCCATGCTTCTCCCTCTCCTGCCATTCCCCTCCCTACTCCCCTGCTCTGGATGCACCTCTCAGCTTGCTCTGCTGGTGCACTGCTGCCCTCTCAGCACAGTCACAGGATGAGGGAAGAGAGGGCTGGCTGCTCTAGTGCCCCTGACGTGAGCGTAGTGCAGGCTCATAGAAACACTTTCTTCCAGCACTGAACAAGGAACTTTATTATACTAAGGAAAGCGGCCCTATCCTTAAGCTTCCCTCTCCTCCTCACTGCAGATCTTCTGCCTAGCTCTTATCTCTGCCCCATCCCACCTACTTCCTACAACAGATGTAAATTAGCAGCACACAGCCTTACATCTCTTCCCCTCCTGCCCCCACATTGCTGTATAAACATATTTAACAATGATTAGCAGTTAACAATAAATTAATGAAATTAATAAATTAACAATAAATTAATAAAGGCTCCAGTTTCCTCATTCATCCAGCTCTGCTCGCCTTGTGGCCCTGAGGAGGGGGTTGTCCAGTGGATTCACTTGGATTATCAAATCCCATTCACTCCATTCAGGATGCTTCTTAGCAGAATGTCCACTGCCACTAAGGTGGTGTGAGCATCATTGCTTTTAGGGTCACATGGCAATTCACCTTTGCTTGGGGAGCCAGCTGAAGAGGTTGCCTGCCTCTTCTGTAATGAGTGCCCTGATCAATGTCAACCAGGTTTCAGTGGCAACAGCCGATGTCCAGTTTTATCAGGACTGGGAGGCCTGGGTTAACTTCCCAAGACCTCTTAGAAGCAACATCTTTCATCCTTTAACCAGGATCTTTTACGATGAAGATTTACCTGTAAGGTTGGCAGTGTTGTCCTGATCTGTTGACCAGACAGGCAGCTGAGTTTGTTTTACTCTGATGACTGATGTAAGAAAGCCATATCTCAGTAGAGCTAATAGGTAATTTTTTTGTAGCATTCTCTTAGCAATCTGAACTGCTCTCTTCACCAGTGTACTTGCTTGTGGGTGGGGAGGGCTGGAAGAAAACTCCTTGAAATCACCCCCCTCCCCTGCCCAAAAAGCTTGGAATGTGGAGCTGGTATCTTAGAATCATAGATTATTAGAGTTGGAAGGGATATCAGGAGGTCATCTAGTCCAACCCCCTGCTCAAAGCAGGACTAACCTCAGCTAAATCATCCCAGCGAGAGTTTTGTCAAGCTGCAGCTTAAAACCCTCTAAAGATGGCGATGCCACCACCTCCCTAGGTAACCCATTCCAGTGCTTCACCACCCTCCTAGTGAAAAACTTTTTCCTAATGTCCAACCTAGACCTCCCCCACTGCAACTTGAGACCGCTGCTCCTTGTTCTGTCATCTACCACCACCATCTTGTGGGTTATTGTCAGTGATTTTTTTCTTCCAGGTGCCAGGACAGGAAAAGTTGCCTTGTTAACTTTTCTCTGATCTGCTGATTTGTGGGGATCTAGTGAGGTGGAGAATTTTTGCCTAACTGGAATAGTCAGGGGTTACCAACCTGTTTGTTTTCCTAAGACAAACCTAGTGCTAACCTTTTCCAAAGCCTGTTGGGTGTAATGTTCTAGGTAGGAAAGGTTCTTTGAGTTGTGGCCTTCTAGTCATTTCTACAAGACTCTCGTGATTCCATCTCATCAATCTTATTTTTGTCCTTGCTACGTCTGCCATGTTTCTGCCCAGGAAACGCTGTGATTTTAAGAGGCTTTATTTTATGGTGTTTTCTTTTTCCTGCATGGGAATATATTCTTTTCTCCCTACACTACACTTGCACCTCTTTATTGCAGAGTGACTTGCATTTTCACTCAGATGACCAGGCAAGTGGCACCAGCCATTTCAGAGTGGTTCAGACACTAACTATATTTATTCTGAAAGTCCTGTGTTTAAAATCTCAGTTACTAGATAGCACCCTATTTGTGTTTTCTTACTAATTCCCAAGTTGCAGTGCTCTGATCTTCCATATAGGGCCCTAATACAGGCCCACGACAATCTGGCTCCAGTGGAGAAGTATCCTAAGTTCCAGCTTGGGCAGACCTACCTGTGCTAGATCTGTCAGCTAAATATAGAAGTGTAGCTGCAGCAACATGAATAACAGGAAGGTCTAATTGCCCGAGCTAGGGTTTCAGATGGGTGGTTTTTGGGGTGGCTCATCCATCCTGCCACTTATGCTGACACAACTATACTGCTATATTTAGTGCGCTAGCATGATCAGAGCTAGCACAGGTATGTCTACCTGACCTGGAAATGACCTCTGCAGCTCCATTGTAGACGTAGCCTAATGTTGTGACTGCACCCTTTGTCAGAAATACCCCACTCCTCTGTTGCATTCTTTTTTGCAATAAAATGCTCATCCTCACACTTCTTGGGGGTGCTGTCGCATCCCTTTCCTGTGTGACAGCAGTGACTCATACATGTGTCGAGTTTCACTCCCTGTGGTAAAAGGGAATGCTGTGACATGTCCTAGGCCATGCTCTGTGTTCAGTGTGGCTGCAGAGTGAAAATTAGGGAAGGGCTCCTTCCGCTCAGGCCATTGAGCGATGCCCACTGAATGTCTTAGGAGTAGTGAGAGCTGAACATTTCTGTTGTCTTTTGCTGGCTTGGATTGAGTCAACTGCTGACACCATGTCCTGCCTCAATAGCAAAGACTCACAGCATTTGCTTTCTTCTAACACTGAACAAGGAGCTTTATTAAAATAAGGAAAACAGAATTATCCCAAAAGCTGCAGTCGCTTTGTCGAGCTTTGCCTAGAACCTTACCCAGCCCCCTCCTGACTAGTACTCAGGCACATGCCCTCCTACCCAGCATCACAGTATTCATGCCCACGTTCCAGTTGGGTGCGTTCATCTTTATTTTCAAAATGTTTGTTCGGCTTTTTTTGATGCAGTCCTTGGGCTTTTGGCAGGTTCCCACCCTGGGCCTTGGTGTCAGAGTTGGGAGCCCCAAGCCATAGAAACGTCTCCAACGCACTCAAGGTGTAAATACGTCAGAAAGCTGGGTGTGTCGCTAGCAAGAGCTGGCCAGCTCCCAATGCAAGGCAGATGTGTTGCAGCGTGGCTGGGTGCTTTCTCATTGCACTGCTGAGAGTGTCCGCACAACAGCAAAGCCTGCATGCCTTACTCCCTAGGGTCCTCTCTCCCAACAGACAGCTGAGAACTCAACCCTACCCACGCAGCTTTCATTATTAAAACTGGCGGGGTGCTCAATGCTTTCCAAATGGAGAAGAGCTTCTCCATGAGCCTCCCCTGGGCTGTTGTGCTGTGAGCACCTCCTTCCCCCGGCTCCTGGCAGCGGGAGTGGTACGTCAGTGGAAATTGGTTAGGACATGAACAGTGGAAGCTAGCAATCCTGGCAAACATACTTGCACAGGCACGAGACTGGCACACTGCATGCATCCCTCATCAGTGCTTGGGAGACACTCCCAACTCCTACCCTGACACAAGTTGCCCCCATCTCCCTTATCAACATCACAGGACTCTCACTGCACCACGCTCTGTTTGATGCAGTTTATGGCCATCCTGACGCTGCCCACCACGGCTCTCTCCTCCTCCTCTTGCAAACTTGACATAGAAAAGATCAGAGTGGGGGCAGGAAGGTTTGCAAGGCAAAGCTTTCGGAAGTGGGGAAATGCCCCCAGTAGGGTTACACGGGCAACCTTAACACTGCCCCTTACATGGCTGCCTCATTCCAATACGATCTTCAGTCACAGAGGCATAAGCCTTTCCTGGAATAAAACACCACCACATCAGACAACTCCCCTACAATCTTAGGGCAATATACAAGAAAGTGTTGTTTAATCTTTGTTGTTCACACTGATGTCTCTGTTCTAATGGGTCAGTCTACAGCATTGGTTTATTCAGACAGTGCATATGTTCTTTCTCCAGTATGCGTTTCTTAATAATGCAGTTAACACCTAAAGTCTGCTCAGGAGCTGAGGCAGTTTATGATGCTAACTCAGCTGCATATTTTCAGTGGCGTGTCTACGCCAGCAGCTTTTCTCTCTTATTCTATTTTGTGCAAGACGGGTTTACGGTGAACTGCTCATATGAAGTTGGATGCAATTCTCTGGCCTATGCTATGCAGGCGGTCAAACTCTGGTGATTTAATGGTCCCTTCTGGCTTTAAATCTATGAATGATTTTAATGGAGCCTGTATATTAGTAATACACAGCTCATTGCCCAGTGCTGCAGAATGAGAAGTGGTAGTAAAAATGTATTCTGTTCTATTTGGGAAAGCGTGTGATCATGTAACGAAACTGTGCACACCATTAACATGTGCAAGTCCATGATCTTATCGCTGCTTCTCTCGTCCTCCTTCCCCTTAGTGTGTGTTACATATGCCTGGTTTCAAATAGGTCTTCAAGGTGCGCGCGTGCACGTGTGTGTGTGTGCGCGCGCGCGCTGGGGCCCTGATCCTGACTGAGGCCCCTGGGTGCGCCTGCACTGCTAATAATGAAGCCTGTATCATATTAAGCCAAGGAGGCAGAGCTAAGGTTGCACACTGAGACATGGCTGTGGCATTTCCTGATGTGGGGGGCCGTGGGGGCTTCATCATGCAGGCTGCGCATTTTCAAAGGTGTGCATTCACTGTGGATACATGGGAAATTACCCACTGACTTTGGAGGTGCAGCTGTGACAGGCGCTCCAGAGAAACAAGACAAGGCTTCTGTCTCCCAGCACTTGTGGGCCAGGGAAATGGCACCTGGAAGAAAGGCAGTGACTGAGGCCCTGAGCCTAGAAAGAGAACCACATGGGTGGACCTGTACAGCGCCCTAGAGAAGTGAATGGGGCTTCCTGTGAAGTACAGGTCTGTGCCCATATGGTTCTCTTGTCAAGATCAGGGCACGAGTGGCTCTGTCACATACACAAAATAAAAGAGAACTCTCTCTCCCCATTGTTTCCCCAGTTGCTACTTGTTTCTTACAGCACCAGCAACCTTACTGAGTGAGGGTGGGGTAGTTTCTCTTGTGCTCAGTTTGGGTGCAATTTGGGGCTGCTCTCTCTAGTGTGGGGTGTTTAGAGATCACAGAGCACATCTAGCACCTCAGGCAAGAGCTCCTAAATGTGATCATTATCAGGCATCTTAGTGCTTGGCATAGTCAGGGCACTGTCCCCTAACAGACTGGTCCCCAGGGCCCCGCAGGGAGGTCCGTGCATCGGTATGACAGCCTTGTTTTATTGGTGGGGAAACGGAGACTGACGTGATTTGCTCAAGACCCGCTTGGCAGTCAGCAGCAGAGCCAGGATGAGAGTGTGGGCCCCCCTGATGCTCAGCCCCACGCTCATTCCTGCCATCTGGGTTTGCCATTTGTACAATCCATCCTGCTGTGGCCGACCTGATCTGGCTTTAGCAGGGAGACCTGCTTGTGGAGATTTCTTCTTTTTATTCTGGGCCTTTTGGACTGTGTTGCGCTTGGTACCACCTCGTGGTGATATTGGGAACTACTGAACATTATTGCCACAGAACGGTCATGCTGTGGTACCTGCAGCCTGTTATATTATCCATGCGCCTCTCACCCCCACTAGCCCTGCGTGCAACAAAATGGGCACCAGTCCCTGCCTCGCACCAGGGCTTGGCTCCCTCCCTGCTGCTCCAGTGCAGAGGGTGGGACTCTCCTGGTCTCTGCTTAATATTTTCCACTCAGCTGAGGAAATGCCATTCCAATTTGCTTCCCTTCAGCAGGGCACACATGGCCAACCCTCCCTGCCTGAGCTGCCACAGTGGGCCGAACCTGCGTGGTGACTGGCAGCTTAGGGGAGAGTGGCATGGGGCAGCCTTCCAGCAGGGCTCTTGGGTTCAGAGGCAGGTGGCGCAGGACAGCCCTAAGCAGGGCACTGTGCCTAGGCTATCGCTTTCAGAGGGCTGGTGACACAGAGCTAGTCCCTTAGCCAGGCTCTGGGGATTGGCGGGTGCAGGGCTGGCTGTGGAGTGTGCAGGCCAAAGGGCCCTGGGCTGGTCCCCTGGCTGGGCACTCTTGCCTGTGCTCTTAGGTTTCAGGGTGGGAGGCACTTGACAGCCCCAGCAGGGTGGGTGGATGCCTGTCATGCAGGCTGGGTGATTAGCTCTGGCTGCTGTTATTCCTGGAGCACCAGGGGCTCGGAGCTGCACAGAGCCCAGCAGGGATCCATGTGGCTCCACGCAGCCACATCAATTCTGAGGCCCTGGCACCTGCGTAGTGGTTGGTGTGTCACACACGCAGACTCCCTCATTGTGGGGCAGCCTTGCAGCTAACTAGCCTCGAGTGTTGCCCTCAGCCATGAGATCCCAACTCGGCGCTGCGACGCTGGAGGTGAGGGAACCCCCCCAGCTCATGCTCCACGTGAATGCCCTTGGCAGGAACATGCCAGAGGAGCAAGCAGCAATCAGAGGGCTCCTCTGAGTTGTGTGGTTGCTGGGAGGCACTGTCAATGGCATGTGCAGTGAGCCGGTGCAGCTGAGGGCTGCTATTCTGCTGAGCTGCAGGAAGCCAGCCACTCCCTGGGGCACCATCCCTCTGAGCTGTAAACAGGCTGTGCTCCTTAAATCTGCAGGGGTTTATTCTGAGTTCTCCATAAGGCAACAAAAACCACATGGCATTCAAGCCATGAACATGTCAAGTAAATGCTTTAAATGTAACCAGATGCTCCCAAGGCTGGTTCCTGCTCAATGAAAAACCGAGACCACTTTGCCTAGCTCCATAGTCCCCAGCCACCTTGTCTCCCAGGGCTCAAGCAAGCGCACTTGACTGTCCATTAATACTGTCTCAGGAGGTGAGAAAACTGTTTGCTCTGTTCCCCACATGGCCACAGTAGTGTGGCCCATGCAGTCTAGGATAAGAGTAACCCTTTGCACCTAGCTAGAATTTTACTGCTTTCAAGAGCTTCACAAACATTTAGCTGACCAGCCTCCCCACCCTGGAGTGGCTCTGGGGCCTGGCAAATGTGGCACCATAATGGGAGTTGAGAGATTTTCCCAGCTCTGTCACTGAGTTGCTGTGTGAATTTTGGCTAGTCTCTTTCCCTCTCTCAGCCTCACTTTCCCCATCTGCAACATAGGGCTTTATGATACAAACCCTCTTGGGGTTTGGAGGATGCAAGTTAATGTCTATAAAATGCTAAGGATTAGGATTACCCATGAGCCTGGAGGACACAGCAAAGCTGTGACAGTGAGTCTGCCACTACAGGCAGCAGCAGGCAGGCTCTGCCAGACCTTTCACTCCTTTCAGTGCTTGTTCTTTGTGCTTTTGTTTCACCTGCACAGCCTGTGGCTGTTCCTGCTGGCCTGGCATCAGCAGCCTTCCAAGGAAGAGTCAGACCATCCCCCAGTGTGCTGGGGCACCGCTGTCCCCCGGATAACCCACAAGAGCCAGACATGTCGATGTGGGGCCCTCAGAGAGCGGGAGGCCCTGCTAAGTACTGGCCCACTTGTTCTATTCCAGTCTCGCACTCTGCACCCCAGAGCATGTTGCCCAGCCTGTAGCCTGGGAAGAGAGGCTTTCCCTCTGTGTGTGCGAGCGAGCGAGATCTAGACAAAGATTCTGGACTTCATTCCACGAGGAATTGTTGGTTTGATCTGAGGCCAAAGCAGTTCTCTGGGGGCGGCGCCTGCTCCCGCCTGCAGAAACCACCTTCCAATTGTGCCAGTAATTTGAGGCAAGAACAGGAAATGTTTTTGCTCTTTCACAAACCTGCTGAATGTGATTTGCAAAGTGCATCGAGGCCACCCTGGCGGAGGAGGGGGAGCTGGGGTGATGTCCCACCTCACAAACCAAGTGGGATTAGGCCTGAGCTAGAATTGGATGGGAGGCCTGCAACAATATACAGATTGGATGTTTTTAGACAGCTAAAGATATACTGCAGACATATCTAAGCAGACCAGATAGGGACCTGATGCAGGAATTCCTCCTCTGGCCTGTGTTATGCAGGAAGTTAGCTGAGATGGCCATAATGGATCCTGCTGGCCTTAAAATCTATGAATATTAATAACGGCTTGATCATGAGGGATCAGAAAGTGCTTTACAAGAAGCTATTCAGCTACAGAAATCATGCCCTCTGCCTCTGCATGCATACAGTGAAATGCAGCTCCCTCTGGGGTGAGCTGTGTAGCTGTATAACAGTGCAAAGCAACACGCCACACTAGTTTGAAGCAGGAAATGAAGAAAAATATTGTGTCCATTTGAAACAGCAGGGTAGATTTATGGGAGCAAAATATAATTATGAATGTTGAAATTAGACCTAACACTGGGAAACTGTACTGGGAGATCCTTAATGCCCCCCAATTGTCAGGAGCTCAAATTACTCATGAGTGAAATGTGGCACCTCTGGTGCCCACAGCACAGCACCCCCTTGCAACCATACAAGGTTACTGAGGTTAGTATTGATTCAGAAAGGAGAGTGCCCTCTACTGAGTCACCCTCACCACTCCCTGTAGCACCTGGTTGGTCCTTTCTTAGGGGTCTCCTGTCCAAGCATTTAAAAAGCCCAGCCTTTGTTGGCTTGAGATCTCGGGCTGCAGTGGGCTGGTGCAAGGAAAGCTCGGATGCTGTTGAGAGTGGTTCTATTGGTGACTTGGGGGGTGTCATCTATGGGGAGGCTTCACCTTCACTCTTTTCCTAATCCTGCGGTTTGTGGCTGCTTAGGCCGAACGTCTGCGGGGGACAGTGCTGCTCAGGGTGGACAACAGCTCCTGGCACAAAGCGATGCATCAAACGTGAGTACGAAAGAACCACTGGTTAGAGATGTCAGTCATGTCACTTAGTGCATCCCCGACAGGCATGCAGCTACCTGCGGGATGGGTGTGGCATGAGGACAGGGCATGCCCCTTCCCAATCCTTTGGCCCTGAAGCCCCCTTATGTCTTTGAATTCTTCCACTGTTTGTTGAAACATAAACAAAAAAAGAATTCCCTTTTCTGCCAGACTCCCGCTACCCCCTATTATGGGCATGGTGTGCTTCCCACAGCAGAGAGGACGGAGCACTCACCGTGGGAACTGTGGATGCTGTTTTATATAAGTATATAGTTCCCAGAGCTAGGTTGCATGCCCCCTGCTGGAGCTTCAGTAGGTGCAGGCAGACATACACACACACCTGAACTGTGCACCCCCCTCAGCAATGCAGCACTTCCGACCACATCAGTGGTCCATGCTAACATCAGCTGCATCAGAGACTGGGTGCTTTCCCCTTGTTAATTTATTATTAATCAAGATCGGAGCCCCATTTGGGCTGGGCATTGCACGTATGCATTCAGAGACGGGCCCTGCTCCTAAGAGCTGAGAACGTAAAACACAACCTGAGTGATTGTGATAAACTGCAGGAGGGGGAGTGCTGAGGGAGGGCAGGGGAGATAAGATCAAATGGTGACTTAGGTGTTAGGTAGCTGGTGCCCAGATTGATGGTTCAAATTATCTGTTTGTTTTTAATAAAGCAACTCACTAGGTTGGCTGAGGGGTGGCTCTGGGAGGGGCTGGAATGTGGGAACCTGCTTCAAGGGAGTGTGCACAGTGGGGAGACAATGGAAAAGGTTTCGTGCACTTGTTCAAACCCTGACCTGCTCATGGTTGGGGAGCGGCTGGAGCTGTGTGAGTACCAAGACCTGCCCCCCAAATCTCTCAGTTCTGATACAGCCCTCAGGGAACCCTCCACCTCCCCCTGATTGTTACTTCAGAACTCCTCTCTTGCCTGTAAATGTAGGGCCCTCGGGGCGGCGGGGACCTTCCACAAGACAGTTTGGCATTGACACATTCATAGGACTAGAACGGAGGGGAGTGATTTACAAGGAAATAATCCCATGGAGGGGGCTCTGGTGACATCATTAATCACATGTGTGGGAACCCCAGCAATGCAATTAATCACATTGTAAATCAGGGCAGCTCACTGATTGCTGGTCAGTTTTCTTAACCTGTGGATCCAGCACGGCTTGTACGTTTCCAAATACATAAGTCTTCTAAACCACAGAATGAATGAAAAGAGGGGTTTATCCTGCAGTGTCTTAACTCCAGCATTTGCTGCTGCTATGCTTCGTGGACCACCCACAGAAATCTGCCAGTTCCCCTCTGACCTGCTGCCCAAGTAATCCTGGAGAGACTCTGAGCAGAGAACATTTGTGAATCCGAGCAGAAATCTCTCTCCTTTTGATGCCTCTCTTCAGTGGGTCTGAGTTCTGGAGCTGGCCACCTGGGAATTCTGCTTCACATGTCTGTGATGTTGTAGTGAGCAGAGTCTGCGTCTGGGGTTTATAAAGTGGAGTAGATTGCAGCTGTTCTTCTTGTGAGCCCGATAAATCAACCATCGGTCGCAAGCACATAAGGAGAGCAATATAAGAGTGAGGAAAGCCTGGAGGAGACTGAATCCGTTAAAGGGAAGTGGAAGAGTGCCTAGTTGTCCTTGTCTACCCTGCCCAGGCAATGAGGGTCAGCACTGTGTCAGCAAACTCATCTGGTCTCCTCACAGCCCTGTTTAAACACAGCAGGACAGCCTGGTGCACACAAGCCATGAGTGACTACTACCGGCCCACACTGGCCAAGATATGCAGGGAGAGAGATTAGTGCAATGTGTTATACAGGAGTGTCACGAGGGGGTGATGGCATGGAACTGAGCAACAGGAAACATAGGGAGACAGTGCCTGATGGTGAGATGGGTCGAGCTATGGAACCTTCTCCCAGGGGAAGTGGTAGGAGCCCCATTTAACAGGATACTGAATGAGAGTACAATAGGGGAGCAGACAGCTATTTGGGGAGCCTAGATCTCTTCCAATCTCTGGATTCTGTGACTTAATATGGAGAGGCAGCCCGTGGAGACTGCAGGTCCCAAGTCAGGGAATGTGGCCTGCCTTGAAGAACTCTGAGCCCTATTGTACACATCTCTTGGGCTGGTGACTGATGACTGCCCCCAGAAGGGAATGGGAAGTACCTAGCTCTTATGATAGATCTCAAAGGAAGCAGCATCACCAGTAGTCTGTTGACTGGCTTTTGGTTTCTGGTGGGCTAGGAGGATGCCACGGCTTGAGTCACACTCCAGGCCAACTCTCCCCAATCTTCAGAGTGAGGCTTCCTCTGCGCCACTGAGAGCTCAGCCAGGGCCTCTGTTGTTGTTTTGGTCGTCTCCTTTATATCTGCAGATGGCTATGTTCTAACTCTGAGGCCTTCGCAATGAGGAAGCTTTCTTTTCCCATCTCCTGCCCCTGCACATCTCTTAACCTCATTTTTGCTTGAAAGGAGACTGGACACATAGCCCAAATAAAGGCCACTTCCCTGTCCTCCCTCCAGGCTCTCACCCCCTTCAGGATCTTGGAAACTCACTTGCATTCAGCATGTTTCCTTCAGCCCATTGGGGGTCTGATCCTCTCCCTGGTTCAAAGATGGAGTAAGTGCCCTGTCCTTGGAAAAGCTCCCTGGAAGTCAGGGATGGGACAGAATCCTCTTTAACCCACTCTTCAGCTCTTTCTCTGTCTTTCTGCCTGTGTTTCTTTCCTTCTGTTTGTCTGTGCCTTTCCTCCCAACCAGCCAAGGTCAGACCTTAGCATCCCATATGGGGCTTCTCACCTGCAGTGTCACCTGTGTGAGTACTTTGCTCTCTTCTGATTCATTTGCATCTTGGGCTGATGTTCTTTGCTAATTAAATGTAGCTCTTGGCATCAGCTTGCTACTGTTTTGCTGCTAATAAAACATGCATATTGGAAACAGGTTTCTGAACTGCAACTGACAGAGTCTTTAAAGCAAAGAAAATTGAGATCATGCTTGTCTGAAGGGGAGGGGCAGCTCTCCCCCACTTCTGGAAGGAGAGGTGCCCACTGGCATTGCAGTACCATGCCCTCTATTATCCTCACTGCCACTCTGCACCTCCCACCTACTCAGCACCCTCTGATATCCTTGATTCCAGTCGGAGAGTCTCATCTGCTCTTGCCTAGCAGATGAAGGGGAGAGGAGATGGCTCACTGTAGCTGGGAGGTGGCTTAGACTCGTGGGTCACTGCCATTAATTTTTCCATCTGTTCTTGCTGCAGTCACTGCTTGCCAAAGCTGTTTGTGCCAGATCTGGATATGTTCCCACCCTGCCCCCTGAGTCTTCTTTTAGCTGAGCCTGCCAGGAGGACATGTGTCCATACTGGGACATCACAGCCACGGCCACTCCTTGGGTAACCCTTTCTGATGAGGCCAATGGGGAATGAGGATGATAGGGGGAGTTCCCTAGAGAGACATTTGCAATAGGGGCAAAGGGAAGCCGCTCGGACATGCAGTGAGATGGTTCCTCCATCCACCCTGGGGCTCAGCATCGCTCTGGTGACAGCCCCCTTTCAGTTTGAGTGTATCTTGGGCTCCACCTATCAGCCAGGCTGATGTGATGTGATGGGAGGAGATGGACACTGCCTTCCACACACTCTGCTCTCATCTGAGGTATGTCCAAGGCTGGCAGCCCCTGGGATCGCTTCCCAAGGAGCATTTGCTCTCTGAACATTGTTGGATCAAGTGCTGTCCTTCTTTCGATCTCTGGCTTTGCTGGGACTGAGCTGTTTCCATGGCAGAGCACGCTGTAGGCCCTTGGGTGGTGGTGTTGGTGTAGATCTGGTGCTTGCATGCACCTGGGAGCAGGTTACTAGTTTCAAGAAACATTCTTGTTCTGCTCTCCTAGCTGCAGGAGAGCAAGTCTCTGCTGTAAGAATGGGGCACTTCTGTGCCTGGAAAGCAATAGGGTTTGATTTTCTGTCCCATTCTGGGCTCCCCAGTAGTGCCAGAGAGCCTCAGATGAGGGTGCTGTGTGGGAATGGTGGGAGCTGTAACGAAGTGAGGAGAGGGCAGAGGTGGGAAGCTAGTTGGAGGCTTGTGGAACATGCAGGCAGAGGTGGGGGGAGATCAAGGACTCCTCAGTGCAGCCAGTGGTATTACTAACATGCCCATCTGTGAGTATCAAGGCCCCCTGTTTCTTGCTCCTTTGTTCCTGCCTGGCTCTGGTTCTAGTGGCCCCCTCTGCACAGTACAGAGTGAAAGTTACTGCTGCTGCTGCCAGATGGGGGCTCTTAGAGCACAAAAGGATGTGTGGGTTGCCAGGGAGCCTGAGTACATGAGCTCTCATGCCCTTGCTGGATGAGGCTGTTGTAGAAGTGGGCCAGAAGCCAGTGTGCACCAGAGTTTCCAGAAAACCTCTCCTCTGGGTTGGCACAATCTGACTCCACATCCCAAAGCCACCTCCAGCCAAGTGGAGTTCTCTTTCCATTGTAAACAAAAATATGTTCCTTTCTTTAGCATAAACATGCAGGACTCTTGAGTTCTTTCCTGTTCAGGGTTGAGTTTCTCTGGGCCAGCAGTGCTTCTGGCCTCTGAAATCTCTTCTCCTTCCTCTTGTGGCGAAGTTGCTCGTCTTTTTATAGCCCTCTTGCTGTGCTGTCACTTCCCAGCTCTGAGTTCCCATGGTGTTGGCTGATTAAAGCCTTCCGCTTGTGAAGTGCTCCTGCTGTTGCACCAAATGTGCCAGGGCTTGTGATGGAGATGGAGACTGTCTGCTCTGCAAAAGCCATTTGCAGCAGTCAGAGCCATGGCTGAGGAGAATGGGTGACACAGCTTTGCTGAACCTTCCTGATTGGAAGGAATTAGAGATGAGGGGCCTGTGTTACATGCCTGGGGGAATTGAGAAGGAATCTGTGCTGCTTGCTCATGTTTGTGTAGCTGTTTAGATTTATGGAGTAGCAGGTTAATGTATCTGTTTGAGAACATTTCATGCTCCCGGAAGCATCTGACTTGCCGTGAGTGTTCATGAATGTGCCAACAGCAAACAGACCAGAGGAGCTGAAACATCATCTCTGGCACTAAGGGGTTTCAGACAGGACAGCCCGGTAACCAGCATTCAGTACTGCCTCTAGGACTTTCACCATCCTTCCCAGTCACCCTCCTCCCCACCTGTTCAATGGCTGCCAACGTTCCTAGGGGAACACCTGTTCTGTCCATCTGGCTGTAAGAAGGCACCTGCCCCAATGTTTTTATCCTGCTCTCAAGTCTCTCCAGTGCAGCTCAGCGTCCAAGGGGGAAGGGTCAGAACAAACTAGGCATTTGGGGAAAACCTTCGTAAATAAAAGTTCAGCCTATGGAATCTGCCCAGAGTTTCTGAGAGTCCCAGTGACTTCACCCAAATAGCAAGACCTGCCCAGATCATCAGTGAGAGAATGAGGCCCCACTTTGTTCGCTGAAGGATCTTGTGATTGTTAACATAATTATTCCTGAGAAGCCAAATAATTTCTGTTCTGGAACAAAGGGCCAAAGACTGACTCTCCTCTCTTCTCCACCCCACCAGCCGCCAAACGGTAGAGAGCATGTTGAGCTGCCAGACAATGTCTGTAAACAAAGGACAGGGCCAGCAATGGCAGCATCTTTCTCTCATTAGGGACTTTTCTGTGAGCAGCACAAATATTATTTGGGAGCTGGGTTCCTGCCCACGTGGCTGCCTAGTGACTGCTCAAATGCGTGGCCGTTGATGGCAAAGATTAATTAAAAGGATGCTGTCAACATGGGGAGGCCTGACAATGTCCTTCCTCACAGGATGGTAAAGCTCAGGCAGGCCTGAGAGCAAAACCTTTCTCTCCTTAAAGCTAAACTAATGGTTCTGCTGTGTAAACTCCTCTCCATTCTGTTCTGCTGGAGTTTTGGCTGCTAGGGACACTCAGACTTATAATTGTAAAGCTGTCTAGGGGATCTTGCCATCCTGTTCCCATTAATTTCCCAGTTGTAATGTATTTGTTTTTGATCTCCTGGTCTTGTACATAGAGAAAATTGGGGATCTATCCAGATGGAAATGCAACCAGAGATAATGTGTCTGTGTGAGGAGCTTCTATTTAGGTCTCAAGGTACTAGTTGGGTCTCAACTTCAAGAGAGAGTATGGCCAAAATGTTGCCCCTGTTCTTTGAGGGTCTAGCTAACCCCTGTAGCATGCCAAACAGTGATTTTTCTCCCTTCTCCAGCTCACGGTTTTCTAGGGATTTTCATTCTTCATTATCTGTATGCACAGCTGAATCCCGATCTTGGGCAAAATTCTTGGGCCATGTAGCTCTTCTTCTTCAAGTGCTTGCTCATGTCTATTCCATTGTAGGTGTGTGCATGCCCTCGTGCATGGTTACCGGAACTTTTTTCCCTTTAGCAATACCCATAACACTGGCTTTGGCACCCCCTGGAGCCCCATGTACATGCCACGGGATATGAGGCACTGCTGGCCCTACGCCCCTTCAGACAATACAGCAGCATACATTATATCAACAACCGCTCCTTGGCCCTCTGCAAGGAGGCCATTTGTCTGTGGGACCTGGCGGTGAGGCACAATTTTCACATAATAGCCTCTCACCTCCCAGGGGTGAGGAATGACAAGGCCTCAGCAGGTCGTTTTTACCCTGTCATAACTGGTTGCTGTGTCCAAAGGCAGTCTCAATGATTTTCCAACAGTGGGGCTATCCCCAGGTGGACCTGTTCACATCAACATGGAACAAGAAATGCCAGCAGCTCTGCTCTCTCCACGGCCTGGAGGCCAGGTCACACTTCAACTCCTTTCTGCTGCAGTGGTCGGCGAGCCTCATGTGTGCGTTCCCACCCATTCCTCTCCTTCACAAAGTCCTGCTGAAAATCAAGAGGGACAAAGTGAATGTTATCTTAGTTGTGCTGGCCTCGCTGCACCAGCACTGGTTCAGCATGCTGCTGGACCTATCAATTGCCCCCTGCTGGAGCTTCCAAGTTGGTATGAACTCCTATCACAGATCATGGTTGCTTGCTGCACTTAGACCTGGACTCCCTGCACCTCATGGTGTGGAGACTCCGTGGCTGAGCACAAACGAATGAGCCTGTTTGGTGCAAGTCCAGCAAATTCTGCTGGGTAGCAGAAAACCTTCCATGGAGGTCATATATTGTGCTAAATGGAACCCATATTCCTGTTGGGTGGCATCCCAGGGGATCTTGCCAGGGTTGTTGCCGATACAGGTGCTCCTGGAGTACTTGTTGCAACTAAAACTCCAGCGGCTAGCCATGGCCTCCCTGAAGGTCCATCAAGTGGCTATGTCGGCGTTCCACGAGCCTTTGGAAGGGAGATCAGTTTTCTCCCACCCCATGACAATTAGGTTCCTGAAGGGGGTGGAGAGGCTCTTTCCACAGGTCCATGACCTGGTGCTTCCCTGGGATCTCAACCTGGTCCTCTTGTGGCTCATGGGGCTCCCCTTTAAGCCCTTTATTGCTGCTGTCATGGAAGGTGGCCTTCCTGGTGGTCATTACCTTGGCAAGGAGGGTCTTCAAGATTAGGGTGCTGACCTCAGAGTCCCCTTATACTGTGTTTTATAAAGACAAGGTTTAGTTGAGTCTGCACCCGGCCTTCCTGCCTAAGGTGGTTTCCCAATTTCATTATAACCAAGACATTTTTCTCCCCGTGTTTTTTCCCAAACCACATGGTTCGGAGGAGGAGAGGAGGTGGCGCACGCTAGATGTTAGATGAGGGTTAACTTTCTACATCGAGCGCACGAGACTGTTCTGGAGATTTACACAGCTCTTTGTCGTGGTGGCTGATCGGATGAATGGCTTACTTGTTACCGCCCAGTGCATCTTGTCACGGATAACTTCCTGCATCGGGTTCTGCTACGAGCAAGAAAAGGTGCTGCTTCTGGGAATGATTACAGCCCACTCAACCAGAGCTCAAGCTTCATCTACAGCCTTCCTAGTGAGAGTGCCTGGTTGTCTGTCTGTGCACACCTTCATGTCCCATTACGTCATCGTCCAGCAGACGAGGGATGATGCGGGGTTTGACAGAGCAGTGCTCTGTCCGTAACTACAGCCCACCTCCAAGGTATTGCTTGTGAGTCACCTACAATGGAATGGACATGAGCAAGCACTCAAAGAAGAAAAGACAGTTACTTGTAACTGTTGTTCTTCAAGATGAGTTGCTCATGTCTATTCCACAGCCCCTTTCCCCACCCCCAGTCCTCACTGCCAGAGTTGTGGCAAGAAGAAACTGAGGGGGCACAGGGTTTGCAGTGCCTCATACCGCAGCATGTGTGTGGGACTCCAGGGGGTGCCGAAGTCAGCCCTAAGGGTACTGCTAAAGGGAAAAATGTTCCGGTAACTGTGCACAAGGACACGTACACACCTACAATGGAATGGACATGAGCAACACATCTCAAAGAACAACATTTAAAAGGTAAGTAACTGTCTTTTTCCAGCCTTGGAGGTTGAAATGCAATGAGAAAAAAAGGAATTTCCCAAGATTCAAAGGCTGGAAAGATGCAGAAACATATATGTGTCTAATTCTGAGGCACCTGGATACTTCCTGCTAAACTGAGAATTGGATAGAGTGAGTGAGTTTTAAGTTACTGGACAAAGTTTTCAGCCACTTGGAATGTTCCTTAGTTCCTACCCAGAGAGATCAGTGAACCAAGCTGTACGCAGAGCTTCCTAAGGGACTCTGAAAGACTTGTCCTCAGAAAAGTGTGCCGAGGGAATGAAGATGAGGATATTTCTGTGTACAGTGTTCATCCCCAGCACCCACTCTAACTCCATCCTCCCTGTTTACCCCCTCATTGCCCCACTCCTCTCCACTCATTCTTAGCTGAGCAATCCTTTTGCCACCCCTAACAGGCACCTTGACTGAACCTCAACTGTTGTGCTGTCCCACTACTGTCTTGTCACAGCTCCTCTTCTAATGTAGCTGTGGAACCCTCCCAAGAATCATAGAAGATTAGTGTTGGAAGGGACCTTGGGAGGTCATCTAGTCCAACCCCCTGCTCAAAGCAGGACTAACCCCAGCTAAATTATTCCAGCCAGGGCTTTGTCCAGCTGGGCCTTAAAAACCTCCAGGGATGGAGATTCCACCACATCCCTAGGTAACTGATTCCAGTGCTTCAACACCCCCCTAGTGATTTTTTTTTCCCTAATGTCCAACCTAGACCTCCCCCACTGCAACTTGAGACCATTGCTCCTTGCTCTGTCATCTACCACCACTGAGAACAGCCTAACTCCATCCACCTTGGAACTTCCTTTCAGTTAGTTAAAGGCTGCTGTCAAATCCCCCTGACTCTTCTCTTCTGCAGACTAAACAGGCCTAGTTCTCTCAGCTTCTCCTCATAAGTCATGTGCTCCAGAATCCTAATAATGTTCGTTGCCTTCTGCCAGACTCTCTCCAATTTGTCCACATCCTTCCTGTAGTGGAGGGTCCAAAACTTGACACAGTGCTCCAAATGTGGCCTCACCAGTGCCTAATAGAGGGGAGTAATCACTTCCTGCGATCTGCTGGCAATGCTCCTACTTATGCAGCCCAATATGCCATTAGTCTTCTTGTCAATAAGGGCACATTGTTGACTCATATCTAGATTCTTGTCCATTGTAACCCCCAGGTCCTTTTCTGCAGGACTGCTGCCTACCCAGTCGGTCCCCAGTCTGTAGCTGTGCATGTGATTCTTCCGTCCTAGGTGCAGGACTCTGCACTTGTCCTAGTTAAACTTCATCAGATTTCTTTTGGCTCAATCCTCCAATTTGTCTAGGTCACTCTGTATCCTACCCCTACCCTCCAGCATATCTACCACTCCCCCCAGCTTAGAGTCATCTGCAAACTTGCTGAGGGTGCAATCCACTGCATCCTCCAGATCATAAATAAAGATGTTGTACAAAACTGGCCCCAGGACTGATCCCTGGGGCACTCTGCTTGTGACCGGCTGTCAACTAGACATCGAGCCGTTAACCACTACCCATTGAGCCTGATGATCTTGCCAGCTTTCTATACACCTTATAGTCCATTCATCCAACCCATACTTCTGTAACTTGCTGGCAAGAATACTGTAGGAGACCGTATCAAAAGCTTTGTTAAAGTCAAGATAGATCACGACCACCGATTTCCCCACATCCACAGAGTTAATCATCTCATCATAGAAGGCAATCGGGTTGGTCAGGCATGACTTGCCCTTGGTGAATTCATACTGACTTGTTCTTGATCACCTTCCTCTCTTCCCAGTGCCTCAAAATGGATTCTTTGAGGACCTGCTCCATGATTTTTCTGGGGACTGAGGTGAGGTTGACTCGTCTGTAGTTCCCTGCATCCTCCTCCTTCCCTTTTTTAAAGATGGGCACCATATTTGCCTTTGTTCTTTCGTCCAGGACCTTCCCCAATTGCCACGAGGTTTCAAAAGTAATGGCCAATGGCTCTGCAATCACATCAGCCAATTCCCTTAGCACCCTTGGACGCATTGCATCCTGCCCTATGGGCTTATGCATGTCCAGCTTTTCTAAATAGTCTTGAACCTGTTCTTTCAGCACTGAGGGCTGCTCACCTCCTTCTCATTCTGTGCTGCCCAGTGCAATAGTCTGGGAGCTGACCTTGTCCATGAAGACAGAAGCAAAAAAAGCATTGAGTACTTCAGCTTTTTCCATATCATCTGTCACTAGGTTGCCTCCCCCATTCAGTAGGAGGCCCACACTTTCCCTGACCATCTTCCTGTAGAATAGAAACCCTTCTTATTACGCTTCATGTCCCTTGCAACTGCAACTACAATTGTGCTTTGACCTTCCTGATTTCACTCCTGCATGCTCTAGCAGTATATTTATACTCCTCCCTGGTCATCTGTCCAAGCTTCCACTTTTTGCAAGTTTCCTTTTTGTTTAAGCTCACCAAAGAAGTGCCTTCTGCCACACCATCAGCCATCAGGGCAGCTTTGAGAATTGGGTTACTTGCCCAAAGTAGGACAGAAGGTGTTCAGCAGAGGTGGGAGTGAGGGAGGTGGAGAAAGGATAGCAGAAGAGGTAAGATTGTCTGCCTTGTCTCCACCTTAATGAACAAGATCTATCAAAAGTCCCTGCTGCTCCACAGGGTGACAGCACTAGTTGGTCAGGCAAAGGGAGGGGGATAGGAACTCCCTTCTGAACTGAGCCTTCTAAATTTCTAATACACACTTTTAATTTGGGCCACAGGCATTTAATAAATAACTCCAGATTGCAATACTGTAAGGCTGGGTTTAGGGTTAAGGCACTGGACTGGATCTCAGGATCTGGGATTGGTTTTGGCTCTTCCACAAACTCCCTGTGTGAACTTAATCTCTGTGTTCCTCAGTTCTCCCTCTGTAAAATGGAGACACCCAAAGGGGACTGGGGGGAAGAAAGTACTGTCTAGTCTACTCAGACTGTATGTTCTTTGGGGCAGGGGCTAGTCTTCTCAGACTGTATGTTCTGGAGGGGCAGGACTCTCTCTTATTGGGGTTTGTCTTGACTGCAGAGTTAGCCTGGGCTCTGACTCATGTGTTGACCCGTCTCTAACCCCCTCCTCCACCTCTCACCCAAGGTTAGTGGTGCTTTGAACCTGGGCTAGTTAGCATGTCTGGGAGTGTGAATTGGAGCCCAGGTGCCTCACTCAGTCATGTTGGCAACTTGTTCACTGTGCAGTGAGGACTCAGGCTAAATCGCTCAAATGTTGTTAGTCCTCCAGTACTTTCTCACAATTCCCTTGTGGGCCCAGAAGGACAGAAGTTCTCCCACAGCTCATTGGAGAAGAAACCTAGAGCGCCTCATCTTATTGCAGTGCAGAGAACCATGGGGATGTGCCCCAAGAAGCCCTAGTGACACACGTGGGTAAGTGTAACCCCAGTAACTTGGGTAGGGATTTGCAATGTGGCTGGGTAGCCATCTGTCTTGGATGGTTTAGACACAACAAATCCTGCATCTTGGTTAGACTAGAGGACCCTTGCAGTCCCTTCTAACACTGTAAGTCTACACTTGCACCCAGCATAGTGTAACCTGGGTACTCAGATCTGGGTGCTGATCACTTGAGTTATCTCTTCAATGGAGACATATCATATGTGTTTTGTACAGCTTCTGGCACAGGGGGGCCCTTATCTCAACTGGGAATTTGTAGGTGCTAGTCCTGCTCCTATTCCTACTATTTTGATGAATACTACTGCAGTGTTGTAAACGCCCATGATTTTATCATGAGTCTTGCAATATTTGTTGTTTTTCCTGAAAGCTCCTGCTCCTGGAGAAAAGTGAATATAGGAGAATCTCAGTTTTCATTTAAAAAAAAATAAGTTTCTCCTGGTGCAGAGAAAAGCTTGAAAACATGACCTGGGTATAACTTAAGAGCTGGAAGGCAATGAAGAAGAATCCAGTATTTATAATTTTTTTGAGAAGCTGTGATTTTTCAGGGCCTGACTCATGATTTTTAAATGCTGGGGGTTGGCAATGCTGCTGCTGTCAGATGATCAGCCCTCTTACATCTGTTACGCATCTAGAGTGGGTGAAAACAGTTTTAAGAGGACTTTCAAGTTCTTTTCTGGGCCTGCTGGGAAAGCTTGGCAGGGGAGAGATCCAAGGACTGGAATATTTCAGCTAGGGCAATTCCTCTTCTGCCTGAAGAGAGAACGGGTCTGTCCCCATTCCTCTCCTTCATTTGATTTATTTCAGCAGCACAAGGACTTCTAGAATGTCTCGTCTCTGATGGCTGAGCTCCTGATAAAGTACCAGAGTTTAAAGCTGACTTGAATATTACCTTATGCGGGGTAGTTGTAGCTGTGTCGATCACAGGATATTAGAGAGACAAGGTAAGGGGGTCATATCTTTTATAGGACCGACTTCTGTTGGAGAAAGAGACAAACTTTCAAGTCACACAAGTCTCTTCTTAGGTCTGAGGAAGGTACTCTCTGATTGTCACAGTTAAATGCAAGGTGGAACAGATAGTTTAGCATAGGTAGTTAGCACACATTCTAAGGGACCATTCAAGGTAGAGTGGCCCATTAACATCTCTGTAATCATAGGACAAAAAGAGGGGGTTGATTCTGAACAGCCGGATACAAAAGCTGCTCAAAGAGCTCAAGTCAACAGGGAGCTTAGCTTTGAAAGAACATTTTAATAGTGAGCCAGACTAGTGTGTGTTTCTGTACTCTGCTCTACCTGGCCTTGTGTTTTGCAGCCTTGTACGATCCCTGTAGTGATAGCTGTGTGTGTAGGAATATAACATTGTCAATGCACCTATTAACATTGTTTGGGAATGATGTTATGGGTTCTGTGGCAAAACAAAGCAACAGAAAAGTGGCGGGTGTCAGGCCTGCTCAGCACCAGACAGCATGTGTTGTGAACTAATAAAGACGATTCTTGATCCAAAAAAGAGAATTTTATTTGGTAACATGAACCAGGCAATTAAAAAGAGATTTAGAATGTAATAAATTCAGGGAGCAGAACTCGTGAAGGGGAAAGAACATACATTTCCATTTCAGGTACGCCTACCCCGATCGTGGCTTTCACACGTCAGTGTATTGAAGCTGATTGTCTTTAATGTCCCCCACGGTGGAGTGGTAGGGGTATTGCAGCAGTGACCCCTAATGCCACGTGGAATGTTGAAGGGCGGTGTTGGCAAAGACCACGTGTGGGGGGACATGAGGGGGTCACATCCCCCTCCCCCCGATTTCTGCTAGGATCTGCCAGCCAGGCCCCCTCCCTGTGTGGCAACTCCTGAAGCTGGTGAACTGTAAGCTATGGCCATGGAGACAGGCAGCAGCAAACAACTGGGAGCTGCAGCAGGGAGGGGCTGCTGACAGTAAAAGGAGTGTTTGTGCCTGGAGGGCATGGCTCAAGCTGTTAGTGTGGGGGGGTACAATTTGAAGCCCCTCAATCAGCAGGTACCAGTCGTGCCTGGGTGTCGGGAGGTCCTGATACTGAATTCTGTATGGGCTGCAGTGGGAGGCGAGCATGGGATTGTTGAACCTGCAGATCTACCAGAGTCTGCCGCTACCTGAGAAGCTGCATTATGTCCTGGTGCATCTCCCTCTCCTTTTTCTGCTTGGATTCCCAGGCATTTCTCCTCTCCACTCTCTTCCTCTATGCTGTTTGCAAGAGTGATCCTCCAGGCCCTGGTCTTGTTCTCCAGTGCAGCACACTGGCTTGCAGGATCTCCTGGAATATGTCATCCCGTGTCCTCTCTTTTCTCCTCCTTATCTGGCTCCGGTGCCGCACAGGTGTGGAGAGCCTGAAGGCTGCAATTCCAGCAGCTGCAGATACAACACACTGAGGTACTATTCTCAATGTATTCATGACAGAAATTGAAACTTAGGATATTGAGCTCACTCCCCTTGCTGCTCAAAAGTCGTAAGCATGACATTCTCGAGTTTCCTTTGGATTGATACAGCATGGCTCCAGTCACAGCATCAGCCATGCTGAGTACAGCCCTTCTGAGGTGGGGGGGGGGGAGTGGGGAAATGAAGGGAGAATAGCTTGCAGGCATGATTCTAGTTGTATAGGACAATGGAACTTAATATTGGCACCGTTTTCTACAGGTAGTGGTGATTTTAGCTGATATCTCTCTCCTGGGGGTAACAGCTGCTGCTGGTATCCTGATGCCACACAGGCCAGTATGCTGCTGAAGTTACCACTGAGTGGCATGGGAAAGTGTCCTACTGTGGCAGAAGAAATAAGGCAGCCCTTCCCAGAAACCTTCAGTAGAGGATGACATGAAGTTTCATCAAGATCTCTGTAGAGGATTCACGGGACATCCCGGTGCACATAAACACACTGCTCCTTGTGGCTCCCTCTGCCGAACGCTAGAGGGGAATGAAAAGCAGAGACAACTCTACCTCTCTTGGTTGTTTCACTACCTCTTCTAGCACAAGCACAAAAGAGAAAATCAACAGATGTTTTGCTACTTTGGGGGTTCCATTCCTGGAATTTCAAAGCAAACTGCCCCCTTACCAGAGGTTCCTTCCTCTGCATCAGGCTTGCCAGGGCTTGACCGTCGGGACAGACTGGTCTGTGGTGGAGTCAAAAACATGTCCTGGCTCATTGCGCAGCTGGAACCCCTGGTCACCTGTCCCCATATTCCTCCTCCTCTTCGTTGTTCACCTCTTCTTCCTCCTCACCGTTCACGGCAGAGGTCTGTGACGTGGGCTCCTCAGAAGCATCCCCTGTGTCCTTGGCCATGGTGGTGGGATCTCTGCTGAGGGTACTTTGCAGTTCTTTGTAAAAACGGCAGGTCCATGGCTCAGCACTGGATCGATTGTTGGTCTTCCTGGCCTTCTGGTATGCCTGCCGCAGCTCCTTGGCTTTCATGTGGCACTGCTGCTGGTCCCTGTTGTAGCCCTTCTCCTGCATCCTCCAAGTTATCTGCTCACAGACGTCCATTTCTACAGCGGGATCAGACCTGTGCCTGCACAGCCTCTTCTCCCCACAGGCCCAGGAGATTCGATACCTCCTGTGCTCTGCAGGCAGAAGTACGTCTGCGCCGTGTAGCTGGCATCATCAAAGTCAACTGAAGTAACCAAGCCAACATGCCCCTGATTTCATTGGGAATGGGCTGGTGGCAGGCCATTTGCAGATAGGGCCCATCTCCACTGCTCTGACAGGGCTGCAAGGCCTTTTTGTTCTGGATTCGGGGAGGAGGTGTTTGGGAGTGAATCGAGGTGGCGTGCGTGGTCAGATTTGTAAATGTTTTCATTGTCCATGTGCTTTGAATGGTGGACAGGTGCTTGGATACCCCAGTGACGGGTGTTGTATGGAAACCCGAACAAAGAGGGAGGTGCATTAAAAGTCTACGTAGCTATTTGAGACCATGGCTGGTACATCAGGCTGCCTTAGAAACCTGTCCCTTCTGCTTGGCTCATGTGGGAACCACCCAACCTAAAATAGCCGTGATAGAAACGGTCACTGCACATTTCAGCCTCCACAGAAAGGTTCCTTTGGGCTCAGTTTGAGCTTCAGGTGAAGGTTGAATTGTTCTTGTGTTATCCAAACAGGTTCCCCTGGCCTTAACATCCAAATCCTCCTAAGGAGCTGCTGTTGGTTGGGGCTTCCTTTCCTTCAAGAGATATGTTGTCCATTGGGCCTCCTTTAACCACAAGCCATGTAGCTGTTGCCCTGTGGAGAATGACTTATCTGGTCCTCCTGAAGTGAACTGTGATTTCATTGCTGTTACTCTCTGGATTATAAGCCCAATTTGGCTCCTGTTAACTCGGGAAGTGTTAGGGCCCAGCATGTAATTAATGGCAGTTTCCTCCCAGAGCCAGAGCTGAAGCTGATGTGCTGTAATTAGGAACACACTCAGGTTGTGAGAGTGATTTGGGCATGAAGTTAATGAACTGTAAGTCCCTGCAACTGCTGAGGAATTTGAGCATGGTGACTTCAGAATTAGCTGGCATTTGAAGTGTAGGAATGTTCCAGAGAGGAGAGGACAGCTCAGAGGGATGTGGGGAGGGGATCCATAAAAATGTAACCATGACATAGAATCATAAACAACTCTCAAGGGATCACACAGTCACAGTGTCCTCTGTCTCATGCTTCCCTTCTCCAGTCCCTCCCTGTGCTATTGCAGCTCCTGTTGTTCTCAGCTTAATTGAGACCACCTTCTTGCAATGAGCTCCATATGTGGATAAGGGTGTTGGATTGTCTGCTCTTTTGGGCAGGGATTGGACCCATTTCTGCTTTCTCTTATATCAGAGTAATTCAGGAGTAGCTCCTTTAAGTTCAATGGAGGGATGAGAATCAGACCCCAGATCTCTCACTCTGTATTGGAAGTGGCCATGTGTTCGTGATCCATGGTAATCACAGTACAGAGCCTTTTACTTTCAGGTCACTGGTTCCAGTCTAGCTCAGAGCAATAGCAACCCAAAGATGTGACTTGTGTGAATGTGTCAGTCTGATCTTCCTCTTCACCCTCATCCCAGTCTGAGCATTCACTTGCCCTTAGAAGCTGAATGAGGGGTGGGGAGGGTATCTCCTGAAGCTGGGATTTAGCCACGTGGAGGAAGGGAGGCCTCCTTTAACTATCTGTCAGGGGTGGGACAGGTTGCATTACCCCACTCCTTAAAGTGCAATTGTATGGAGAAGGCAATGTGAGCCTATTGCATTGTAAGCCATGCATTTCCATTCACTCCTTTCCATGTTTCCCCAGCTGTCTGTGACCCTCCGTGCCAGAACAAGGGATCCTGCAGCCGACCCCAGCTCTGCATCTGCCGCTCGGGTTTCCAAGGTGCCCAATGTGAAGAGGTTGTTCCAGAACGGGAGTACCATCCTCCTGGTTCCATGGCAGCCCTCCGGCCCCCAGCAGCCTCCCTTCCGAAGAGGACTGTCAGTGCAGTGAGAGAAAGCTCACCCAGAGGGGCCCAGACATCTGTCCTGCAACAGTCACCAGCTGGGTAAGTCGACCCAGTTACCATCAGGAACCTGATTCTCTTTCCCAATGGAAATTAACCCCAGGGTTTGTGCTGTGCTGGGCCAGGCCCTGCTTCCATTCCAGGCCCCAAGCTCTCACTCCCAAGGCCCAGCCTCTGCCCTAGGGAATACTGCTCTGCTTTGCCATGCAGAAAACATAGCTTCCATTCCAAGTCCCACAGGGGCTAGTCCTTGGGGCTATTAGAGCTGCAGAGTACTGGTGCAGGGGTGACTGCTAGGCATCCACTCTACAGGAGAATTAGGTTTGTTCCTGTCACTATCTTCTGGTCCCTGGGATCACGTAGGATTGGGAGGAGGAGCCTATGGAGGGATACTAACCCCACCCTAGCCTAGGAATGGTTACTGAGGCTGAGAAGGGGCCAGTTGAGCAGAGAGGCCACACCTGAGGGGAATTAGGTGGCCTAAGTAACCACAGACTGATGAAGGAGCCCAGAGAGAAGGAACAGGCAAGGCTAATATAAAACCAGGAAATTAGCAACAGAAAAGGGCTGCAGTGAGGGAGTTTCCAGCCACTTTCTGGATGTTAAAGAGGGATGGAGGGAAACAAACCAGCCACCACACAGGGAGAGCAGAAACCTCAGGGTATCTGGGCCCTGAAGAAGGGGTTTATCCAGAAGGTTGGTGGAGTGAAAGCCTGAGAGAGGTGGAGTAGGAAAAGGCTCAGGGAAGTGGCAGCAAGGTGGGACATTACAGACTTTGGTTGCTGGTTAGAGCAGTGGTTCCCAACCCATGGCCTGGGGGCCAAAAGTGGCCTGCAGGGTCTTTCAGAATGGTCCACCGCTCTCCTCCCACTGGCTGAAAAAGGGATCTGCTGCCTAAGGACCTAGGCAAAGCACATTGCCACGGGGCTACAAGACCAGTGCAGGCTCCTTGCTGCAGCCAAGGGGATGGGAGATCAGTGCTCCTTTCCTCCTGGCTGTAGCAGGGAGCACACCAAAGCAATCTACCTGGGTCCCTTGGTGCTGGGATCCCTGCTGGAGCCAGAGGGAGGGGAACACTGATCTCCTGTCCCCCTGGCTGCAGAAGGGAGCCACTGCCTAGGGACCCAGGTGGAGCACATGGGGCTATAGGATGTGTGCAGTTTCCCTGTTGCAGCCAGGGGAAAGGGAGATCAGTAAGGGCTCCTTTCGTCTGGCTGCATGGGGGGAGCAGGCTGCTGGCGGAGACTAGTGGACCTCCATGGTTGTAAAAATGATAATTGTGGCCTTCGAGCCAAAAAGGTTGGAAACCTACTGGTTTAGAGGGTCCCTGAGCTGGAACCTAGAGTGGAAAGTGGCCCAGGTCCCCTATCAGCCACTGGGGATGTGGCATAGGCAGGGCAGTGGCTTTGAAGGTTGCCTGGGATTGTTCATCCCGTGGAACTTTGATACCCCCTGAAGGGGAGAACACACAGAGGGGCAGCCCACAAAGAGAGAGCACCTTGAGGTGCAGAGAGAGAGGTGGCAGGGTGCATAAGTGAATGATAAAAGGGGAAGTGGGGGCCTTAAGCCTGGAAGGAGCTAATTCCCAGAGCAGCCAGGATGAGGTGCCCTAGTGGTGAGAGTATCCCATGACAGAGCTCCTCAAGGTTTAACAGTGTTGCCTTTGTCCCGTTCAATAGCAGCCTTTAATGGTCTCAGCCAGGAGGACTGCCTGGTAGGTTTTTGTGTTTTTACAGGGATATCACCAGGCAATACCTATAGGCAGGAATATTGGTTAGAGTTGTGCTATTATTATATGCAGAGATGAGCACAGGTACTTAGGGTAGCATAAGAATGTACACAGGTATTTCCAAGGTGCCTATCGTCATAGATCCTAGGAGTCCTCACAAACTTACATTACACTACTATATATAGTTCTTATACACAGGGAGGCGCTGGGGTGTCTGGTGCGGGATTGTTCGGTAACTCTGCAGCTTTTGCATATAAAGTACTGTGTTGGAGAGAGAAGACCCCCTTCTACGTTGTGTGCTGCATGGTAGGTGTTCAAGGTGCTTGCTGTTTCTTTGGTTTTATGTGTTAAAAGTAGCTTATTGGCAGATCCCTCGGAGCCAAGCTGCAATCTGTCCCACCACTGGCATTTTCCAAGTTCCACTGTAACTGTAGGCTTTTTCTCTTGTAAGCCTTAGAGTGGGGATGCACTTCCCAGCTACTAATGGTGATATTCCATAAAAGTATCTCTGGTGTTTTGTACATTTGCGGAGTGGAGGTGCCTCCTAGAATGGAATGGGTGGGTTTTTGCAAGATACATATCAGTGTTTTTCTGTGTTAGGGATGTCTGAGCAAAGTGCTTGGCTTTGTGCCCAGCTCCAGAAGACATGCCTGCATCCTACCTGTGTTCTCGCCAGCTGGTGGGCTGGCTACGTTCATTCTGGTGGAGGTACTTGCTATGAAGAAGCTGTATGTGGTTTCCGTGCGGATTCTATCTGTGATGGAGAAGAAGAGGTGACAACCCTTTGGAGGAGGCCTGCCCAGGAGTCATCTGCTCTGGCTCTCTGAGATTCTCTTCTCTTTTCCCTTTGATGTGCTGTGATTTTCTGTTTCAGTGCTGCTCAGAGCTGTGTAAGGGATGGCAGTTTCTCCTTTAGATCCACCTGCTTTCCTGGATCTCTGCAGTTTGTTATCAAAACTGGAAATAAACTGCTGCATATCTGCCCATTCAGGAGCAAAGGGGAAGTCCAAGCTGGAGACATTTCTAAAAATCTAATCTTGGAAGGTTGTATTTTGGGGTGAGATCAAATTATTTAAAGGCTGAAATGTTAAGGGGATTGATCATGCTGAGTTAATTGGAGACAGCATTTTCCATCTGTCCTGCTGCCTAAGTGAAACAAACACATGGATGAAGAGTGCCTGCTGAAAGCTGAATCCAGGCAAGACAGAGAAAAAGCTGGAAGGAAGAGGGAGGAACTCTGAAGACACTAGTCTTCAGACTTTCATCACCCATCACAACAGAGGGCATGTCAGTGCACAGATGTCAGGACAGTGCACAGCTGTAGCATCCTAGCTTCTGTTTTCCTAGCCTCTGTTTGCCAGGCACCTGGCATTGGCCACTGTTGGAAAACAGGATGCTGGGCTAGACAGACCGTTGGTCTGACCCAGTATGGCTGTTCTTAGGTTCTTATCCTTCTGGATTCTTCACTAATACTGGATCCATCTAGGCTGGATTACTGTGGGAGTAAACATACAAGTCCTGAGAAAACTCCAGTGAGAGTAGTGTTGGAGCCAGCCTAGGAAGCCACAAGTACATCACCCCTGTTCTCCACTTCACACTATTCTCCATTGAACTCTGAATCCAATTTAAGGGCAGTGTCTTAATCTTCTCCAAGCCCTCTTTGAACAGAGCTACCTGAGGGACCATTTTCTCACTCAATGAGTAGGGCCTCCCATGATAAACAATGGAGCTGTTCACATCTAATAAGACTTGTGAAAGCCACAGACAAAGGTGGTGATTGAGCTGCCTTTCTGGAGAGATTGGGATGATCTGGACCCTGGTGGCTTTCAGGTCTGAAAGCCAGACACATCTCTGAGCATGAGTTTTCCCCAGCAGTGAACCTCCCTCCCACACAAATCAACCGTCAGCGTGCTGGAATGGACAGGGAGCAGAGGACCATATGACAGTAAACCACCTGTTTGTTTTCTTGTACAGTTACCAGCTTTCCTAGCCATGAACTTGATCTCTAACCCTAGACAGAGAGTGAGACAGGGTGTGGGACTCTGCTGTCATTTACAGAATATTGCTATCTAGACATAGTGTCTAGCAGAGTCCATTTCGGTTTCCGAATGGCCAGCTGCCTTTTGCTGCCTCCATTCCTCTGGCTGGGTCCCAAGGTCATACATCGTCCTGAAGATCTGAATATCCTGATTTGTGCTATCCTAATTTGTGGTGTGTGGAGGGCAGTTTGTTTCTGTGGAGGCTACAGGGTGACCCCTTCCCCAGCACTTTGAGAGGCGCATTTGATTCTTGTCACTGTTATGACTTTCATCTATGTGCATCATGTATAATTACAGTAGCTGGAGATTCACCCAAGGCCAATGCTGACTGTGTCCTGCAGCTGGTTCTTCAGGGCTTTGTCTAATCTAGTGAGAAATGCTTCCAGGGTGAGGCTCCTACCATTTCCCTGGGAGATTATTCTACAGCCCAGTTTGTCTCCTTGCTAGGCAATATGCAATGGTACTGGCAGCAGTATTCTGCAGGATAGGTGTGAGGCTACTGCAGGTCTAGCGACAGCCAGGCATGTGGTCTTTGCCTGTGCCATGGTCTGTACTGATGTTCAGTCCTTGAACCCGGAACAGAAACCACAGAAATCTAGGAAATGACTTGATTGCAGGGAAAGTTTGTTATGGTGATGGAACTTCCCAAGGCTGCAAAACTGACTCTAAAGCTGCGTGGCCCTTCCCAGGCTGGGCTTGTAGCCCCAGAGAAGTTGAAGCAAATAAGTCAACTGTCATTTGTTTAGCAAAGCCAAGTTCTATGTGTGGAGTGTTGATCATTTCCAGTGAGTCAAGCCAGGTCCCTCAGCAACCGATTGCTAGCACTCTTGGTTTAGAGAGAAGATGTGGAGGAACATCTTGGGAGGGTCAGGAGAGAGGGTCTACTGCAGGCTCTATGTCATAGATATTGTGAGGAGGCTTTGAGATTTAAAACACACTGTCAGCCCCAAAACTTCCAGCACAGGGGTATTGCTAACGAGGGGTGCGCAGGCAAGAGCAGGGAGGTTTGTAAACTTTTAAACCCTATCTCTATTACAGGAAATGCCAGGACAGGAAACCAAACTTCAGGCTGATTCTCACTTCAGGGTTTCCACTCCTCGAAGTTAGGTTATTTGTATCTATTAGTTGTGTTACCGTAGTGCCTCGGAACCCCAGTCATGGACCAGGGCCCCTGTGTGCTAGGTGCTGTACAAATTTGTATCTATTAGTTGTGTTACTGTAGTGCCTCGGAACCCCAGGACCCCAGTGTGCAAAAGAAAGTAGATCCCTTCAGCAAAGAGCTTGTGATCTAAGTAGGAATGGGCCAAGCTTTGGTTGCAAGGGTTTTTGAAGTAGTTCTTGACACATAGGCATTGAGCAGCTTCTCATGTTATTCAAAAACTATCTGCACCAAATTCCTCACAGGTGGATCGACTGGTTTTAGAGTTTCCTGACCTATCTCGCCGCTCTGGCTAGGTTGTTGCTGCACTAATATGCTGGCTGTAAATATAGGTCTGTAAGGAAAGAGTTTTCTGTTTCAATCTGCTTCTGTGGTGCTGCCTTGTTAGCAGAACCCACGATGGTGTTCAGTTTGTGGTCTCCTTGTGTGGTGACTCCTGCCCTATTGCTGTGGCATACAGGAAGGGCTTTGCAAGGTACCCTAAGGAGAGCTCTTTGGTCACATATCAGATTCCCTTGCAGGCCCCACAAGGTGATTATAAATTCTGACGTGCTGTGTTGCAGAGCTGAGGAGCGAGCGCCCAGCTGTGTATCTGTGCTGTACTGTGGGAGATTCCCGCTGCCATCCTAAAACAACTGGCTGGTTTTGAAATGAGCTGAGAAACCTTACTCACTGCAGAGCCCATGGAGCTGGCGCTCGCAGTTTTTCCCACTGTCTCTGTCTCATTTGCTGGTTGCTTTAGCTCGACCTTGGATGTGCTCGAATTGCCTGCTCTCTAATGGTATCCTGGCCTCAGCTACTTCTGTCGTGGGACAGTTCCATCAAGGCTTCCTTCAGGAAAAGCTCCGAACAGGTTCAGAGCAGGCTATGGAGTGATGGCAAATGCCTTTTCACCAAGCCCTTTGGTGAGAGTTAGTGCCCAGTTGCCCCGGAGGGTGGTTATAGGCCTGTCTGAGATGAGTGATGCTGACTGCAATCTAACTGTGGGGATTAGCCTCCATTACTCTCAGGTTAATGAGCCTTGGGGAGTTGCTGGAGGAGCCTGTGTAGCCGCAGCCCTGGCTCCCTGGCTCGTGTAGGCTTCTGTTTTTGTGGCTGATTGCCATGACCAATGGCAACAACTGTCCTAGCAAAGAGCAAAGATGGAGTGGGGGGAAACACTGGTTTTCTGGGGACGGAAACCTGCCCTTCAGCTGCCTGTTCTCATGGCCCAGCTCCTAGTGAATGTGCCCAGGCTGCTGATCCCGCACACCTCAAGGCCCTAGAATGGGAAACCGGTGCAGAGATTTTTGGGGAGCAGGTCATAGGAGGTGTCCCTCCCTGGAACACATGATCACAACAGTTCTGAGAATCTATAATTTATGTATATTGCCATAGAGCCCTTGACATGCACCAGGACCCCACTGTGCTAGGCGCTGTGCAGACACCGAACAAAAAGATGGTCCCTTCCCCAAAGAGCTCACAATCTAAATAGAAGGCAAGAGATGGATACAGACTGATGGAATAGTACAAAGAAACAATGGGACAGTATTGGTCAGCATGAGAGGCTGCATATTGTCGCAGTTCTACCCCTAGCCTCAGCAAGGGGTAACTGTCCTGTCCCAGGGGGATTAGAAACACTTAGACAGAGAAAGGTTTAGTAGGTCAGGTGCATTCTGGGGTGGGGTTTACACCTTCTCCTGGCAACCATTGGAGGCAGGATGCTGGACTAGATGGACCAATGGGTTGGCCCAGTATGGCAATCCTGAGTACTTCTCTGAGTGAGGTGAGGAACCTGGGGAGATTGGGGTCCTAGCCATCGAAGACAGCGGTGCATCAATGGGTGATCCAAGGAGTGACTGCTAGTGATAGCCATCTGCATCCTTGTTTGGAGACCGATCGATGAGGTGAGCCAAGCAAAAGCTCCAATGATGTCTTGAAGGCTGAGCCCTTGTTCCCAAGGGAGTTGTAGTAAATCCCCCTGTTGTGAACTGGAGACATCTCCGCTCTCTAGGATAAAGGGCTTTCCCTTCTTCACTCTCACTGGCTTCAGGAGTGTTTGGAGTTAGAAGTTGTAAAATCATCTCCCAACTACTATCTCTGGGGCAAAATTGTATCCACGTGAGGGGTAATCAGTCACATTTATCCACATCCCCTGCAGTTGCATATTGGCCTCAGCCTTGGGTGTCCTCCAGTGCTCCCTAGTAGAACCCAACCCTGCCCCATCAGGACAATCGTCCATCACTTTCACTGAATCCTTGGCTTTCCCACCCTTTCCCCTGGAGGCTAGGGGAGAGTCCATGCTTCATGTTTCCGCATGTCTGGTGCTCCCACACAGGAAGACATGGGCTGCTGGGAGAAAGGTGTGTTTTGAATTTCTGTGCTCTCTTCAGGATTGGTGGGACCGGAGTCCCCATTCCCAAAATTCAGACTGGGAAAGAGTCAGGGCTTTCCATGCTCCTTTGTTACACACCAGACTCGGCAGAAGTTCCCAGCTGGTAGCAGGCTGGAGGCAGCCACAGGGAGTTCATCCTGTGCGGTCTGAGAGCTGAGAGGCACAGGCATATGGCACCTTTTGGCGTGGCGAGTGCTAGAGAGAATTGTTCTGGGGTGTCAGTGGCTGGGAAGCGTTGCCCTTCCGGCCCAGGCTAGCTGCAGATCCTCTGGGGGTGCCATGCATGCCTGCCCAGAGAGAAAAGAAGGCCTAGACAGTCCATCAGGTAGGTGAAGCTGCACCTTGGCCCAGAAGCCAAACTAAATGGAAACAGTTCTGTTTTTCTACATTTGAAGTATCCGAAGAATTCCTGTTTATTGAGGAAGGAGCTGGCAGGAACATAACCCCTGCTCCTCCCCCAGGAACGGCCTGCTGCCCTGCAGCCACCTGCATGTTAATTCCAGCAAGTGTGTGAGGAGGAGCCCCACTGCTGGGACAGCAGGAAGCTAATCCTGTGGGGGGACAGTGCATAAACCTGTAACCGGACTCTATCCGGTGGGCTCCTGCTGCCCAGATGACATAAGAGCTGGACTGCGGCTGTACAGAGAGCAAGGAAGGGCTACGGCAACCTGCAGAGCAGTTTCCCAGCAGCCCAGACGTGGCAAGAGGGAACAGCTCTGTTTTAAGGTGCTTAAACATTGCATGGACACCTCGTTGGAGCTGATCTCTGGAGACTAGACTGCCGCCTCTAGGAGGACTTTGTTTGGACAAGGCAGTGGTGAGGTGAATGCTTGGTGTTTCAGGCCTGCTGGTGTGGAGGACTTGCTCACAACACTCCCACTTCAGCGGCACCTCTCCTTTGCACTGCCTTCTCTTCAGCACGCGGGAGACAACCCCTGTCTTGCTGAGAGGGGGTGTTCTCTGAGCAGGAACAGCGGGTCATGGCTCAGGGATCACTCTAAGTCCTCCCCGTGGAGGTGCTCGGGAACCTGAGGGGAAAGAGCAGGAGTGAAGGTTCTGCCTGCCACCCCTTTGCTCTCTGTGTGGGGGCTAGGGGTAGCAGCTGCAGGGAGCAAAATTTAAGGTAAGATCTGGACTGGGGAGAAGGGCAAGTGCAGCTGGCGTGGTGATGTGGGAATGTGTGTTTTTCTCCCTTTAAAAATTAAGCAAAATAATCTGTGATTGTTAGGAAATGTCATCATAACAAAACAAACCTAGAGATGGGTTCCAATTCTGAAGGCAAACAAAGGCTAGAATGCTTATTTGAAAAGAAAACTTAGTCACTGGAGTGGAGCCTGCAACAATCTTCAGATTTCACATGGCAATTACAGACCGTGGCTCAAAGACAGCCTGTGTTAACCAGAAATTTAGAATCCCCCCTTGGTAAGAAGAGACAGAGGGGCTAATTCTCCTTGAGGACTAGAGGGTAAGATGGCTGTCAGGCTTTGAGTCCCAGCTGGTTTTGGAAGGTGCCATTCCGAAAGAAAATTTGATCTTCTAGGAAAATAGCATCTCTAAAACCTCTTGTTCAGTTAACCTTGAACTTTACACCTCCAGGATTAGAGTGGAAGCTTTCTGACAGCCTTAATTGTGGTGCTGCTGCATGTCCTTAAGTATTTGTTAAATAATACAGCACATACATTACCCACTGGACTTTCTTACTTAGCTTTACTAACGGGGTACATGCCTCATGCAGTTCTCTTCTCTGAAGACTGTCACTCAGTTTAAGATAATGAGAAATACTGTTTAGTAATACCAGACTAGCTTCTAAAAATGGGACCTTAACTTGGCCGAAAAGCCACTCAATGCAAAGGCTTTTCCCATGCAGGTTCTACTGAAGGTTTCACACGCTGCTGGGTTCAAAACCAAAGCAAGATGTTCACGACACTACACATGACCTTGAATTTGACCCTCAAGTTACTGGGGTAAGCTATATGGGTCCAAATCCCACTTTGCACCTGTGTGGTATGCTTACACACAGGGCTTACACATCAGTGTAGCTACAGTGGAGCACATTACATTAATGCAGACACAGACTTAGTCACTAATTTCTAGTTCACTTTCCTTCAGCAACATTGATTTCCTGAGATGGCTAAGCATTTAAGTTTCTTGATCCGAGGCCATCTGTGAGTGGATATTTGAAACCTTGTTAAAAACATGAAACTAAAAAGCCAATGCCAGTCTAAATGGAATTATGTGAAAAAAACAGTTCTACTTGGAGCACAGAGAGCTCTGAGTCTCAGATCTCAGTCCCTCTCCTGTTTTGACACACTTGAAAGCCTTTGGCAAATGGGTAGGGAAGCCTAAAGGAAAAACTAGTGCTGCCCAAGAAAAGTGTAAATGTCATTTTTCTTGCATAAAAATACTATTTTGAAATCACATGACATGTAGCCCCCATCTCGGCATTGTAGACAATTGTTCTGCTTTCTAACATTTTACAGCTGTCAGCACTTGTCCCATTTTATGGATTCTATAAGCTTTAGAGCACAAAGAGGATCACTGGTTTTTCAAATTATTTTAGAACTCTGATTATGGTTGATATAAGACTTGGCTGCTCTGCACCTCATTGGAAACCATCCCTAAAGCTTAATGTGAGCGAACAGGGTTTGGGAGAAAATAGTCTAGAGCTTGTCTACATGGGAACATCCAGGAAAATTAATCCAAATTAATTAAAGGTGTGAATTTGAATTGGATTAGTTAAATTGCATTCAATCTCTGTGTGGATCCCATTAATCAGAATTAAAGTGGCCTTAATTAAGGCCATTTTTAATTGTGATTAACAGCATCTGCCCAGGGATTGAATGTGGTTTAATTAACCCACTTCAAATTCATTTTACTTTATTTGGATTAATTTTCCTAGATGTTTCTCTCTAGACAAGCTCTACTCCACTTTTTTTATTTTCCTTTTTCTAGCTGAAAGAAAAACTGTTATGTTGTCATTTTGGACTCTGTGTTGCAGAGCACGGTGACACTGGAAATACAACATGGGTATAGTATGTGAGGCTGCATAACAAATCCGGTTCACAGCATATTTTATAGATAATTTGAGACATGATCTATAACAATACAGTTTATATAGTAATTACAGACAAAAAAGCTATATTAAAAGAACATTAAGGCCACAAAACCAAGCAGTGAAAAGTTGGAAATGCCAGAATGAAGGTTGATGGTGCTATCTTAATTTGGCCTTCTTGTGTGTATGGATCATAAACCCACTGGAATACACTTTGGTTAGGAGCAGTCAAAGCAGAAGGGAAGAGAAGGATCTGGGAAGTGGTGAGCAGAGGCAGAGTGGAGAAAGGAACTAAAGAAGGGAAGCAGATAAACTGGATTCATTCACTGTTCATTTGGAGAGAAAAAATTTCACATACAATGTCTTTTCAGTTTTTCCATACTGGGGCTTGGGGTGGGGGATATAGAAAAAAACAGGCTTTTTTCCCCCTGGAAGTTTCTAGGTGGTTTTTTTTTTTTTTCTGGCCTCTCATATCTCTAGCTACAGTCTTTGATTACATGATCATATCCTTCTTTTTGGTTACAGCTGCTTAAGTAAAATCAATATAGGCAACTTTTATTCTGAAAGGAGAGTTGCCACACACACACTTGCACTGAAATAACAAACTGTGTGAATTAAAACCAATTGAGTCATCTCGGTACAAGTGTGTGTGTAGAGCGTGCATGAGGGACTCCACAGGATTAGAAACATAGGCAGGAAATAACAGAATGTGATTCAACCTGGAAAAATGTTATCTGTTATGTCTGGAAGAAAATATGGTCCCATACTCTGAGTCTCAGTGGGAGGGAGAAACCAGGGAAGGAGGAAGGCCTCAGAGAAATGGAGGGATAGGATCAGGCAGCAAAGTAGACAGGCAAGGGCAATGTAATGTGGCTGTATGAAAAGGCCAAGCAGCTTTGGGCTTTATAGACACAGGTGTAGTGTCCTAGAGCCACTCTGTCTGTGCGCATCAGATACCGTGTTGAGTTTGGGCCACCTCCTTACCAGAAAGATACTGACAAATTGGGAGGAATTCAGAGAACAATAAAATGAACAAGGGGCTGGAGGGAGTTATGGGAAAGATCAATAGCGCAAAATCTGTCTCGCTGAGTTAAGGGGTGGCTGTAGGGAATGGGGGGGACATGCTCAGTATTTGTTACTAGCTGAGGAGGGTAACCACTGAGCACTAGATGGCTCATAGCCCTGGAAGGGGTGTGTGCTTATTGCCCAATTGCCAAGGGGCTTTAACTAGCTCTTTACTAGCTCTTCCTGGTGGCTCTGAGCAGGGTTTGAAGGCATGATGATGAAAACACCTGAGCCCTGTCTACTGCTGGAGATGCACTGCAGGGAAATTACGTGCCCAGCTTTTGCCAGCACAGAGAGTGCTTGGTTCATCTCCCTTCACCTGGGCAGTTCTGCTCACAGCCCTGTGCTCCCTGCTGGCTCCTGAGATAAATATCAAAAGCCTTGAGGGGAACGGAGCAAGTTCAGCTGTGCGATGCGGGAATCCTTTCCCTGGAGAAACTGCTCATGCCTTCAGCCAAGGGGCTATCCGGTAGAATGCAAACAGACACGGACGTGTTCTTGGCCCACACTATGGCTCTAATCCCTTCCCTAATGAGTGACTGGAAGGACAGAACTGGTGTTGAAAACAGCAGAATCCCCAGGGGGCTTGTTCCCTGAATCCCAGCAATGCTGAGAACACAGTGTAATTCCCCAGCATAAACCAAGGATGGGGCAACAGCACACTAGGAGGAGTAAGGGGAAACCTAATTAAAGCAGAGCTCATGGATCCAAAGGCCAGGGCCCCTCCGAGCTTCAAGCTGCAAATGAAACTCTATTGGGGAATATCATTTTAAATAAAAACACCCAAAGTCATTTTCAATCTGAAGCATTTTTGGGAAGATCAGGCGATTTCCCAGCATTTCTGCACTACGAGGAGGGGGCACTGCCAACCCCTCTCCCCCCGATGGAGCAGCAGTCTCTCTCTGCCTGAGTTTGCAAATGGAGAGACCTTCTCCGTCCCAGCTGTGCTCTGCCTAAAATGGGGGAGGATGTTACTTACATACGTGCCTCCCGAGGGGGAGTGTGGGTGTGAAGATGAATTGGCTGATCTGTTTGTTCGGCGCTTTGAAGCCGGGAGCTCAATGGAGGTTATGGGTGTTGCTAGTCAACAAGATGCAAATGTGCTTGTTTTGTCTCTGCATGACATGGAGATGTGACCCTCTCCCGTGAACCCAACAGCGGCGGTCCCTCTGCAGTAAGGCCTTTGCAGTATGTTTTCAGCAGGGCAGGAGCAGGTCTCCAGTCTCCAATCATTGAATCCCAATCTGGCAGCTGGGACACTGGAATGGGACGTTCAGCCTGATGTGTTTGTCTGCAGAAAACCTGTGCGGGCTGGTTTCACGTGATCTGTGCTTCCGTCATGTCTTTGTACTCAGTCAGTTTCCTTTCTCCTGTGCTTGCCAGATTGGGCCCCTCCTGCGTGCTGTGTAGCGGAGTTTCTCATTCGGACATGTGCTTGCTCAGAACTGTATTCAGGAGCCATGGCTAGCTCCCTTGGGGAATTGGAAGTGCCAGCTGTGCTAGGAGCTCTCAGACAAGCCCATATTTGGATTAGGCCTAGTGATCTTTATGGAACACCAGAGGAGCCTGAGCTTTGCCCATCCAAGAGCTGCACTGGCATAGCATAAACCAAGGACCACTCTTGGACCTGATTTACACACAGTTTTTGTACCAGCTATTTCAGATGGGGGAGTGTGATTTTTTTTTTTTATTTTAAACTAAAGTAGTTATATGGACCATTTGTGCGTATGTTGTTATATTGGTATAAAGGTGCCTTATGCCAGTTTAAATTATTCCCATTCCCCATAGCTATCCTAGTATAAAACACCTTTGTATCAGTATAACTGTGTCCAGATTGGAGGAGAGAGGGGCCTGTACTGCTTTAACTATGCTAGTGTAGCTAAAGCAGTACAGCTCAGAATGTGCATGAAATGGAGCCAACTGGAGCAACTCATTATTAGTGAATGCTGCAGCCTATGGAGACAACAGGTTCCAGCGTGGAACTCCTCATCTGTAACTGAACAGCCTGCTAGCCTGACGTCAGTACCAGCTGCTTCTCTCTACTCGAGCCAAGGGCGGCTGAGGAGAACGTTGTAAACTCCATGGGCTGCATTTGCCCTGCACTTTGCCTGTTGGGTCATGCAGATTTTAATGGCTCTGTGTTTTATCTTCAAGAGATCACAGTTCTGCCCATCATGTGGACCAGTACCAATATCCAGTAGAACCAGTTAGAAACAAAGGCAAATCCTTCATCTTGGCATTAACAATTGTGTGCCATGTTCTTGAATCCTCTTCTTGTGCCACCTTTATGCCATGAAAATGTTACTCCCTACTTGGGAAGCTGGGTTTGTGCTATGGGTCAGCTCTTTTGCTCACTAGTGGAGGAGACAGCTAGCCAGCCAGAGAACAAAGGAAAGTTAGTCACAGGCTCTCTTTCTTCCTTCTCAAGCTATGGGAGAAATGTGTAGATTAGCAAGTTTTTGTTTGCTTGTTTATGTTTAGGCTTGGCAGAATTAGATTTTTTTTAAAAATGTAATTTCAACAGATATCAGTGTTTATTTCTAAACAATTTTTTCTATTTTAGCTATTTAAATTTTCACAACTGCAGGAAATTATGGGGTGGAGCTCAGACATCAGAGCTGGTCATTGAATAATTATTTAATGACGGTAGATGTTGATTTTAAAACGTTAAAGCTTTATAACCATTAAAACACATAATGTCAACATCATATGTCAAAATATACAAATAAATATCCTTACATCAAACCCAGTGAGTTCTCATGCAGCATTTATCTCACTTTGCCATGGGTATGCAGCTGTGGGAGAGAAGCCATTTTATTTAGAGTGGCCTTTGTTGTTGCCTTCTTTGATGCTTTTAGAATGAGTGAGCTGGTGACGTTATCAGCTATGGACAGGTCCCAGTGGTGGACATTGAATATAACAATGGTACAGCTAAGCTGAGGTGTTTAATGCCTCTTTTGCATCAGTCTTCACTAAAAAGGTTAATGGCGACCAGATACTAAATACAATGAATCATATCAACAAGGGAGAAGGACTGTGAGCCAAAATTGGGAAAGAACATGTTAAAGACGATTTAGATAAATTAGGTCTATTCAAGTCAGCAGGGCCTGATGAAATTCATACAAGCGTACCTAAGGAACTAGCTAAAGTAATCTTGAAACCATTGGCAACTATCTCTGAGAAGTCCTGGAGGACACATGAGGTCCCAGAAGACTGGAGAAGGGGAAACAAAATTCCTATCTTTAAAAAGGGAAACAGAGAGGATCTGGAGAATTATGGAGCAGTCAAACTAACTTTGATACCTAGAAAGATCTTGGAACAAATTATTAAACAATCAAGTTGTAAGTACCTGGAGAGTAATAGGGTTATAAGGACTGATGGGATGGATTTGTCAAAAATGAATCATGCCATACAAACCTAATTCCCTTCTTTGTCAGGGTTCCTAGCCTAGTGGATGGGAGGCAAGCTGTAGATATACTACATCTTGATTTCAGTAAGGCTTTTGGCACAGTCCCACATGACATTCTCATAAGCAAACTAAGGAAATGTGACCTAGATGAAATTACTATAAGGTAGGTGCACAACTGGTTGAAAGACGGTCCTCAAAAAGTAGTTATCCATGGCTTGCTGTCAAACTGGGATGGCTTATCGGTGGGGTCCTGCAGAGGTCATTCCTGGCTCTATTCAATGTGTTTATTAATGGCTTAGATGATGGAATGGAGAGTAAGATTATGAAATTTGCAGATCACACCAGGCTTGAAGGAGTCACAAGCACTTTGGAGGACAGGTTTAGAATTCAAAATGACTTTGACAAATTGGAGAATTGGTCTAAATTCAGCAAGATGAAATTCAGTAAAGACATGTGCAAAGCAGTACTTCAGTTAGGAAGGAAAAATTGTATGTGCAACTACAAATGGGAAATAATTGGCTAGGTGGTTATATTACTGAAAAGGATCTGGGAGTTATAGTGAATCATAAATTGAATATGCATCAACAATGTGATTAGTTGTGAAAAAGGCTAATATCATTCTGAGGTGCATTAACAGGAGTGTCGTATGTAAGAGGTGGGAGGTAATTGTCCTGCTGTACTTGGCACTGGTAAGGCGTCAGCTGGAGATTGTGTCCAGTTCTGGGTGCCATATTTTACGAAAGATGTGCACAAAATTGGAGAGTCCAGCAAAAAGCAACACACACACGAGGTTTAGAAACTTGACTTATGAGGAAAGGCTAAAAAAAGTGGGCACGTTTAACTTTGAGAAAAGAAGACTGAGAAGGGACCTGATAATTCTTCAGATATGATCAGACTGTTATAAAGAGGAGGCGGATTCATTGTTTTCCATATTGACTGGTGGTAGGACAAGAAATAATGAACTTAATCTGTATCAAGGGACATTTAGGTTAGATATTAGGGAAAAAATTTCTAACTATAAGGGTCATTAAACTCTGGAATAGACTTGCAAAGGAGGTTGTGGAATCCAGTGATGGGGATTTGGAAGTTTTTGAAATAGGTTGGAAGCAGGAAAGATGGAGGTGATTGTGGTACTTTTGCCCATGGTGTTCAGGGTGAATCACTACCTCCTGCTTACAGTGTAAGGGAGCCTTGTCTGTGCCACCAGGAGATGCCCTCCTCACTTACTGGTTGATGGAAATACAAGTGCTGTACTTCAGCCTCCACAAGCTTGACGCTTTCCCAATGCAGGCTAGCAATTTACACACCCTATTTTATTACACTCGAGTGCCCAGTTCCTTCTGGATACCTGCAGTGTTCACTGATCTGCTGCCTCCATGGAAGCAGCAACACTCTGCTTATCCCAAGGCACTTAGATGTGTCTATAGTAAAACCAAATGAATGTTTACTTAACAGGGCTTGAGACAGAGATTCAGATAAAAGCAAAAGTAAGGGTTTGGAAACAAGGTTACAAGTAAAAGAAAAACATAAAATGCAATTTGCAGCCTATACTTACACGTTATTTTCCTGTCTAAGAAGGTATTTCTCACCCCGTGGCTAGTTCTTACACCACTTGTCCAGTTTGGGAAGTTGGGGTCTACCTTTCATGAGGCACTCCATGCTAGCAAAGTCTGCCTTCTGTAATGGCTAACAACTTGTGTTCTTTCTTCAATTCTGACATAGTTACAGACGATTGCCTCTTAACCTGGGGGTGCCTTGTTTTAGAGACTTTTAGGGTTCTTTTGTATTCGTAAATCCTCGAGCCTGCACCAGGCCCAGACTATAAACAAAGTTGTCTCCACAGAGGTCCACTGCTCTCAATGTTGACTGAATGAACCTGGAGAACCACCTCATCTTAGGGGACAAGTTTCACTTTGACTGTTTTGAACCCCAATATCCTACATGTTATGAAACTCTACAGTTATTTCCTGCCCACACATGTTGCAGTACCCATGACAATCAGGTAGTTCTTAGCTTTCAGCAGAGGTCACACATGACCCTTCTTGGTGAAATATTGAGAAGATGGTCAGACACAGGCTACCTGGGTATACCTGTGTCACACTGACATGGTGGGGAGAGGGGAAGGATTTTGAGGAATTTTCCACCTCTACAACCTCACCCCACTGAGGGGATCTGCCCTCAGATCATTAAGATAGCCTGCAGCCTGGTATCTGCTTTGATTCCTTACTACTTCTAGACGCTCAAATAGCCATGGTCATGAAAAATTCCTTCTTTTAATGTCAGCTGTTGAAAAGACTATGTCACCTTTTGTCAGATGTAGACTCAGCCTTTTGTCCATGCCTGGATCTTGTAATTGCTCTATCTTGGGATAAAATTGCTGACCTTTAACAAAGCTGTAATTAGTTCAGAAAGCAGAAGACTGACTGCTCCACAATGCCAGCCTGTCAACCAGGTACTCTGCTCTCTGCTCTGGCTCACCCCAGAATGAGAAGCAAGATGACAACCTTCATGTGGTGCTCCTGTTAAGTGTGGTGTTTCTTGTGCTTTGTGCAAATTCATTAACAAACCAATCTTGTCAACTGGCCACTGGATGTCGCATTACCAACCTTCCAGTGAAAGTAGCAACGATTAAAGTCCCTCTAACTGCTCTTTTTAAAACCAGAAAAGAACAGTTGGGCCAGTCCTCCGAATATACCAATGTAATGTGGAAGGAATGTTTAGGGAAAAAGTGGATTACCTCTCAAGGACCCTCAAAGACCATCACATTGACATCATGTCCCTCCAAGAAAGAGGCGAAAGAAGAAGACAAAGCTGCCAGGCATAAAATCTATGGCTACACCAAAATCGCTGCTGTCAGTCATCCAAAACATGGGCTAGCAATGTAATACACAGAATGGATTAGAGGATGTGGAAATTTTGGAAGAATCCTCGATCGGTGGAAGAGAGATCAGCAGTTAGAATCAGGGACGTCATTATAGTAAACATATGCAAGCCACCTAACATCATGTGCCTGATCCCATCTTCCCTTCCCTTCCTCATCCAGCCATTTACGGAAGCAACTTTAACAGCTATCATGAAGACTGGGGAAGCTGTTCAAATGACGTAGCCGGGTAAGAGATCACAAAATGGGCCTCCCTCAAAGACCTCCATCTGCTCTATGATCCAGAGCAATCCAGTTCTTTTCGGTCTGCAAGATGGACAATGGATCACAACTCTGACTTGTGTTTTGTGACCCATAACAGCACAGATATCCCATTGGCCACAACAAGAACCATCCTGAGTCACTTCCTGCATAGACAACATTGCCCAGTTATCCTCCAGATCAGCCTGGAAGTGCCTCTTCTGAAGTCAGTGCCAAAGATGCATTGGAATTTCCACAAGGCTGACTGGCCTGTCTATACTTTAGAAACAGAACATTGGATCCCACAGTTTGAACCGATACCTAGAAAGTTCAGCCATTTTGCAAACATTCTAAAATCAACCACTAAGAAGTAAATCCTCCATGGTCATCGCAAGGCTTTTACCTCCTGCTGGACAGAAGAATGAGTCCCTCTCCTGAGGGAATATGAAAGGAGTGGCGACCCAGATAAAGCCACTGCACTGCTTGAGTCCTTGAATTCAGTGTGCCTGGAAAGGTGGAATGAGACTGTAGAAAGCCTTGATTTCACCTACTTGAGCCACAAGGCATGGCCTTTTTTTATGGAAGCTTGGAGGATCCCAGTCAATAACATGATGCCCAGTAAAGGTGACTGCAAATGCTGTCACCTCTCTTCTTCTTTCTAGCAGTAAGATGCTGACAGACAAGATTACATGCCAGGAGGTCCAGTGGGAATTCTGCTGAAACCTTCACCAATGCCTGGAGGAATCTCCACTCTCTTCTCCATATTTTGTCAAAGAGATTAGTGTTGTGCTGTTGGAAGCCGAAAGCTGGAAAGCTGTAGGGGTTGATGCAGAGTTTTTAAGAACCTGGGGAGATGGGGATGGGAATGGCTGGAGACACTTTTTACTGTTGTGCATAGAATTGGAGAAGTGCCAACAAGCTGGCGATAGGCAACAGTGGTTGCCCAACTGAAGCCTGGGAAACTCCCAGAGGATGCAGCCATTAACCTCCCCATCTCTCTTCTCTCAACCATTAGCAAGCTAATGGAATGGATGCTGCTCCATCATGTGTCTGACATTATTGAAGTCATCCTCCTAGTGAAGCAGGCAGGATTTCACCCGAAGAGGAACTGCTGTGACCAAGTAGCTTCACTCATCAGCCACACTGAGGCAGGATTCCAACGTAAGCTGAAGATAGGGATCATCCTTGTTGATTTGTTCTCAACATATGACACCGTCTGGAGACAGGTCCTCCTCTTCAAGAGCCCCCACATTATTGACTGCTGGCAAGTGATCTGCCACTTGGCGCTGATGACCAGAGACCTCTGCTTTAAGGTACACCTTAATGGCCAGATCAACAGATCAAGAACTCTCAACTCAGGCATCCGTCATGGCTGTGTCTTGGCCCTGATACTTTTTAACTTGTACACTTCAAAAATATCAATGATGGAGCCGAGGAAGTTCTTATGTTCAGATGACATTGTCCTAGCTACTCAGCACACAAGCTTCCATACCATCAGCTGTTGGTTTCATACCCTAAACCGAGATCTTAGCACAATAGCTGATTATTTCCAATGCTGGAAGCTTAGACCTATCCTGAAAAAAACATGCTGACTACTTTCCATCTGAACAATAAAATGGCTGATCTAGATATAAATTTGTAATTGTTGCTACCTACCCAAGCCATAGGAAAGAAGAAAAGACCACAGAATGCTAGGTCAAATTCAAGGGTTCAGGCCTCAGCTTTAAAGCTTTTCGTGGGATGGATCTGAGTTACCTTGTGTATGCAGGTGAGAGAACTTTCTCAGGGGCTGGTCTGAGACTGGAACAAACTTTCTCAGAAACCAAGGACCAACACAAAACTCACCTTTTTCCTCTCCTTTGATGTGCCTTCTCTAATATAAATACAGAGCAGCATGTAGATATGGGGGGTGGGTGGGAAATGACCACCAGTACAACCCTACCAAAACAAAATACTTCAGCATACACAGTTCTCCTCTTGGGCAAGAGTGAGAGAGAGAACAAACAATGTAGATGTTAGCAGCCTCACTTAATGCACTACGTACAGAAGGCACTCAGATGCTACAGTGACAAGCATGGAATAAGAACCTCCGTAGAGTATCAGGGGGATCAGCTCCCCTGTGTTTTTATGACTTCTGGTGACAGCCACGTTCCACTGGTACAGTGGAACCATCCCCCTGAGGATGTTCCCTGAGGAGTGAAACTCCTGTGTGCAGGAGACTGAGCTTCATGAGCAACTGGCTATTGGCTGTGGATCCCAGGAGAGATCAGGATGAGCACAAACATCAGCATCTTCAAAGCAGAATGCCATTGCCACTTTGACCCAGCCTTCCCATAATAACACAGCAAACATTAGCTAGGTGCTCAGTTATCACTGTGAGGGGTGCAGGGTCCAAGCATAATTTTTTTGGGCTTGTAACTTTTTGGGCTTTTTGGGCTTGTAACTTGTAACACGGGCCCCCTCCCACACACATACCCATGGAGGTTGCAGCCTGCACCAGGGCCTCTGGGCCCTGGTAAAATGTACCCTTCCCCTCCCCATGTGAGGGCCTTGTATGGGTGCCCTAAAACAAGCCATAAGGAGGGTGTCCCAGGAGGCTGCATGCTGTTTCTGTCACACATGCTGGGCCTGAATGGAGAGTGCCGTCAGCAGCCCTGACAGATGAAGAGCAGGGAAACCAGCTGTTTGGCAGCCAGTCCCATTTTGTAAAGGAAGACACCATTGCCTCTATGCAGAGGCTCCAAGCTGCAAAGAGCTGTGCTGGCCACGTGCCTGGCTGGAAGTGTGGAAATGAACAACACAGTGCTGAGGGATTCTGGAGGATTGCCTGAGGCTAAAGCCCTTGGCCTTTCACTGTCTCTCTGCCTAATCCCTGAGGCTGTCACATCCTTCTAAACTTACAAGTCTTTCTCTCTGACAGGTGCAGGTATAGACAGGGGTTGCACAAGTTCCCCAACGGCTTCACAGCCCTTACTCTGGCCCAGAGCAGCCCCAGCTAGCAACAAGAGAGCAAGTCACTATCTTCAGCGCTTTGTCTCCCTGCTGGGACATTCAGGAAGGGGGAGGGAGCTTGTGGTTTTTATGATTTGGACCGCTGGGAACTGGACTGAAATTCAGCTCCTGTCATGTATCCAGGGACACCAGATGGCTCTGAGAGAGGGATGATTTCTAGCCGCTACTGATTCAGGCTGCATTTAAACAGGTAAGAACTCCCAGTGATGGTTCCATCCCCCCACCTCTCTGAGCCAGTTAGCCTTCGGACGTGGAGCTAGATTGTAGCAGGAACTCTAAAGGTGAAAAGCTTTTTCTTGTTCTCTGACCTTGAACTTGAACCAGTCAGCAAGCCTGATGGGGGGCTGGATTGGAACTGACAAATGGAGCTCATGGAGAAAGAGAAAAAGACTTCCTGCCCATTGCTTTCTGTGGCTCCCGCAGCGGGAAGGCATGTTACTTAGCTTTTATGTACAAATCCTGGAGTCCATCTGCTGATAATGGAACCAAATAAACAAGTTTAATTCAAAGCAAATCAACATTTCCCCTGCCACGCGACTACACAGATCCTTCTCTGTAAACAAGATCCTCACTGGGCGCCTTTTTCCCATGGTTTTCATGCAGGCTGCCTTGTTTCATCTCCATTTGCCTTTCACAGGGTAAGTGCTGCCCCCATGCAATGAGCACAGCTCATCAGTTTTTATTCTTAACTGCAACATTAATAACTTTCCTGAAAACTCCATTCATATGGGTGTGTTATCTAGAAAATTCTGTTTCTGAAAATCCCTGGAGTTGTCCCTCACAACAAGGGATCAGATGCTGGGCAAAGGAAAGAGCAAGGTTTGACACTCTGTGTCTGAGAACACCACACCAGAAACTTCATACTCACCAATGTCATGTAATTACGATATGTTCTGTACAAAGTATGTCTTGTGTGGTATCATTTTAAAAGTCTTGATCTGCTAAACATTAATATCCTATTGGATTGTATGTGCTACTGTGGTATCTGAAATTATAAAATACTGCTGAAAATGCTACTGGAACATGTTGCAAGGTGGGAAACTCCCACAAACAGCCTTTCAAGCACAACAGTGGAGTGGCCAGACAGTGTTGATGGCTCTCTTACCCATTCAAGGATAGATTCTGCTAACAGGGATTGTTTACAGTAAAGACTTCACCAGGAAAGCATGTACACAATGGAATACTGACTGATCAGTGAGGATGACCCCCTCAGGACACAAGCACAGACTGGTCGAGCAAGACTATAAAAGAAGGGGAGTGACATCATGACTTGTCTTCATTCCCCCACAGCTCAACAAATGAAGAAACACCTGAAAGACAAAAGACTTTTGAATGGAGGAGATGGGGGACCCAGGCTACAAGGCAAATGTAGCCTGTGAATGGAAGAGCTACAAGCCTGCTTGTATCATCTCTCAGGGTGAGACATTTCTAGATTCAAATCCTGAGAGAATTTAGATTGCCTTCTTATTTTTATTTCTTTGGTAACTCCTTCTGATCTCTTAAGTCTACAACTTATAATGTCTTAAACTCTATTTTTCTGTAGTTAATAAACTTGTTTAATGTTTTGTCTTAACCAGTGTGTTTTTGAGTGAGGTGTTTTAAATAATCCGTACTCCAATTAACAAAAGCTGATGCATGACTTCTTTGCATGGAGGGGAAGCGGACTCATTAATGAACTTGCGCTGGACAAATCTTTGTCCAGCACAAGATGGTATTTATCTCGGTGTGCATTCCTGTATGGTTTGGCTTGGAGAGTTGGGGGCAAACTGCCTGAGGATTGCATCCATGTTTGCTCAGGGAGAGCATTCTAGGTAACTAGAATTGGTGTGTGGTGCCACCTGCTGTCGAGTTAGATGGTAACAGAGTCTGGAGAGACTGTCTGTGTATCATCAGCCAGAGTATGATGGAGAGCCCACCTCAAGTTAAATAGGGAACCCAGAAGTTCCACAGTTCCAAGGCTGTAACCCAAGGGTTCTGCATACCATGACACGTGGTCAGGCCCTACTGGTTGGCATAAGTCCTCCCTCCCTCAAAGATGGTAGGGGCTCAGTATGTTTTGAAGTACAGGAGCTGTGGTTTCTAGTGGCTTGTGTCACTGGCCTGCTCTTCTGTGCTGCCATCTAGAGAGCCCCTGCTACCCAGGACTGAAATTGCTCTACAACAGACCTGTTACCAGGGCAGTGGGTGTCGTCATGCTTACGTCATGAGATCTCTGAGCTTCTCTTCTTTTGGATGCTGCCATATATATAGCAGAATCTCTCAGATGGCCATAGCAGCACGTTTAGGGATCATAATGATCAGATGTTGACTGTTAGACATCCAGGCTCTTGCCATTATTTATTTATTCAATGACCATAACAGGCTGCCAAGATGAAGGGGGTTTCATCTAGCCCCAAACATATAGGATTTGGCCAAAACTGAAATCTTTCTCTCTCTTGTGAATAATTAGACCCTGACTAGAGATGCCTCAAGAAGTTGTGAGGCTCCCAGGAAGTTGTATCCATTGTATGGCTTCTGTGTCATCCCTTGTCACCCAGTAGGCCTTATTGGAAACACATGGCCTCATCTCAGTGGCACCCATCAGAGTTGTGGGGAGATTGGGTGTGCTTTTCCCAGGAGGGTTGGGTTAGCAACCTGGGGGCATTCATAGCTATGTACAGAACATCTGAGAGCTGGAGGCTGGCCAGGCCATGGCTTCTGTGGGAGATCAGGGCTGGGTAGGACTGTGTGAATTTCTCTTGGGAGATGCTGGGAGAGACTGATGGGGGCACTAGAAGAATATTTGTGCAGATGTGTCAAAAAAACAGCTGAGGGAAAGATTGCAAAAACAAAACACTGCTCAGAAGGGCCAGTGTGTTGGTGTCCTGATATAGCTCAGTCTTGGCTGGTCTTCTACTGTCTTCATGCCACTGGCTGCACCTCACCATGGGAGAGTCTAGCTGGCCACAGCTCTTTTGGGTGCTGTACTGTCACATAGGACTTCCAGCTTCACTTCTGCTCTCCGTGGGCAGTGAAATGGAGGCAAGAAGCTGAGCCCTACACTGGATATTAAGGAAAATGCTGACTGTGGCATTGGATGCAGGGGCTGGATGTTGTTGGACCCCAATTCAGTGTCAGATTTCATCACCCAGAGCTTGTGGAAAGAACAAATTATATTTGTTTATGTAGATTTATGAGAACCAGATCCTAGCAGTGCTCAGCCCAAGTGCTGGGAGCCCCTTATGGATCTGGAACACAAGCCTTAAAAATACACATTAACCTACCTAAAGGGAAATAAAAAATGGGCATGGGCCTTTGTGCTGCTTCATGAAAAAGGCCTAACATTTTTGTTTGTTTGATTTTTACATTAGAGATTCCTTAGACGTTTTGTCTGTCCAGTCAGATGCAGTGGCCTTGTCTCCTAGTCTTTTTCCCTAAAATTTCCCATTAATGTTGTCTCTGGAGAGTTCCACCAGTGGTAACAATGGTGGCAGCTCTAGTGTAGACAAGACTCCCAGGGCTACTGGCATTTTACTACTGTATCAGCTATTGTGCTTTTAAAACACTGAGGTTCCCAAAATTGCTAACAGCAGGGGAACGGAACCTAGCGTAGATAAGGCTTTGTTTCTCATCTGTTTCTCCAGGGGAGTGGGCTGAAATGGAGAAGCACAGGTAGGTGTTTCTCATACTGTGAATGCTGTCACCCATATCTCCTTCCTAGCCCTGCTAGTGGCCTCTTGCACATAAAAAAAAGAGCATCTGCTCCTAATCATGCTCTGGGTTCTCCTGGAATGAAACTACTTCAGAATAGGTCCTTCTGTTCTTACTAAGGGCCACAGCCTTGGTAACAACACCTCATTGTCAATCACCGCTACAGGCTTCATAACATCAGCACAGACCTGCTGCCTTCATCCATAGCCAGGATCAGATCACTGATCAACACTAATAGTGCAGTTTCTGTCCCTTACCTAGGTCTAAGCCCAGACAGACCATCTCAGGAAAATCTGAAGATTGCAGATGTTGCCACAGCAGCTTTGCCTCTGTTTCCTCAAGAATCTTTCCTGGGAGATTAGATACCTGTCAATAAGAGCTGGCAAGATCATTAGCATCAAGAGTTGGTTTGTTGCATTAAGGTCTCACCAGTCACTTGGCACTGACATTCTTCATGATCAAAGGACCCCTCTGTCTCCCTGCTAGCCTGTATCAGCCTGAAGGGAGATGGTCCCACTGCACAGGTGGTGGCCTGAAACACATCCAATGTCTTTTTGACTACAGCTGCACTTTGAGCAGAAGTTTTCATTGACCTGACTATAGTGATGCCCTGGTCTCTTTCCTGAGTGGTTACAGTTAACTCAAAACCCCGCAATGTGTGTGAGTAATTAAAATTACTACTTCAGATTAGCCTTACCTTGCATTACTCAATACTGAATCCCATCTGCCATGGTGCTGCCCATTGACCTAGCTTTGTGAGGTCGCTGTGGAGTTTCTCACCATAGAATCATACAAGTGTAGGGTTGGAAGGGATCTCAGTAGGTCATCTAGTCCAGTCCCCTACACTAAATGCACGACTACATAATTACTGGACCATTCCTGACAGGTGTTTGTCAAATCTGTTCTTAAAACCTCCAATGATGGAGATTTCACAGCCTCCCTTGACAATTTATTCCAGTGCTTAACTATCCTGACAGTTAGGAAGCTTTTCCTGATGTGCAGCCTAAACCTCCCTTGCTGCAATTTAAGCCCATTGTTTCTTGTCCTATTCTTAGAGGTTAACAAGAACAATTTTCCTTTCTCCTTGTAACAACCTTTTATGTACTTTAAAAGTGTTATCGTGTCTCCACATAGCCTTCTCTTCTCCAGACTAAATAAACTCAATTTTTTCAATCTTTCCTCATAGGTCATGTTTTTGAGACCTTCAATAATTTTTTTGCTTTCTTCTGAACTTTCTCCAATTTGTTCACATCTTTCCTGAAACGTGGTGTTCAGAATTGGACACAATACTCCAGCTAAGGCCTTATCAGCATGGATTAGAGTGGAAGAATTACTTCTTGTGTCTTGCTCACAACACTCCTGCCAATACATCTCAGAATTACGATCACTTTTTTTTGCAACAGCGTTACATATTTAGCTTGTGATCTACTACAACCCCTAAATCCCTTTCTGCAATACTCCTTCCTAGGCAGTCATTTCCCATTTTGTATGCGTGCAATTGATTGTTCTTTCCTAAATGGAGTATTTTGCATTTGTCCTTATTGAATTTCATCCTATTTAGCTTCAGACCATTTCTCCAGTTTATCCAGATCCTTTTGAATTTTAATCCTACCCACCAAAGCACTTGCAACCCTTCACAGCTTGGTATTGTTCACAAACTTTTAAAGTCTTCTCTCTGTGCCCTTATCTAATCATTGATGAAGATACTGAACAGAACCAGATCCAGGACTGATCCTTGGGGACCCCACTCCATAAGCCCTTCCAGCTTGATTGTGAACCACTGATATCTATTCTCTGGAAGTGATTTTCAAACCTGTTATGCACCCACTTTATAGCAGCTCTATCTAGGCTTTATTTTGCTAATTTGTTTATGAGAAGGTCATGCAAGACAGTATCAAAAGCCTTACTAAAGTCAAGATATACCGTATCTACCACTTCCCCCCATCCATAAGGCTTGTTACTCTGTCAAAGAAAGCTATCAGGTTGGTTTGACATGATTTGTTCTTGATAAATCAGTGCTGATACTTATCACCTTATTATCTTCTACGTGTTTGCAAATGATTGCTTGATTATTTGCTCCATTATCTCTCTGGGCACTGAAGTTAAGATGACTGGTCTGTAATTCCTCAGGTTGTCCTTATTCCCCTTTTTATAGATTGGCACTATATTTGCACTCTTCTGGTCCTCTGGAATCAATCTCTTCCATGAATTTTCAAAGATAATCGCTAATGACTCCTCAGTCAGCTCCTTGAATATTCTAGGGCGTATTTCATCAGGCCCCACTGACTTGAAGACCTCTAACTTGTCTAAGGCTATGTCTACACTACAGAATTTACAGCAGCACAGCTGTACCGCTGCAGTTGTGCTTCTGTAAGGTCTCCTGTGTAGCTGCTCTATGCCAGTGGGAGAGCTACCCTGCCAGCGTAATTAAACCACCCACAATGAGTGGCGGTAGCTATATCGGCAGGGAAACATAGCCCTGTCCTCGCTGGTGCTTTTGTCGGTGACACTTAAGTTGATCAGGGTTTTTTTTCAAACCCTTTACTGACAAAAGTTTTACCAACAAAAGTGCTAACGTTGACAAAACTTAAATTTTAACCTTGTTCTTCTCCTATTTTAGTCTCAGACCCTGCCTCATTTTCCTTGGTATTTGTTATCTTAAATGTCAACATTTTTTATGAAAACTAAAAAAAGTCATTTAGCACTTCTGCCCTTTCCACATTTTCTATTATTGTCCCCCTCCACCCCTGCAATTGAGTAATGAGCCAACCCTGTCCTTGGTCTTCCTCTTGCTTCTAATGTATTTGTAGAATGTTTTCTTGTTACCCTTTATGTCTTTAGCTAGTTTAATTTCATTTTGTGCCATGGCCTTTCTAATTTTGTTCCTACATGCTTGTGTTGTTTATATTCATCCTAGGTAATTTGACCTAGTTTCCGCTTTTTATAGGACTCTTTTTTGAGTTTCAGACCTTTGAACATCTTCTGGTTAAGACAGGATGGTCTCTTGCCATATTTCCTATCTTTTCTAGGCAGTGGATAGTTTGCTCTTGTGCTCTTAATAATGTCTCTTTGAAAAACTGCCAACTCTCTCAAACTGTTTTTCCCCTTAGACTTGCTTCCTGTGGGATCTTACCTACCAGCTCCCTGAATTTGCTAAATTCTCCCTTCTTGAAATCCATTGTCTTTATTGTGCTGTTGTCCCTCCTGACATGCTTTAGAATCATGAACTTTATGATTTCATGATCACTTTCATTCATGCTGCTTTCAAATTCTCAATCAGTTCCTCCCTATTTTTCACAATTAAATCTAGAACAGCCTCTCTCTCCCCTGGTTGCTTTTCCACCTTCTGAAATAAAAAATTATCTCCAATATATTTCAAGAAGTTTTTGGATAATCTGTGCCCTGCTGTATTATTTTCCCAACAGAGGTCTGGGTAGCTGAAGTCCCCTCTCATCCCCAAATCCTATGCTTTGGATGATTTGTTATTATAGAGCCATGCTCTCTAGTCTTGCCTAACCTAAGTGATTTTGTGTTAACTAAAAATGCTTTTGCCTTCATTCCCTTTCCGAGATCATTGATAAATACATTTAAACAGTCCAAGTGTAGAAGCTTGGGACTCCCCAGTGTTAAGCCTTTGCCATGTTGAAAATTGACAAATTATTCTGACTCTGTTTTCTGTTGCTTAGCCAGCTTCTGATCTGTGACAGAACTTTAACCTCTTGCCTTTATGACTACTCAGTCTAATAGCCACTTGTGAGGGACTTTGTCAAAGTATTTCTGAAAGTCCAGGTAAACTGGGTCAGCCTGGCTCTCTTTTATCCACTCTTTTGCTGACATACTTACTGAATTCTAGCAACTTAGAGAGACGTGCTTTTTCTTAAGAGGCCCTGTCATTTTTTCCCTATCATATCATGTCCATCTCTGCCATTTACAAATCTACTTTGAATTAATGACTCACCCAGTTTACATGGAACTGACGTAAGGGTCACTGCTTTGTAATTCTTTGGATCACCCCCAGTGTTTTGTTTTGTTTTTTTGTTTTTTAAAGATCAGTACAACATTTGCTACCCTCCAGTCTCCACAGTATAGAAGCTGATTTTAATGAAAGAGTGCATATTTTCATTAGCAGCTCAGTCTCTTGATTCTCCAGTTCCTGCAAAAAAAACCCACACAAACAAACAAACAAAAAAAACCCAACTACTTAGGTGAATGCCATCTGGGCCTGCACACTTCTGGCTCCATAATAAATCTGTTTGCTCACAAACTCCATGAATCTAAGTCCAGAATGGACCATTAGATCATCTCATTTGACTTCTTGTATACCACAGGCCATTAAATTTCACCTAGTTACTCCTATGTTGAGCTAAATAAATTGTGGTTAACTAAAGCATATCTTTCAGAAAGGCATCTAGTCTTCATCCAGTCTTGATCATAAAATATGGAGAATCTGCCACTTCCCTTGGTAGTTTCCCTTGGTAGATTATAGCCATTGATTCTTGTTATGCCTTTCTCCAATAAATGAAAGTAGCCTTTGGTACCTGGTGTCTTCTCCCCATGAAGATACTTGTACACTGTAATCAAGTTGTATGCCGACTTGGTGGGTGAATGCTGTTGGTCACCAGAAGGGAGACAGGAGCCAACAGAGCAAGAGGGGCTGTGACAGGAGCCACGGGAGATGTTAACCCAACAGCTGCTGAATGCAAGAAGCTGTGCGCTGGGGACCAGAATGCCTCTGTGATGGGCAGTAAGGAGTATAGCCTTGGAAGCTGGAAGCAACTTTGCACTCTCCCTGCTTAGCTTCTGCAAAATGCCAAAACCCATAAGCAAAATTACCCCCAAAGCTGTAAATCCACTAATGGGAGTTTGTTCCCTGTAAAGTTTTCTTTATTCATGATTTTTTGGTCTGTGTGTTTTGTTTATTTCCTTGGCTCGGCTCCTCTCCTGGCCATGTCTCTGGTCTCATCAGCGCCCAGGGCAGGACTAAGGACATGTTCCCCAAGGAACTTACAAAGTGAGAGGAGCTTACAAAGAGCTACTTGTGTTTGGAGGAAGATGGGTAGATAAGAGGAGCCATAGGACTTTCTTCAATCAGCACATCCCATCTGATAGTGGACGCACCCCTCAGGGTAGTGATCGAGCTGTTTTCTAGAGGCTCAGGGCTTTCTTTGTGCTAGGAGAGAATTGCTTTATTTCATGAATTTATCGGAGGGTGAGTGACTTGTACTGGCATACCAGCCGGCTGCACAAATGGTATGTATGACTGCAAACTTCCTCCTGGGATCAAGCTACAGATGCCCCAGGATGCCACCTCACCTGACTCCTGACTGTTCATCCAGTGAACACAGGTGTTTGTGTATTAGCCCCAACTTGGATTCCTTATTGGAATGCTTCTCTTTTTTTTACAAGACAGAAAAAAGATCAGGCTGGCTTACGCAGTAGACAGACCAGCTCCAAAGGCAGTTTCCTTCTTCCTAGCAGATTTTAGGCTGCTTTTCTGCATAGCTGTCTCCAGGCTAGAACATCCATTGTAACCATGTGCCATTTTTCATCTGTTTACAGGAGCTGGCACATACAAATGTGGCCCACTCAAAAATAACTAACCCCTTGGCTGCTTGATTAAACTCTAGTACAACCCATGTTAACCCACAGCACTGAATCTGTTCCTGCAACAGTCCTACTGAAGCAGGGCTGCTTCTTATTTGCTCTGCTACTGTGGGTGAGCCTCTGCACTGACACTCCAGGATGCAGGTCTTGGGTCTAGAGAGCTGTTTGTCTGGAGCAGTCAGGAAGAGAGGAACTGGGTTTCATGTCTGCCTCAAGGTGGTGCCCATCTGATTGCTGTGGTCTGTGGTCTTCCATTCTTTTTCTTTGCATTGGATGGATGGACAGACAGAAGGACATGCATAGGTTGGCACTGCAGGCAGAGAGGAAAGTGAATAAGAGGCTGGGAGTAGCTGTCACCTCTCCTTTAGCATTTCCCAGACTAGCTTTCTTGATTACTCTGAGTATGTTCATCCTCTGGCTGTACGGTGTTGGGGCATGGTGAATGGTTCCAGCACTGTCTTTATTCCAGGTATTTGGATGCTAATGAGCAGGCTGCACTCACCTTCCCTGAGCAACATCTCTGTGTCTCCTGTGGTCATGGCATGAAAGCTGAGTGCCCCAGAAGGGAAAGGGGCTGCCTCTGAGCATGGCCATGTGGGCAGCAGGCTTTGTATGACTGCCTGGATGCTTGTGCGGCTGGCCAGGAGGTTTTTGTGACTGTTGCAGCCCATCAGACTTAGATCAGTCTGCAGCCTCAGCTCTACTGTCCATATTACAGCCTTCCCCATGCCACTGCAGTTTGCTCGTCATCTGGGGCCATGCTACCCCTTCCCAGAGCCCGCAGGGACTCACAGCAGCTGCCTGCTGTCTTCAGTGTGTTAGGCTTTTTGCCCAGTGCATGCTGTGGGCCATGGTCTTCACGTGAAAGTGGGGAAAGCCAATGGATGCTGCACTACTGTGCCCCTTGGGGTTGGTGCCTTTATTGAGATGTTTCTCAGGAAGGTGAATGCAGCCTGCTCATTAGCATCCAAGCATTTGTTTAGTGCCAGGGCCAGACACTGTTTTATGCTGAAGAGTGATGGGCTGATATGACGTTCGGAGGGCAGAGAGCTGATCCAGGAAGCCCTGTGGGTGATGCATCAGAAGAGGTGCCAGGAGGTCGCTAGCCCTGCAGTGAAATGGCGGGGTGGGCAATGGTCTGGAGTGGGCGAAAAGCAGGTGCTGCTCATGTTGACTGGCAGACAGGAGGCTGGGGTTTCAAGCATCGCAGTGCGGGTTTACAGGACACACAGGTCACAGCTGCAGAAAGGTTGTGTGGTCATCTGTAATAAATATTCTTTTCCACAGGATTCAAGGCAGAATTGGCTCCCCTGTCTCCTCTCCGCACACTGGAGTTTCCCGCACTGTCCGGCGCTACCCAGCTGCTAATACCCAGCTAACATCCAATGCTCTACCCAGTGGGAATGGCCATGAGCAGAGCAGCCCTGGACCACACACAGCCTATCAAGAGCATACAATCTCCTCCTGGGGTAAGACCTTCTGGGCTGCTGGTATCTCTGAGGGGCCTCCTTGGTAAGGGGTAACTATGGCTGCATTTGCTGATGACACCAATGTAAGAGGGGTAGCAAATACACAGGAGGCCCAGATCATCTGCTTAGCACCTAGCAGAGAGTGGAGGGGCTGCAGGTGATACACTGGGGTTCAGCTCTCATGAGTGGAAAGTCCAACCCACAGGAGAGGAAGCCGCATGGAGAGAAACCTAAGGCTGGAGGAGGAATCTACTGCAAACAGCAAGTGCAGGAGATGGCTTAGGTGACAGAAAGTCAGCAAATGGAACCTGTGCTCCTAGGGCAATGCCATTGGGGCAGAAAAACCAATAATGGTTGCATTCATCTGTGTAAACCAAAAGAGCATAATGCTGTTCTGGTGCCAGCAACACCCTGGGATGGTGTTGCAGCAGGAGGCACCCATAGGGCAGGAAAGAGAAATCTTGAGAAAGCCAATATGAATGCTGCAGGGATTGGAAAAGAAGCCCCACTGCACAAAGATGGACTGAGGGAGCAAAATGCAGATGGAAGGGAAGAGAGAAGGCTTGGGGGACATGATAAATGTGCCCAGAGACACTCACTTGGGCTGGGAATTTCACACTCAGGACATTATACTGAGAGAAAATTGCCTCAGCCAATTGGAGATCAGGGATGCAGGAATTCTCTGTCCTCGGATTTGGCTTGGAATGTCTGATTTGCATAACCTACATGTGGTTATTTCTTTTGGCTGGCCCCTGTAGCATTGTAAGGTGCAGAGAGGCAAGGCAAGGCTGCTGGAGCAGCCTGTATGAGATTTCCATGAGAAAACCACCCTGACACACCTAGGGCGGTTCAAAGTGCCCTCTGCAGCTGTGCTGCTCCAAAGGTTTGTGTGATGCAGTCTCACGCCTGCGGGCCTCCAGAGATGGTCAGGTGATGTCTCGCCAACTAGCTCCAGCTTATGGGCTGGCTGTGCCCTGTTGTCCATTTGTTGCAAGCCAGCAGAGTTCGGCAGGCCTGGAGAACAAGCCTGCTTCTTCTGTTTTAAATAGTTTAACTCTTTTTTTCTTTCTTTAAAGATAAAAACCTAGGAAATTCTCTCCAAAAATTGTAGTTAAGAAAATGAGAGGGATGCCCAGTGAAACATCTGGAAGTCAGGATATGCCACAGTTAGGGCTTGACGACATAGGGAAATTTACCAGTATAATTATACATCTGCAGCTGTACTCATAGACTCTAAGGTCAGATGGGATCAATATGATCATCTGATCTGACATCCTGCACAACTCAGGACACAGAACCTCACCCACCCACTCATGTAGTAAACCTCTAACCTATGACTGAGTTACTAAAGTTCTCAATTCATGATTTAAAAACTTTAAGGTACAGAGAATCCACCAGCAAGTGAGCCATGCCCCATGCTACAGAGGAAGGCAGAGAAACCCCAGAGCCTTTGCCAATTTGCCCCGGGGGAAAATTCCTTCCCGACCCCAAATATGGTGATTAGTTAAACCCTGAGCATGTGGGCAAGACTTAGCAGCCAGACACCCAAGAAAGAATTCTCTGTAATACCTCAGAACCAAGCCCATCAAACGTCCCATCACAGGCCATTGGCACATCTACCACCAGTAGTCAAAGATCAGTCAATTGCTAAACTGGGCTGTCCCTTCACACCATCCCCTTCATAAATTTATCAAGCTCAGTTTTGAAGCCAGCTAGGTTTTTTGCCCCCACTGCTCCACTTGGAAGGCTATTCCAGAACTTCATTCCTCTGATGGTTAGAAACCCGTGTCTAATTTCAAGTAAAAAATTCATGATGGTCAGTTTATATCCATTAGTTCTTGTGTTCACATTGGTGCTGAACTTAAATAATTCCTCTCCCTCCCTGGTATTTATCCCTCTGATGTACTTATAGAGAGCAATCATATCTCCCCCAACCTTCTTTCGGTTAGGCTAAACAAGCCAAGCTCTTTGAGTCTCCTCTCACAAGGCAGGTTTTCCATTCCTTGGATCATCCTAGTAGCCCTTCTCTGCACCTGTTCCAGTTTGAATACATCTTTCTTAAACATGGAGGACCAGAACTGCACACAGTATTCCAGATGAGGTCTCACCAGCACCTTGTATAACGGTACTAACACCTCCCTATCTCTACTGGAAATGCCACGTCTGATGCATCCAAGGACTGCATTAGCTTTTTTCACGGCCGCATCACATTGGCAGCTCATAGTCATCCTGTGATCAACCAATACACCCAGGTCCTTCTCCTCCTCTGTCACTTCCAACTGATGCGCCCCAGCTTATAGAAGAAATTCTTATTAGTCCCTAAATGCATGACCATGCATTTTCCACTATTACATTTCATTGTATTTTTATTACTCCAGTTTACAAGGTCATTCAGATCTTCCTGTATGATATCCCGATCCTTCTCTGGTTTGCCAATACTTCCCAACTTCGTGTCATCCGCAAACTTTATTGGCACATTCCCATTTCTTGTGCCATGTTCAGTAATAAAAAGTTTAAATGAGATTGGTCCCAAGACCGATCCCTGAGGAACTCCACTAGTAACCTCCCCGCAGCCTGACAGTTCATGTTTCAGTATGACCCATTGTAGTCTTCCCTTTAACAGTTCCTGGTCCACCTTTCAATTTTCATATTAATCCCTATCTTTTCTAAGTAGCTAATAATTCCCCATGTGGAACCATATCAAATGCCTTACTGAAATCTAGGTAAATTAGATCAACTGCATTCCCTTTGTCTAAAAAATCTGTTATCGTCTCAAAAAAAGGAGATCAGGTTGGTCCGGCACGATTGACCTTTTGTAAAACCATGTTGTAATTTATCCCAATTACTGTTAACCTTGATGTCCTTAACTACTTTCTCTTTCAAAAATTTTTCCAAGACCTTGCATAATACTGAGGTCAAACTAACAGGCCTGTAGTTATCTGGACCACTTTTTCCCCTTTTTTAAAAATAGGAACTATGTTAGCAATTCTCGAGTCATACGGTACAGCCCCTGAATTTACAGATTCATTAAAAATCCTTCCTAACGGGCTTGCTAGTTTCATGTGCTAATCTCCATCCAAGAATATTAAAGGAACTATCTGGCCCCTCTGATTTAGTCCCATTAAACTGTTTGAGTTTGGCTTCTACCTTGGATGTGGTGATTTCTACCTCCATATCCTCATTCCCAGTAGCCACCCTGCCACTATGCCCAAGACCATCATTAGCCTTATTAAAAAACAGAGACAAAGTATTTGTTTAGATATTGGGCCATGCCTAGATTATCCTTATCCTGCACCTCATCCTCAGTGCTTAGCAATCCCACTTCTTTCTTGGTTTTCTTCCTATTTATATGGCTAAAGAACCTTTTACTATTGGTTTTAATTCCCTTTGCAAGGGCCAACTCTACATGGCCTTTGGCCTTTCTCACTTTATTTCTACATGTTCTGACCTCCAAGAGGTAGCTTTCCTTGCTGATCCTTCCTATCTTCCTCTCTTTGTAGGCTTTCTGCTGTCTCTTAATCACCTGTCTGAGATGCTTACTCATCCAGCTTGGTCTACAACCCTTGCCTATGAATTTTTCCCCTTCCTTGGAATGCAGGTTTCAGAAAGTTCTTGCAACTTTGACTTGAAGTAATTCCAAGCCTTCTCCACCTTTAGAACCATGAGTTCTTCAGTCCAGTCCACTTCCCCAACTAATTCCCTTAATTTTTTAAAATTAGCCCTTTTGACGTCAAAGACCCTAGTCACAGATCTATTTTTGTTTATCTTTCCATTTAATTTGAACTGAATTAGCTCATGGTTGCTCGAACCAAGATTGTCCCCTACAACGAGCTCTTCTATGAGGTCCTCACTATTCACCAGTACCAAAACTAAAATGGCATCCCCTCTTGTTGGTTCAGTAAACTAGTTGGTGAAGGAATCTGTCAGCTATCACATCCAGGAAAATCTGGGCGCTATTATTACTACTAGCACTTGTCCTCCAGTCTATATCTGGGAAGTTAGCCTCCCATAATCACAAAGTAGTATTTACTTCATTAAAAGCCTTAAAGAGGTCTCTATCCATGTCCAGATCAGATCCCTGTGGCCTGTAGCACACCCAAGCACTATCCCAGGGGAAACTCTAGTCGTTTTCTTCCCCAATGTGATTTTTACCCTGACAGACTCTGTCTTATCAATTCCATCATTTCTGATTTCTTTACAGTCTACCTCATCATTGATACACAGTGCTACTCCACCACCTGGTCTCACCCTGTGGGGACCCTGTTTTTCCATTGTGGGTGGCCTGTTTCCAGTTTAACTTATGCTGCTTCTGAAGTGACATTAGCTAAATCCGAAAAAGGGCTAGAAGCAATGGCCAGAATCACAGAACAATTTAGACTGGACGTTAGGCCCCCCAGGCAGAAAGAGACTTCCCCCCCACACACACACAGTGGTAGCAGAGCAAGGGCCCGATTGCAGAGGGTGTGTCACAGTGCACAGCCACTGGTGCCTGACCTGCCACGTGCAAGTCCTGCAGTTAGGGGCACAGATGCTTCCACCCTGCACTGGTTTTTTCCCTCACAGGGGCCAACCTGACAGAGAAAATCCGGAAGATAAAGATAGTCTTCACCCCAACGATCTGCAAACAGACATGCCGGAGTGGCCGCTGCTACAACAGCTGTGAGAAAGGGGACACCACCACCTTATACAGCCAGGGAGGCCACAACCATGACCCTAAGTCTGGCTTCCGCATCTGTGAGTATCCCAGGCCTCCAGCCTCCTCCCTGCCTCAACTGCTGCTCCTGTCTCAACAAGCCCTCCAGACTCGGAGCTGGAGGCAGGGGGGCCATGGCTTCTCCCTGTGCTCATAAGACTGTCTCCTTTTCCCAGTGAGGGTTACTCCCTCTCCTTCCCTGGGGGCTGATCTCACACCCTGTGCCCCCTCCTGTGAAGGGAGGAACCTCATCTCCACCCTACTGCTCCCATTCTAGGGGTGGGGGATACCATGGGTTTCAGTCCGAGCTGCAGACGAGCCTCACAGCCCCACTCCCAGTCGGGGCCAGCTTGCTGCTTTTGTTGGCATACAGTCTTGGGGCTGCTTTTCATCACCTAATTTCATCCCATTCTCTCCTTTCACTCACATGGCAGCCAGCAGAGCTTGGCGGCAGATTGCGAGTTGTTTCAATGAACAGGGCTGCCGGAATCTTCCCTCTCATTTCATGGATGCAGGGATTGCCCGTTAATTTTCTGTGCGGTCCAGTGAGCTGGGCAGGCCGTCTGTCTGCCCCTCCCACCAGGGATTCAGCCGGAGCCTGTCTGTGGGGACCAGTCCTACTCAGACCCCCAGGGTGGCGGGATGGACTAGATGGACCCTAATAGGGCTTTTCATTTGCTAGCCATGACAATTCCTTGGGGGTGAGATGAGCTGTTTTAGAAGCACTGGAGTCCCTCCAAAACCAGGGGAATTGAAGAGAGATCCTGGCAGAGGTGGGGACTGAGCCAAGTGGGTGGTGTGCATGAGTTACCCCTAGGCCCCACCCCCAGCCCAGCGGGGTGTCTCCTCCCAAAGGCTGACGGTGCGGTCCCAAGATCTCCTGACTAGTGAGTGATCTCTAAGTGGAGTTCTTGGAGTATGGTGGGTACCCATGTGCCAGGCACGCAGCTTCACCCCTAAGTCTAACAGGCCATCAGGGGATCTGAGGCAGGAGTGTCTCATTTCACGTAGCAGAGAGGTTGAATTGTTAAGAAATCCCTGTCCCCTCAGGAGCCTAATTTTTATTAATACAGGCCATGGGTCATCTGCGTCAGTCCTGCCCTGGTTTGAGGAGTGAAAGGAGTAAGTTAGAGTGTCATTTGTAGAGGCTTGGCTGAAGTTGTGCAGACTAACGCCTCCTGCTTCCCTTCTGGGTTCTCCATCCCATCCCATCCTTGCACTGCATCAGCTTCTGGCAGACACGGGACAGGCCCTGAGAGAAGCTGCAAATGCAGAGCCCCTCTGCCTGTTTGCTGCTTCCACTGGCCCTTGACTTGTGAATGGCAACCCCACCCAAACCATGTTTCTTGGAAATCCTGCTGCTGAGGGCAGGGATCACGCCAACTCCTCTCCAACTCCACTGTGTGCTGCTATATTTGCCCCCCACCCATGCCAAGAGATCCCACTGGTGCCAGGAGTATCACCTGGGAACTGTGGGGCTTTGCAGCCATGTGTGTATCTCGTATCAGCCCAAGTAGCCAAGCGAAAGGGAGAGCAGATCTTCAGCCTCTGACTGAAAGAGATTCGCTCCGTTCTGAGCGAAGGGAGGGTCTGTGGCTTCCTCTCTTGCTGTCTCCTGGTTAGAGTGGCAAAGCCTCTGGAAACGAGAGGCCTGGTGCTGTGCTGGGCCAGCTGGTTGGTTATTGCAAGGCTGCTTCCAGACCAGGTCCCAGGCTGAGCCTGGGCCAGACGGAGTAGCTAGGCTCCTCTGTTAAGCAGGTCTCTCTTCGCCTTGCAGATTTCTGCCAGATCCCCTGCCTGAATGGAGGGCGCTGCGTAGGCAGGGATGAGTGCTGGTGCCCGTCTAACTCCACAGGGAAGTTTTGCCACCTTCCCCTTCCAAAGCTGGAGAAAAAACAAGTGGGGAGAGTCCCAAATAATCTGGCCAGCGGCTCCATGAAGCAGTCCATGTACACACTGCCTTTGTCCAATCAGCTCGGTGAGTGCGGGCCTGGGCCAGCTACCCTCTCAGGCTGCCTGCATGTGTGGTTTCGCGAGCAGCCCTTGCCGGGTATCTGGGCCCAGCTACCTCCCGGAGCATGGGCTTGCAAAGCCAGTGCCAGGCTGCTTGTGCCCTGGACACTAGAACATTACCGGGAAGGGAGGTGTGGGATGCATGGGGTTGGGAGGGAGGATTCTGGTTCAGGGAGGTAATAGAGGGAGGAAGGAGTGGGGCTAGCTCTGGAGTCAGTGGAGGACATAGAGTGTTGGTCCTACGACAGAGAGTCCCTCTTAACCCTGACATTCTCCCTGCACCTTGGACAACCTCTGTCGTACTCCCCCTACAGTCCCACTGAAGTATGGGATGGAGTGATTGTTGTTAGAGTAAAATATTGTGCCTGCCTTTCCCCCAAGTCTGGTCCCAGCTTCCTCCCAGGAAGCCCAAGACCTCCCCACCTTGCAGCCAAACCTGCTGGTCTCTCTCACGCCCGTGAGTGAGAACACACCTCTGAGCAGGTCCAGGTATCTCAGCGTTCCGATGGCCTCGCCCTCTCCTCTCTGGACCTGTCAGTTGTTAGAACCTGGGCTCCCTGGGAGGGCCCGAGAAGGGGTGCAAGCACCCGAGAGTGCAGGAGAGAGCTTGTGCGAGCACATGGGGACAAGTAAGGCCACGGGAAAGTGCCTCCAGATGAGCAAGTCCCGAGTGTGCAAGGCCTCAGCCACACAGAGGCAGCAGGACCTGAGTGCTGTGCCCTTTTCACTCTGAGAAGCACCCAGAGGAATTAAATGCCACTACTCTGTTGAGGCAATGCTCAGGATAGGAATTTCAGTGCATGGCTGTCAGGGAATACCAGAGTTCAGGTGCTCACAGTGACGTGGGCCCAGCCACAAGGCTGAAGTCAGTGGGCTCAGGGCTGGGTTTGGAGCTCCCATGCTGAGCAATCTAAATACTGCATGTGGTCTGGGCAGAGGCTGCCATGGGAGCACTTGGGGACTCTCCTGGCTTGTGTGTTTAATCCCTCCCCACCGCCATAGCGTGGCATTAACCCAATGTGTTACACATAAGCTCTCGATGGGCTTGTCTCGGGTTGCACAGGTTGGCTCTTGGGGGTTTGCCCAGCTAGGAGACCTGGCAGGCATCTTCCTTCAAGACATTGGTTTTCTCTGGATTTTCCAGCGTGGTCGTCCCAGAGTGACCTCAGTAGTCAGTGTCCCCTCCATAGCGACTCACTGGTAAATGAGGAGCCGCTCCAGTGCGAAGTAGGTCACCTGGGCAAGCGTAGCAGAATTGTCATGTTGGTCTAAATTCATCTTCCAGCTTCGTTAAATCCTTCCCTGGTGAATGTCCACATCAACCACCCGCCAGAGGCCACTGTGCAGATCCACCAGGTGGCCAGGGTGAGGGGCGACTCGGGCCAGTCGGAGGAGAACAGCGTGGAGGCTGTGCTCACGTCTCAGTTAGCTGCTGGGCTGCAGCACGGCTACAGCAATGGGAACAGCATCCCCACAGAGAACGGCCAGCAGCAGAGACCCCAGGAGCTTATGGGAAGGTGTTTCCGGGAGATGCTGCATGGACAGGTAAGGGCTGCACCTTGCTTTGGGGGGGGGTGCGGTGCAGAGTGTGTAGCAGTGTGTGTGTGTTTGTGTGAAAGAGAACGAGTGCAGTTCATGTGTGCGCATGCAGCGTTGTATATGTACGTGTGGCACAGTATGTAGGGGGCGTGCTGGTGTGCAGAGTGCGGACGCACAGTGCATTGGAGAGGTGCATGCCCTGCATCCGTGTGCGTAGCTGCAATGATGTGGTGCATGGGTGTGATCCAGAGTCAGAAAGAGAGTACGTCATTGGGACCTGGAGCTGCTGCCTGGACCCCGTGATGCCCTGTGCCTGTGTAGCTCAGCCCTGACGCCTCTCGCATAGTCTCCTTCATATAGGTGCCCTATTTATAGAAACATTTACAGCAACACTGTGTGGTGACTGTAGGAGATGTAGGAAAATTCCCCTCACTCTCACACAGTAAATGAAGGTCTGAGTTTCATGGGCTGTTGCCTTCCTGTGCATCTTGGTCAGGGCTAGGGAAGCAAATGGCCCTGGTGAGTTTTTTAGCCCTTCCCCTGCACTGGATTTTATTTTGCCTTTCCCTGTGTGTTTCTCTTGCAAGATTGGAGATTTCTGGCCCACCAGTATAACTCCTGTGAATTCCCAGGGGTGAGCTCTGAGTGAGACCTATAGTCTGATGGATCAGGACTCTTCCTTCTCTCCCAGCACCATGAATACAGCCCTTGCTCTCAATCTACTCCTGGTACCTTTCCCGTCATTTACTGTTTTCTGTCCAAGACATTTTTAGCTGGCTTAATTCTCAGCAGTTTTCTAAAGCAAAAATAAATGAGATCAGGCCCCAAATATTTCACATGTGAATGCAGGGCTGGAAAAGCCCCATTGAGCTGTGTGAAGATGGAGGGCTCTCTAAATCCAGCCTCAGTCCCAGTGGGCACTCCAGCCAAGCAGCCAAGTTAAAGGAGGTCCTGTTAGAGATATGTTGGTGCTCTTCTGGAACCCAAAAGTCTGCAGAGGGGAGCTCTCCAGTGGGGAGAAGGGCTGCGCTTGCTGGGAACATGCCTTGTTTAACTGGAGCTGTGGCCGAGCAGCGTGGGTGACGGCGAGGAGCCCAGGCAGGAAGCATTTGTCTCTTCCGTCTGGGTCTGAAGCAGAATTGGTTGGAATGTGAGCCCTGGGCGCGCAGCCATGTCTCAGATGGATGAGGGCCAGGTTTGGCCTGTGGGCCACGACATCTCAGCTCTAGTGGAGAAGCCTGTAATCCAGAGGAGGAAAGAGAGTCATTAAGCAAACTAAAGCACCTTACCGCAAGCTGCCCACATGGGCTGGAGCTGTGCACCCATCTCACTGGTTAATCACTGGGTGGCTAAGAGCAGGCCTTGGCCTTATCCGGGCTTTACTGGGTGATATCTCTGGGTCATGCTCTGCTCTGTCTAGCGCCCCAGCCCCTCCAAGGCTGCAGTCATGGGGAAACTCGTGTTTTTCTGCCTGCCAGACTCGTGTCTTAAACTGCATCCCTGTCCTGCTCTGTCCCTGCATCACAGTCACCCCCTTGCCGGCTCTGCTCTCCTTTCCTCCTTTGCAGCGAGCCATGACTGTATTCCTCCTCATTGTCCTCATCCTACCCCGCCTCCCACGCTGCCCTCCCTTGGACGATCTTGCCCTGGAAGGGCGGAGGGGCCGGGAGTGGTGCATGACATAGCCCTACTCTGAGAATCCTGATGCCTCCTCTCCTCCCTTTTCAGTGTGCTAACCCACTGCCGGGCGTGACCAAGCTTGAGGACTGCTGTGGCAGTGTGGGGCTCTTCTGGGGGGCGAATAGGTGCATCCCATGCCCCCCCAAGACCAGGTAAGTGCTGCTGCTGGGGAAGTTTTTATGGGGACAGCCCCTGGCTTCTCAGCACCCAGAGCTGAGTGTTCTCCACACACCCTACCGTCAGTAGGGGGGATCCAATCAGCTGAGGAAGCACAAGGTCCTTCTTTTTTCAGGCCTCTTGAAATGTAGGTGTCCTTTGCTGAAAGTCTCTGGGAAGGAGGGTGCGTCTAACATGTTATCTTGGGTGATGCTCGCTCTCCCCAGCCTCAGCCCACGGGCTGGGAGGAGCAGTTTGGTTTGGGTGCTGGCTTGGAGCCCAGCACTTTCCCCACAAACCGCCTCTGTAAAACCAATGCAGCCAGTGGCTTGCTCTGTGCCAGATACATTAGGAGGGAGAAACAGGAAAACGACGGCCGTGGTTTTAGGAGGTGCAGCCCTAGATTAGCCGAGGAGGCTGCAGACTCAGCCGATAGAGTTACGAGCCTGTTCTAGGCCCAGCACAGGCTTGGCAGGGGCTCTGGAAATAACACTACATCAAACAATTGGCAGGAGTGTGTTAAGAGTCCGTTCCAGGGACACAAGAATCCAACTCTGGTTTTTCTGCTCCCAAGAGCTGAGCAGACTGATCCAGCACTGGTGTAGGGGAATCCTCAGCCCCTTGGTTAGGACCCTGGGCCCCCACTGCAGGGCTTGTTCTTGGAGGTGCTGTGGTCTCTGGGAAAAACGCCCTACCCTGTGCAGGGAGAGGGAGTTTTCCGTGGACTGGGTGACTCCAGCACTGTTCAGGACTGCTGCCCTTCTTGTGGGCAGACACGACTGTTTGGCCAGGCCAGGGCTCAAGCATGAGAGGATGTGGGCAGGAGATTGAGCCTTCAGTAAGGCCAGTGGGGTGGGATGTCTCAGGGACAGGAGGCGGTTTGGGGATTGTGATGCTGGCAAGGGTGCAATGGTCTCTAGCCTGGGAGGTAGTGCTGAGCTCTTCAGCCCCCCCGCCCCCCAAAAACATGGAGTTAGCAGCAGGTGGTCTTGGCAAGACGGGCTTAGTGTTGTGCCTCCCATGCTGCTTGTGGGATAGTGGATGGGGACTGGTGCTTGCCTCATCCCTCTCCCCTTGTGGCATGACGGGGCCCTGTGCTCCCCTACCCACCAGCAGGACAGGATCTGGTGTTCCCCCCCCTTTTGGCAGGTACAGGGCCAGTAAGGTGGTCCTGGCACTCCCTGCATGGAGATCAGGTTTCAGTCCCATGCTAGGCTGCTCCCCAGTGGGGTGAGCTGAAGTGCAGTCTGAGGAGGGGATTATTGCATTGGAAAGGAGTTTCATGTGACCAAATAGCTCAGTGGTTCCCAACCTTTTTTGGCTCAAGGGCCACAGATATAATTTTTATTACCCTGAAGGGCCACCAGTCTCTGCCAGCAGTCCCCCTATCCCCACTGCAGCCAGATGGAAGGAGTTCAGTGAGGAGACTCTCCCGTCCCACTGGCTGCAAGAGGGAAATCTGGGTCCCTAGGCAGTGGCTCCCTTCTGCAGCTAGAGGGATGGGAGATCAGTGCTCCCCTCCCTCTGGCTCCAGCAGGAACCCTGGCACCTAGGGACCCAGGCAGAGCACTTTGCTGTGCTCCCTTCTGCAGCCAGTGGGAGGGGTGTGCTGATCTACCATCCCCTTGGCTGCAGCAAGGAACCTGCACTGTCTTTTATTCCTGGGGCAACGCACTCCGTCTGGGTCCTTAGGCAGCAGCTCCCTTCTGCAGCCAGCGGGAGGGGAGTGGTGGGCCACTTTGAAAGCCCCCACAGGACACCTCTGGCCCCCAGGCCACAGATTAGGAACCACTGAAATAGCTGCTGCTAATAACCACTCAAACCTGTGGGCAGTCAGCCAGGTCTCTCCCAGCCTCCCAAGTTCCTTCCATCCCAGCCATGGTTAACCAGTGAGAGAGCTTGTCAGGGGAGACCGGCCAAGGCTGCTGTAGTCTGTTCAGGCCTCTCCACCTATGCCCTGCCTGGACCTTGCTAGATAGCAGGGACACCCTCTCTCCAGGTTCAGTGAAGTGCAATGCCAGCATTGGAGACAGAGGTGCTCCGTCTCTGCTTTTAGCATTTCATGTATCAGGCTGCCACTCTTCCCACAGACCCAGCGTGGCTTTACGCCAGCAAGGCCCCTGTGCTCTAAGTTCCTTATTAAGCTTAGAGCAGCCTCTATTCAGAGCCCCATAAGAGATGCCCCCTGCCTCTAGGCAGGACAGACTTCATTCTCCCCGGCACAGTGATCTCGCAGTGGGCAACGCGCTGGCCACTGAGGCACAGTCAAGCCCTAGAGACAGAGAAAGGTATGGAAGCCTGGCGGTGGAGCTGGCCAGGCCTGCGTGGTATGGGAGGTCCTGAGTGCCATGGCCACTGAGGTCAGATTGAGAGGCGGTGGGTGTATTGGCAGGGCTGAAGCCAGACTAGATTGGCCCTGGGGTACTAGTGTGGGGAGCTGGGAGAAGAGGCTGTTCTCTGGGATTTGGGGCTAGAGGGGAGCTGGCTGTGGGATAGTCCGTGGTGTGCGGGGAGTTCTGTCCTGCGCCAGCTGCACTTTGGAATGCAGTGGACATAGCGCTGCTGAGCTCGTGTCTGCTTGGCCCAGGGATACATGGAGCTCTCGCCTCCCTTCACCTCATCTGTCTGCCTGTCCATGCTCAGCACTGTGGTACCTGAGCACCACCTCCTCCCTCTCCTCTCCTCACCCCCGCCATGGAGACTAAACCGAACCCTGAGAGCTGGACAGTTTGACCCGGAAGGAGACAAGGGAAGTAAAGGGGAACAGTTAGGTGGAACAGGATTGTTGGCACCTTCAGGCAGTGCCGTGAGTCAAGCCTTTGCATGCAGGCATCTACTTAGCCATTTGGATCTTGCTGTCTCCCCTGTGTGGCCTCTTGCTGGGATGACACTTGTCTGCAATGCTGGACTGGTTTCTCCTCAGTCATGGGCAGTGCTAGCTGGAGCCATGTTCCCCGAGATGTGGACGAGGGCCTTGGCACCAATGTAAGACTGAGATACGCCCAGTTGCTGTGACCCTCTTGCCTGTAAAACTCTGCTGTAGCCCTGCTTTGTGCAGCCTGTTTGCTCTCTGCTGGCCCTGGTCTGCTCCCAGGGATGAGCATGAGCTGTGCTGTGCAAAGAATCACATGGCTGATCGGTTCAGTACAAACAGAGACATGCACCACATAGGCCTTCTACACATACACCTTCCCCCTCCCACCCTCCATCCCAGTATTGGGTTTCAAATGCTTGTCTGACCTTTATCTTCTGACCTTTATAATTGCTGTCTTCACACCCCTCCCATCCTCATGTTCTCTGTGTACATCCTCCACTTCCCCTTTCTCTCTGCTCCTTTTACAGAGAGCAGGGTTGCACATGGCACCTTCGTTGGGCTACAGGTGGCTGTAAGAAATTTCCACCGTCCTGCACTTTGCCAGATGCTGGGTATCCCAGCCCCTCCCCAGACTTAGACCCCTGCATTTCAGAGAACTGCATGGGCTGGAAAGACCCCAATTCCAGAGACTTCCAAGGGAATTACATGGCTAGATGTGGTGCAGCCCTTCGATTGTGCAAGGCGGATGAATGTCAGTGAGAGAACCCCACATTACTAACCTGAGTTGAGTTTATCACTAGAGCCCTGCAAACCCGCGGATATCTGTGGAACATATTTGCAGATCGTGGATGGATGCGGATGCAAATTTTGTATCTGCACAGGACTCTATTTATTACTCAGGGCACATAGTGCCCTTGATCCCTGCATGGGAAATCTTGGCCACCAGTCACAGCAGGGACCAGATAGACATCCCATAAGAAGTAGGCTTCACCCCTGCAAACATGAAATTTCCACCTTTGCTCTTAGCCCATAGCCGGGGAGTGTGCTAGCCTTTTAGAAATGACAATTAAATCCAATGGCTTGATATACTGAATCCCAGCAGCATCTCAGGGGAGCAAGACACTGGTTCAGTTGGCTCTTTGTTGATTGAGCTCAGATAGATGGATGCCTGTCTGGCTTTCATCAGCTTAATTCCATATGGACATGAAAGTAAACAGCAAAAAATGTGTCCCCTGTGGGTCTTCTTCCTTCTCATGCCACCAGGAAATGTGTCCTCAGTCCCCCAGGCTTTGGGCTGCAGTCTCCCCTGGGAGGCCAACAGGCCCCTGTTTACACTGGCAGAAGTTCAGGTTAGCTGGAGAGGCCCAGAACTTCCATTTTTCACTTGAATTCTGTGCAAGTCTCGGTCTCTGCTGAATCCATCCCTGCTTTGCTGCTCAAACAGCCCGACATGCTGGAGACCACCCGGAGTGAGAACAGCCATACAGCCAGCACGTGCTGAGGCTGGTGCCGGGGAAGGGCAGCACTGCTCCGAATGAGGGCAGTGCCACTGACGTGCTTTGCCTTGGCGCGTGCTCTCAGCATCTGATTCCAGACAGAAATTAGTCAGGGGCACAGGTTCCTCTTCCACATTCTTGTCTCTCTCCTGGAGGCCCCCAGTGCCATAATCTCTCTCCATCCCCATCTTTGCTCTGTGCCTCCTCTCCTCAGGGCTCTCAGCATCTACGGATGCTCCTCTCTCCACCTAAGGTGCTGGCCTTCAAGCTGATGCTTGGAGTGTCCTGCCCTTCAATGTGCCCACCAGCAGAGACTCCACACCCCATGCTTAGAGCTTTCAGTCTCAGGCATGGGCCCTGCACATTCTTCACATCATTGGGCTGTTGCTCAGTGACCAGGGCAGCCACACACACAGCAGTGATGTGTTCTGCTCACGTCCCGCTTTCCTATGATACTGCAGATTTCTAGGAACGCTCCCTTCTCTGCTTGCCCATCCCGAGGAGCTGTGCACCAGAACCCAGACTTGGAATTTCAAGCATTCCAGCAACCAGAGACAGAAATGGCAGAAATTAGCTCAGTGTAAACACTTACGAATGTACGGAAGCCAGGCAAGAGCTAGACAAATGAAGAACTTGTTTGGATTGACTCGCTGCCTGAGACACTGGATCATTAGTTGAGTCTGGAGATGGCCGGACGTCTCTGCTGACTTGCAGCTTTCATGTTCGGCATACGTTAGTGTGTGGGAAACATCAGAGAATCGGATGGAACAAGACCGACAGCTCTGAATCAAGCTGCCACTCCGGTCCTGCAGTGACCAGCCCCTGCTGCTGTTCATCATTCACCTAGCACCAGCAGCAGTACGGGTGCTTCATACACCACGTCTATGTCCCCAGGAGCTTACAATCTGAAGAAGAAATTCATCAGTGGAGGCTGGGATGTGCCCAGGCTGGTGCATTTTGCTCCACGTGGGGTATTATCAGCTTTCATTTGTACATGTGGTTCTCAGTTGGCTGGTTTGTTCACACTCTGTGGGGACACGGATTTCCAGGTCTCCTGGGAGAGGTGTGTTTGGGAAGGGACTTGGAAGAGGAGTGCTGAGGTGTGGCAGAGTGCCCAGGGAGTGTGTTTACCTACGTAAGCTGGTGGTAAGACATCCAGGAACAGAAGTCGGAGACAGGCTGAGACATGGGATTGGGTGGGGGGAGGGGGATACGTCGGGTGGGGGTGAGAGAGATCTGTGAGTTACTGGTGTAAAGATGGTAATAGAAGCTGTGTGAGAAGATGAAATGATCCAGAGAGAGGGTGTGAAAGGATCAGAGGATGGGGCCAAGGATGCAGCCCAATGGGAGCCCCTTGCAGAGTGGGAGAGGGGAAGGAGGAGCCCCTGGGACAGATGCTGGAGAGAACGGAGGCAGGAAAGCCAAGAGAGGGCAAGACTACAGGAAAGAGGATGTGGTTGGCACTGTTGGAAGTAGCTGAGAGGCTGAGGAGGAGGATGCTAGAGTGAAGGCCCTTGGATTTGGCTGGGAAGAGGTCAGAGGCTGTGGGGAGAGCAGTGTCAGGGGATTGGGGAGGTTGGATGGTTGTCATGTTGGTCAAGAAGCTGAGTTACAGTGATGTAGTCAGTGTCCCGTGTGAGGTCAGGAGGCCTGTGATAGGATATCAAGCATTAGGCCCTTGCACACACAGTTATTTCTGATGACTTACTGACTGATCTGATGACCAGTCCAGGTGAGTCCTGTTTAGCCTCCAACTTTGAGTTGGAGTGCCTCTATGAGACATGAGGGCAGGGGGTGCAAAGATGGCTTTGGCTGAGGTTTATGTCTTATTCTTAAGTTACCAACAGAGGTAAACCCCCAGCAGGGCATGAGTTTGGACATTAACCCACTGTGTCCTCAGTGCACAGAAGATTAGAGTTGGAAGGGATCTCAGGAGGTCATCTAGTCCAACCCTCTCCACAAAGCAGGGCCAACCCCAAATAAATCATCACAGCCAGGGCTTTGTCAATACGGGTCTTAAAAATCTCTAAGGATGGCGATTCCACCACCTTCCTAGGTAACCCATTCCAGTGCTTCACCACCCTCCTAGTGAAAAACTTTTTCCTAATATCCAACCTAGACCTTCCCTACTGCAACTTGAGACCATTGCTCCTAGTTCTGTCATCTGCCACCACTGAGAGCAGCCTAGTTCCATCCTTCCTGGAACCCCGCATCAGGTAGTTGAAGGCTGCTATCAAATCCCCCCTCACGCTTTTCTCTTCTGCAGACTAAACAAGCCCAGTTCCTGCAAGCTCTCCTCCTAAGTCATGTGCCCCATTTCTCTAGTCAATTTTGCTCCCCTCTGTTGGACTCTCTCCAATTTGTCCACATCCTTCCTGTAGTGGGGGATCCAAAACTGGACACAATACTCCTACTGTGGCCTCCACAGTGCCAAATAGAGGGGAATAATTCCTTGCCCACCACAGAAGCCTTGGGATAAAGGAGGACAGAAATTGAGAGGTTTTTCCTACAGCAAATGTGTTAGGTTTTGCTGTGTCTTATGGTGTAACAAACACAGAGGCCAGTTCCCCAAAGTGATCGGTAATAGAAACCCCAAGAGAAATTGAAGTCCCCAAAGCTTCTCCAAGCAGATGTACACCCCCTACCTCTTTTCCCCAGCTCCACTGCATTTCCTGTGGGTTTTATCTCCCCAGGTCACTCTCAGTCCAGCAGAAACCTTGCACTAAAGCCCTGGCTGCTGCTTTTTAAGGCAATGTCCTCGCCAGCAGAGGTCCAGAGCCCTGCTGCTCTTTCTGTAGGATGGGGCCACAGAATGGGAAGCTTAGCAAGGCAGAAATAGCACCCGTTGCTTTTCAGCAGTGTTTGATTAGCTCTGTGGTAGTGAGCATCCTTGCGAGAATGGGGTGCTGCTGGATTTGTCCAGGTGTTTTGTATTGTCTCTTGCACTGACTAAGCAGCTGGGAGAAACCACTTCCCTTCAGCTTCTCCCAAACAAGCTTTCAAGAGTTTCTGGCTGGACCAGTAAACTAGTAAAGCAGCCCCTTTCAGATACTGCCTCTTCCATTATCCCACAGGATAGCCAGGTGTTCAGCCTAGAAATAGGCCCAGATCCAGCAGTCCTGCAACCCAGTAGGGTTCACTCCTGATGCTGTCTCTCCCCGAGGGGAGGTTTGTACTTCATTAAGATACAGTTCTTTGAGGGCCATTATTTTATTTATATTTCGCCCACATTTTTCAAGTTTTTGTCCTAGAGAAGAATCTGAATGTGCTGGAAAGTTGGATCCTGTAGCGTCTGGCTTGGCGTCTGCAATGTTCCCCAGAAGGACCTCCCACTGTGTTAGGCATAGCTGGCAAATGGCTGGCAGCTCACCCAGCTGGAGCTGGAGCCATTAGATATGTGGAACGGTATTGCAAGTCACATGCCATTCTCCCTGCTGCACCCTTAGGCATCGTAAAAGCAATTGGAACCCTCTTGGAAATCAAACCCTGGCTGGCCTCACCACAGTCAGATCGGGCATGATGCAGAGAAGAGATTTACCAGATTTGGTGAAGTCCCTATAAGGACCCAAGTTTAATGGAGTGGCACAATCTGCCATGGGTGCTGGTCTCACTGTGGTGATGCACGTGGGCATGGCTGGAAGTGGGGAAGGAGCTGAGGCTGACACGTGATGACACTTAGGTCATGCTTCTTGTCCTGAGGGATCCCAACAGGCTCGAGTCACTTCCCGACACATGGTGGTCTCACTTTGCCCATCACTCTAGTGTGGCTGAGTGGGCTGCAGCAGCTGGTTCACTGTGCGCAGCTGCTTGACGCTGCAGGTTAGCACATTACATGCAGAAGCCAGTCGAAACCGCTAGTAAGGTCGAATGGAGTTATCTGAGCTGGGAGTTACCCCAGCCACAGTCTAAGGCGGGATCTTAACTGACCACATGTGGGCAGGATCTCGGTTTCACAGCTCGCCTGAGTGACAGCACCTCCAGCAGCACAGCGCCCCTTGCTGGGGCCTGGGGGAAAGTTGTGACTCCCGGAGAACCTGTCTGCCACAGGCCATAAGGTGGCAACATATCTGGATAGCAGGACTCTTTAGCCCAATACCCTTTGGGCAACAGTTCCTGCCACCTTTACAGATCCCTGTTCCCAACTCTCCCAGAGCCCCTTGGGCCTCGCCACTGTCCACTGGCTCCAAGAAATGGACTCACTCACTTACCCTGTGCCTAGCAGTCTGCATGCTCCTAGGGAAGCAGTCGCTTATTGTGCCTTCCCTCTGGAGCCATTGCTAAGGCTCAGCTGTCTGCTTTTCTGCTGGCAATAGCTTCAGCGGCCGGGTCAGAGTTTTCTCCACTTGGGGAGCAGGTCGTCTCTGCTGTGTGCTAAACCAGGCTGCGGTTTCAGTGGCACGCTCTGAGCCTTTGCGCAATCCAAGGAGAGAAGGATTTTGCAGTCTGCTTTTGATTAACCACACACACTCCAGCCCGCTTCTCCCTGGCTGGCTCCATCCTTGGGATGTTTACTGAGGGCCTGTTGACTAAAACCCAAACCAGGCTGAATGCTAGAGACAGGGTCTCTTGGAGGCAGAACACTGAACAAGTGTCGGACTCCCACTAGCCACTGACTGAATGCCATGGCACTGGTGCCATCCCTAGTTTTCTTGGCCCAGTGTCGCACCTTCTCATTGCACAGCCTTGGTTCCTTGCCTGTCTCTATCCCAGCTGATGCTTCTCTGAGAGCTAGACTTTCCTCCTGTTGGAACCTGCCTCTCTTTTCTCCTTTTGCAACCTCCCTCTCTTTCCCGAGGCACCAACTTTATTGACAGGTGAGCTGGGACAGCTGCTGTCCTAACTGAGACCTCAACATTCCCAGGTCACCAGCCCAGTGGCATGTGCTTTGTCTGGAATAGTGAGGGGATTGGCTGCGCCATGGTGCTTCCATCCAGTGCAGTGTCTCCATAAAGGCTGGCATTAAGTGGCTGAGTGTCCTGAAGCTGGCACAGGAATCCAGCTCATCTTTGATTCACTGCCAGTCTGAGCCTCTTCATCCTGCCAAGGGCAGCATCACCTGTGCGCTGTGTCCGTGCCGCAGGGGCAATGTGGTATAATGTATCTGGCACTGGGCCGGAAATCGGCTCTGACACTAACCTTATGTATAGGGTGGTAGCAGCCCAGGGCCACACACTGAAAACCAGGGCTCTGTGCTAGATTCTCCTCTCTTGGGATGGTAGTATTTGGGTGGCAGAGGAGAGAAAACAGCATCTTGAGTCTTATCTGCTTAAAGGTCAACTTGATGGACTGAAAATCCTCTGTGATTGATCTTCTCACTGCTGGTTTCCTTTTTCATGCTGACAAGCGTGACTATTTTAACAGCCGAGGAGATCAGCGCCTGTGTGAACCCGGGGAATCCAAGGCCGTCAGTGGAGCATGCTCGCTTCCCTCTTACGGAGGCTGTGAGTTAGTTGCACCTGGCTGCCCAATGAGATCAGTGAGAAAGCAGGTACCCCCTGCCCATGTGTAAGGCAGGCCTAGCTTGGGACACTGCTGCATTTGGGGACATAACAGAGACTAGGCTTGCTCAGAGTCATGAGGCTGGTTGACCGTGGGGTGGGGAAGGGCTCTTTGGAAAGGACTACCCTCTGTCCTGTCTAGTTGGAGTCCTGTTGCGCAGCCACCTTGAGATCACTCACCCCTTAAATGCAGAGAACTTCTGCCTGCAGAACTGGCAGGGAGGCAGAGCTCAGCAGACACAGCATTTTAATCTGGAGCCAGACCTCAACGCCTTCAAAAAAGCCTGAAATCCCACTGCCCGATAGATGCTGCTTAGCTGCTCCCTCTGCCTCCAGTCTACACTGCGGGCACTGTCCTAGCACAGCTGCAGTGCTGCCATGTAGATGCTTTCTGCACCAATGGAAGGGGTTCTTCTGTCAGTGTAGGAACTCCACCTCCCCAGCAGCCGTAACTAGCTCAAGGGAAGAATGCTTCAGTCTACACCAGGGGTTAGGTCAGCTTAACTGCCATGCTCAGAGATGTGAATTTTTCACAGCTCTGAGTGCCATAGCTACATCACTGTAAATTGTAAGCATAGACCAGGATAAGCCTCACGCTAATCTTCTAGAAAAGAAGCAGAGACACACACAGAGGAGCCCAGGACTTTTCTGGCAGCCTTTGCTGACCCAGACACTGCCTGCTCATCCTGAGCACCAGATCTAGTTTTTTCCAGTCACTGCCCGTTATTAAACTCCAGACTGATAACCTATCAGGCCTGTCTCCCAGTGTCAGGGACCGGGGGCTTGGGAGTTGATGGTAAATTCAGATGCAGATCTCCTTCTGATAAGGATTCACTCTGCTGACTTCCCAGGTTGGCCTTTCGTTGATTTAATTATCTCTGATCTAGTTTGGTGACATCATATTTTAAGGAAGAAAATCATCCTCTGCTTGAGTAATGAAGTCCAAGCTGAGAGTTAGTTGATATCCTCCTGCAGCCAGACGGTGTCATCACTCGGCGACCATATCCTGACAGAAGGCGAGATGTGCTCATGTCACCCTACAGTTGTTCTTTCAGTGAACATGGGTTACTTCGCTAAATTAATCTGTTTATCTACAGTTTCACGATTAACTTGCTTCATTAACGAGCAACAGCTCTCTACCCACTGCAGACTGGAGTCACTGGTGCTGAGAGGGTACAAGACCCTGAGACTTTCTCTCAGTATCTTTCAGCCAATTTATTGTCTCTTTCTCCCCAGCAGTGTCTGGCTGCTGGGTGGGTCTCTTTCTCTAAAGGCTTTTTGGAGAAGAAGTTGGGCCTTGCTCCCAACTCACATTCTGTTGTCTGATCTTGGGAACACCTGGCTCCCAGTTGGAGTGCATGTGCGTTGCAATGCTGCGACATTTGTGTGTTTGTTATCACAATTGTGCCAGGGCTGCTGGATGACTCCAGGCACTAGTTTGTCCTGCAGCCAGCCCCTAGCATATGGACTGGGCAGTAGGACTGGCCTGGAATCTCTCTAATGGTTCCAATCTCAGTGGGTAGGGTAGAGGCAGAGAGAGAGTTTTTTTTCCAAGTGTTGGAACTTCAACCCCAATGGCCATACCTCCAAACCCCCATATTCACACCTCCAATGCCATGCCCCCAGCCCCAGCATCTGGCACTGGCCACGCCCCCAGCCTCACTGTCAGTCATAGTCTTTGAGCATCTCTGGTTACTGGTTAGGACTGAACTGGTGAGGAGGTGGAGGGGCTTCTGCTTAGTCTTTAGCTCTGTCTGCAGCCCAGACTTGCTGGCGCAGAGTGCATCTCTGCCTCCCAGAAGGTGTCCCTGGCCTTAGCATTGATGTAGGTTATTGTCTCCCCTGTGTCTGTCACAGGCTGGTGAGTTAGCTTTGTGTTCTTTAGCTTATCGTTAGTTTCCCTAATTCCTCTTCAGTGAGAGGAGTGGGGAACAACCTCCTAAAGGCTTAGTTCTGCCCTGCAATAAGTCTCCTGTCATGACTTGAAGCAGTCCTAACTGGGCAGCTGAGGGTGTCCCTCAGAGAATGTTATGGAGGACCCTGGTTGACCTCTGTGTGGGTTTTGCCCTACCCTGAATTGCACTTGCTGTTGTGCTATTTTCTTACCTATGGTAGGGTTCTTTGTTGCCATTTTAATAGTCTGCTGCCTTATGGATTGTCTCAGATTTCTCCCTTATTTATTCTTGGCATCCACAATGTGCTAGGTGCCTTCCAGACCCTACTGACAGACATGTTCCCTGCTACAAAGAATTTGCAGACCTGATACTACCAGAGAGTGTTACAAGTGCTAGGTGGGGGAATAGGAATCTGGGTGGATGAGGGGTGTCCAGATGCAGTCATATGGTTACTGAGTTGTTACATGCGTGTCTTGTTCCAAAACATGTTCTACCATGTGTGGGGAAAAAACCCTCACCCCACAAAAATCTCTTGCCAGGACAAAGTGCCCTTTTAACCACTCCCTACCCCCTCCTGGTTCCTTCCCCGGCTCCTCCCACTCCCCGAAGTTCATTTTCATTCATTCCAAAACATGGTGCCTGAATTGGGCCTCTCTGGAATTTATTGGCTGGATTGTACTTGCCTATAAAAAGTTTGAGAGATTTAATTATGTAGGCTATGGACCATTTTTAAACCCACAAACTATTTTAAGAAACTATTTAAAATTCTGTGTAGTGAGAAGGAGTGAGTCAGGAAATCATGTGTAGCCAGAGCAGAAAGATCCTTGTAAAAAGGGGGAAGAGGTAATAAATGTGCCCTCAGCTGTTATTTCAGCATCCCATCAGGCCTATGTCATTCCTTCCACTTCCATCTCCCTTGTCACATGCCACTGGACAATCCAAGCAGGGGATCCGAGACATCACCGAGAGGGCGAGATGACTGATTGCAGGTGTTGGAGCTGTAACGCTTTGCTGGCATCCATCAATGGCAGAAGCAACCAACCGGAAAATGTGGCAATTCACCTGCCCAGACAGGCCATCGTCCAAACACTTGCTGCTTGGGCTGGATGCTCCTTGCCATTTTTCTGCCCTGGGAATCTGCACAGGCAGGTTTGGGGGCATTTTCTCAGGTCTGAATTGCAGGCTCCCTAACTAGAGTTGTTGGTGTACCTCGAAGCTGCCTGTTAATTGTGCACCCATTTCTTGAGGTATTGAGGCTGTGTTCAAGGTAAATTTCCCGATGAGGAGCAAAAGGCAGCGTGTCCTCCTATGCCTGAGAATAGAAATGTATGGGGAAGCCTAGGCCTGATGGCATGTCCAAACTCCTGCTTCCACATAGGCCATATACTTACATGATAAATTGCTGGCTCCCGGGATATGATTAATTGGGGGTGAGTGATGGTGAGACTGTATCCCACACACCCGCCCCGGGACAGTTGAGATCCCAGAGTAACTTATTTCACAAAGAAAAAAACCATTAGTTTGTCAGTGGGGGAGGCAGGCCATCATGTTGGAGTGTGCCCAGGCCCACATCACACAGTATGAAATTCACACAGGTACCCAAGTGCATCTACTGCTGCTATAAAACAAAAGGCCAACTTTGTATGGGACCAGCTGCCAGGAGCTGGCACGTTAGGGCTGAGCCTGCTGCGTGAATGCTCCTGGAGAAGAAGGCTAGGGTTTGCACGTCTCCCAAGCCTGACTGTTTTAAGCCACTCACTGATCCCCAACATGACCTGTGTCATGCCTCTGTTTACACTTCTTTCGGTGAGAGGTCCAGGGAAGACAATAGATGCCCGTGGGTGACTCTTCCCTCCTGGGCTCTTGCATCCTGACCCTTGTAATAAGAAAGCGATGCTTCGCCCTCCAGTAGTGCTTCCTATCAAAGGGTATCCAAGCACTTGACGACATGCCTTAGTGGTATCGCCATGTTAGTGATGGAGAAACTGAATCAGAGACGGAGAGTGACTTTTGCAAGGTGTCTCAGTGAGTCAGGGACACAACTGGGAATAGAAGAGTGGACTCCGGCTGCCCAGTCCCCACTGCTCTACCAAGTAGATGACATGGCTTCCCAATGCGTGGGGTCTTTTGTCTGATGACCCTAACCTAATGGCGTGATGGGAGAATGATCAGGGAGTTGGATGCACTCTGCTGATTTTCTTAGCCAGTCTAATTTCCGACTTGTAGGTTTCATTCACCTCTGGTTGTCCAACCTGCGTGACGTTATTCACATATTTTACTGGGAGGCGTTGTCAACAGACTCAGGTTCATAGCTCTGCCCAACAGTCTGAACTAGTCTCACAGCTCAGCACACGTGGACTGTGCCCCATCTGGATGAGCCTGAGATGTACGACTCTTCATGCAGGATCCTGTGCCTCTCTGAAGGTGTTAGGGGAGCAGCAGGAGTTAGTCTTGCCCGTGTCATTAGCGATAACCAGGTCCTACTTCACGGAAGGCATGCTGGCGATAGTGTGTGTTTGTTGGATGATGACACTGCTCTAGAGTGGTGACAGCTTGAAGAGACCTTCCCTTTGGGACTCAGCATCAAACTACCTACCCTTCACACTCCCCCAAAGGGGGTGAGATTGCAGTCTTCCCTCCGCTGAGGATCTCAAAGCACCAGCCCATGCTACGTGTTGGAGCTGATTTGCACCCTGGTGCCCTTAGGGGTGCTTGGGTTTGGAAACTAATTGATAGAAGTTTGGGGGATAAGCCAGATAGGCTGAAACCAAGGTCACAGACCATGGAAGTAAAGGCTGCTTCAGACCACCCAGAACAGAACTCATGTCACGCTGGTCAGAACTAAGGCCAGCTGGTTGCTGTGGTAAGAAATGGTAAGAGAAGAAATGTTAGGATTTCTTTTGAAAAGGAAAAGCAGAGCCCAGAATATGTCAATTACTGTTAAAGCTGTTTGTCATGGGGAAAGTATGAGAAAAGTCAACTGATGACCCTTTATTTTACAATAAAAATAGTTTAAACCCTTCTGATAATATTTCATAATAATTTAAAACCGTGTAAAAATTCATCCAGACCCCAGCATGCTGCACGTAAAGCCTGGTTTGGAAACGTTCCTAGCCGAGTCTTGATTGGCAGCAGACCAGCTGGGGGGGCAAAGACCAGTGGTTCCCAACCGTTTTGAGTGAAAGCCCCAATACTTAACACTAGGTAAAACACGCTTCCCCCGCCCCCTCACTGGCCATAAACACACATAACCCCTATAAACACATATGATGATGATGATAACACTACGTTACGGAATAATAATAATAAATGACTTACCTGAGTAAGAAGCCAAGCTTTCCCTGGCGCAGCTGACATTGCATGCCCTGTGTGGTCCCGCCTCTTCCCATCCCTTATGGACTGAGGGTAACGTAGGTGGGCCCTGGTGGGTTGACCAGGATGGCTCCTCTCCAGCCAGGCACCAGGCCAGTGTGGGGTTGGGCGGGGGAGCTGCTCCCATCAGAGTGGAGCTAGGGGCTGCCGCTTCCTTGCGGGGGCTGCTCCTTCATTCTGGGCAGGCCGGAGCTCAAGACTGCTGCGGCTGGCATGGAGCTCTGGGGGCTAAATGACTTCAATGTTACTGAAGGCTCATGGACCCCTTGTAATCTTTGACGCCTCCCTCGCCCCCCAGGCTGGGAACTGTTGGCAAAGACCAAAAAGCACCTAAGTCCCATTTTCAAAAGTGAGTTGGGCACTGAGGAACCTCTGTTTAATTAAGGGCAATGGCACGTGGGCTCCTAAGCCACTTGGGCACGTTTGAAAGTGTTACCTGAGGGCTTGTTGCAAAGCCTCCTCAAAGCCACGACTTTTGTCAGATGTAGCCTTACTCGTGACCCTGCCCAGGGCCTGCAGGCGTTAAAGGTGAATTGAGTAAGCACTCCTCATGGCTGGCAGTTAGAGGACAAACCTATGAAAGGATCAACGAATGCTTGGAAACGCTGCAGGGGTAAGCTGCGTCTCTGGTGTGCCACTTCCGTTCTTCTTCCTGTGTCTCCACCCCAACCCCCGGGGCTGGCTGTGGTGGGCTAGTATGGTACAACCCAATTTGATCCTGGGAAGTGGGTTTTGTGGACTCTTTGGGCCAGGTTTTCAGAAGTGTGCAATATCCATTTAGGCAAAATATAAGTAGCCGGATCTTTAAAAAAGCCCTATATTTGGGGTGTTGAATTCTTAGAGAATCTAGCCACGAATCTCACAATAGAAGGTGCTGAGATGTTCTGAAAAAAATCTCATCCTTATGTAGGCACCTAAATGGGAGCTGAGCTTTTATGAAAATCTGGCCCTAATTATGGGGTCTGAGCAGTGGGAAGTCTGGCCATGAAGTCTCTTGAAAATCAGAGAGGCAGTTCTAGATGGCAGTGGCTGCACAGGAGAAGGCTTTCACAGTAGCAGCAGGGAAACTGTATGTAGGGCTGGAGGAGCAGAGGGTGCAGAAGGAGGGATCTCTGAGGTGTGTCAGGAGCATCTCCTGGCCCCCTGTCGGACCCCTGCTGAGCAATTCAGCAGCGTGAGTGTGAGCTGAATTCCTGCCGTGGATAGCCAGCTGTATGGAGGTAGTGACAGGGCACTTATTGACAGAGGAGAGGTGGAAGAAGAAGAAAATGCAGGGTGAGGTGTACACCAAGCTCACAGGCAGTAGGCGTAAAGGAGAGGTCTGAGCCAAGGAGGGAGGAAGAGGAGATGGGGCTGTGGAGTTTTGCCCTAGTCCCTAAACTTCCAAACTGTTTGCTGTGTCCTCCTAGCTCATCCAGTGATTGAAAACGGACAGGTGGAGTGTCCTCAGGGATACAAGAGGCTGAATCGGAGCCACTGTCAAGGTAAGGATGCAGCTCTGGTCCCCGTCTCAGACTCCTTATCAGGCAGTGTAACAATCATTCCTGTGTGTAAAATGAGTTCACTACCTGCCCTGGGACTGACCTACTGTGAATATTACAGTTAAAGAACCCTGGCCCTTAAAGTCAGGTTACATTCCACTAACCACAGAAAGATTGCATGTCCCTGACAGCTCGGACTGTTGACAGGCTACTAGCTACATTCCACCAACTGTACAGAAAGATTGCATGTCCCTGACAGCTCAGGCTGTTTCATGGCAATACCAACCAAGTTCTCCAGATAACAGCCCTGTCTCTTACCCACAATACCCACCTTGATTTTCCCAGTATGTGCATGCACTAGTGATGTGCATCTCTGACTACGTTCAGCATGTACTTAGCAGTGTTAAAAACAGGCAATCTGTATATTTCCTGTAGCTTGAAGCAACTTCTGCCTGTTATCAGTGATTTGTCGGGGGGAAAGGGGGGTTGTTTGGATTTTTCGAGAGGAGAAGTGGTGAAAGTGAAAACAAATTGGCTTGAAAATCTGTCTGCACCAAGTACATAAACTTTATACACTGCCAGACTCCTCGGAGTCTGCCTTGCTCCAGGGTGGGGCCTGTCTATGCACCTTTCAACCCTAGAGTCTTCTTTGTCAAACAGTGAGTGTGAGGAGGGGGATGGCTGTGTCTTGGCCATTCACCACAAGAATTCTCTCTGCCACACATTGGGAGTCGGGGGGTGTTTGTGTGTGGGCCATTTGCCCTGGATTTCCCTCTGCCCCTCATTGGGGAGTGTCTGTGTGGGCCATTCACCCTGGAGTTCCTTCTGCCCCACATTGGTTGGTGGGGTGTCGGTGTGGGGGCCATTCACCCTGGAGTTCCCTCGGCCCCACATTGGAGGAGTCGGGGCTATGTCTATCCTACTCATCTTGGGCATCCCATCTGCTCCCCCTCAGAAGGGAGGCTTTCCCCCTGTTTCTCATTAGGGAGAATAGCTGACAGTTTTCAAACTGTAAAGTCCATGGTTTCCATGCACTGATTGGAAGCTGGAATTTCTGGTCACATTGTCATGATTCCTGATAAATCAGGAAGTGTCCCTTAGCAGATACTGTCAGGGTCTGTCCCATGCAAGGTCATGGCATGCAGTCCAGTGACTCATCTCCTCTAGCAGGGGCTTAACTCGATCTCATGGAAAGTAATGAGTCACCCTGGAGCTCCCCCACAGTGTCCTAGAGGAATGTTTACCAGCATAGTGGCCTAAATTCCCTGTGATTAATCTGATCAGTGTAGAGCTAGTGTAAGGGCTCTGTGCTGGGCCCTTGTGTGGCTCCTGGCATGGGAACATACTGGGGGAGAGAGAAGTGGCCCTGAGTGCTTTGCCTCCCTAGGGACCTTTCTGAGCCTGGCAGGAGATGTCCTGTCCTGCAGATGGCTTGGTGCCTGGAGGTGCCATATACTGACATTCCCATATCCTTACTGTGGCTGTGGAACGTGTGTCTGGGAGCCCAGTGCTAATCCAGGATCTGAATTCAAAGGCAAAGAGCAATTTGACTGATAGGATGTTGGAGAAGGATCACACGGGTAGCACGGGGCTCTCCCTAGCAGAGATGGAAGAATGAGTTGGATGATGGATGCAAGCTGCTGAATTTTTCTCCAGGCCTTTGGCTGTAGGAATGGAGCCCAGCTGAGAGGAAGCCAATAGGCTGCATGATCCACTGAGCTTTGGGTTTGTTAAAGCATTGAGGAGAGATTGCAGCAAGGCCCAAGCAGGAGTTGGGGGGACTTCAGGAATTCTCCTGCCACCACTATATGGCTGGCCAGGGGGCCAACATGGGTCACTCTTGCACCCCCACTACAGAGAAGAAAACCGCTAAGCTCGCTTTGCAAGGACTCCTCCTTGCCTTTGCTTGTTAAATACCAGAGAACAGCCTTGCAGAGTCAGCACGATTACAGAGGCCAGATCCAGAACCAATTGGCATGAAGTCCCGCACGCTGTCCCTCTGGAACACAGTTTGGCTGGCAGCACAAATCCTCCAGAGCAAATCGCTGGGAGCCACAGTGTCTGTCATGGATTTGCTGGTTACCACTGATCAATGGCAGCCAGGGGCCTCAGCGCCACTTCCGTTAACAAGAACAGCACAGGTGCTGGAGATGCCACTTCCTGGGGCTCCCTGCACCCAGCCCTTCAGCAACAGGACAGTGGCACCCAGCTGCTGGGCACAGGGCAGAGATTGTCATGGAAACTGCTGGCTGGCGCTGGCTAGGGGAAGAAGACGGGGACCCTTTCCCCAGCTGGGCTGGATCATGCAGCTGCCAACGGGAAACGCACAGGGGAACTGGGCACATGTAATCCCTAGGATCCAGAAGCCCCAAGCAGCCTGAAGGTGCCAGGGCCAGTGCTAGAGTGTAGGATCCTGCTTCAGAATGCACTGGGGACAACACGTGATGTAGGAGGACCAGAGAGCAAATGTGAAAAATCAGGGAGGTAACAGGGTCCTATGCAGGGGCAACAGGGTCCTTCATTGGACAAAGCCCCTGATAATATTGGGATGTCTGGTCATGCTCGTGACATGGATGAGCCGTGGAACACAGCATCTCCAACTCAGATCTGGTTTCCTCTTCAGACTCTGGCCCTGTCAGCCCCTCGGTAAACTCACTAGAGCCTTTGTACTATGTGCTCCCCCTTCCCTGCCCCCGTGCACCTGAGGTTATTACTGAGACACCAACAGTCATGCAAACCAGCTATGTGCAGAATGGGAAGAAATGGCTGGGCTGCTTGTGGTTCGGGATCTGTGGGCTCCCCTTTCCCCAAGGCACTGTTATCGTGGGTCCAACCACATCCCTGACTGGGGTGGCAGTGCGCAGCTGGCAGTGCTGTTTCTGGGGCACTTGGGGATTCCCATGCTGGGGGAGTCCTCAGCTGCCCAGTTAGGGTAGCTTTACGGCGCTGAGAGAGAAACACAAGGGGGCTGGGAGCAGGTCATGGGATCTAGGCCTCTGGTTTAAATTAGATGCACAAAGTTCAGCTGCCACTGCTAGTGTAGCCTGTGCTGCTCGTTACTAAAATCCCTCATGTTCCTCTGCGCATGCAGACTCCAGACCAGTCAAGTCCATTCCATGCCTCATGATGGCAAACTAGAGGAGTGCTGCTGGCCTATGACAGAGGCTACAGGGCTCATCTCTATCAGGGATGGATGCACCAAGTCTGCGCCCTGGATGGGGTTTTGCACTATGTTTGGGGTTTGGCCCCCACTTCATCAAAAACCTACCCTGGATGGGGGTTCCCAGCTTGCTTGGAGTTTGGGCCTCTGGTTCTGCACCACGTGAATCTCTGTTCCTCACTCAGTAGCAGGGTGCTACGTGGCGTGGAGCCATCCTTGTCATCTCACACCGGCACAGGGGCGAGAGGGACAGTAGTGGCAGAGGTAGGGTGGGCTCGGTAAGTCAGGTGCCTATCAACATGCCCAGGTTCTCCATCAGCCTGGGATGGGAAGTCATTTCTGATCACTTGAGGAGAGAGGAGTAGGAAATGGGTTGGACCTCTTCTGTCCCACGCTCAGTTATTCCTCTCTGCGGGTCTGACTTCCATTCTGAGGGCCTGCTGGTGCTCTACATTCTGCTGTGGTGAGAACATTCTGTTTGTCTATCTAGCCAGGTGGGTTTTGATCGGTTTTTCCCAATGGTTACCGCACTCCAGGGTTTTCTCCAGGAATTTGACTGTGTCACTGTGGTATCTAGCCTTGGGATGGCTACTCCTCATCTCCATCCTCTGCTGGAAGGCAGGTTCCAGGGAGCTGATTAAGATGCACGCACCGGACGGGCATTTCCAGGCCTTGTATCTCTGGTCCCTGACCCCTCCTCCACGACCCTGGCTGAATGGGGACACCTGGGGAAGTTTCCCATTTATAAATGATTATATCTGGCAAAGATGGGGAGGCAAACTGCTGCCCCAGACAAATCCACTTGGGTATCATACACTGGAGCCCAGGTTTATTCCATTTCACTATAAAGGCTCAACACAGCTAGTCTCTGCTTCTATGTTCCATGTTCAAAGGCTTAAAAGCTCCAGCTGGTGTCCCTCACTGTGAAGGGGATGCTGGGTCTGTCTGAACCCTGCAGCGAGGGCTTTCTCTGTGTAACGGGCTCTTGCCTGCTGTGGGCCATGGGACCAGCTGGAGGTTACTCTGTTATTAGGTTCCTATTGGATGGGAACTGTGAGGAGCTGTGGAACAGGAAGGAATGCCTGTCCTTCCTGCTGCACAGGTGGTGGAGAGCACTCCTGAGAGATTCCAGTTGGCTTTAAATCATTGGCTGGCCCGCCCAGCCCCCTATTGGTATCATTATTCCCATCTGACAGATGGCCGGGGGGAGGTAACTCACTTAAGGTCACAAGCTGGAACCATGGCAGAGCCCTGGCTCAACTTTGAAGCTTCTAACTCCCCTGCGTGCATCCCAGAACTAGGTGCACCAGTGACAAGCTGGAGACATCCCTTCCACTCCTCAGAGTGATGCTGGGCTGTGAGTGCCAGGGCAGGTTTCACCATCCTTTGCCGTGCACCAGCACTCTGATTCTTGCCGATGCACCCTTTGCAGACAGTGCCCAGTCTGGCCACGCAGGGGATTTGACGGAGAGGAGGAGACTCGTTCATGAGTCAAGTCCTGCCAAGCTGGAGTCTGACAGCTTTCAAAATGACCTTGCCAGGACAGCCCTGGGAGATGCAACATCTGGTGCCCACAGGGATAGCAGAGTAGAACAATCATTCGAGCCATCTATGCAGCTGTACCTGACAGGCTCTGCACAGCGGATGTGGGCATGCAGCCATCACAGAAGTTCCTGTCAAGCAGTTCAGAGTGCGCGTGTCCTACAGGACACTGGACTAGCTGAGATCAGTGCGCTTATGCTGTGCGGCAGAAGGTGGGATGTGGGACTTGAGAGACTCAGAGGTCTGATCCAGTGCTTAATTTTTAATGAAAGAAGTGCCAGGGCTCAAGCAATTTTTTTACATTCATAACTGATGCAGCAAACCCAGAGGTGCCATGGCTATGAACTGCCAAGCCTAGAGGTGCCACGGCTCATCCCTGGCACAAATTAAGCACTGGCCTGATTCACTAGAGCAGGTAAGATGCCAGACTAGCAGCACCAGTAGCCTGATCTGATAGAGCAGGAAGAGGAGCCAGTAACTTTCACAGTCATTCCTTTTCATTAGCCAAAACCACAGAAATAAGGCACAGAGCACTTGAATCTGGAGGCAGCTGCAGGGAGGAACAAAGGAGCCATAGCCAGGTCAGGAGGCAGGGAGCAGACTGCAGGTGAGCTTGGCTAGGAGACAGGCAAGGCAGGACTCTGGGACAGAGCATAGAAGGTTTTAGGAAAGTCTGTAATGTAGGGGAAGGTTGGGAATTTCCTGGCACGTTATTGCACCCACCTGGGGCTCAGCTAACAAAGCCAGGCTCCCAAGTTCCTTCCTAACCCATGGCATGCTGTACAACTCGCACATCTGGATGGCACATGATGAATGGACCCGTCTGGATGAGTCTGGAGAATCAGCAGCAGGGAAGGAGAGAGGCAAGGCTAATGAGAAGTTGGCTGTTTGCTCTTGAAACACTTTTTACAGGTTAACATGGCCCATTGGCCTGGATGTACTTAACTGTACCTCCATGTAGGGGTTGGACTAGGTGGCCCGTTGAGGTCCCTTCTGGCCCTACATTGCTATGATTAGGTCAGGCCCCCTAGAGAGAACATCAGCTTGAGAGAGCAGCACTTTGCAGAGTCAGGTGACCTGTGTGAGACAAGACAATGCCTCTGTCCCTGCTCACAACCTAGCTGGGCATCCACTGCCAGCAATGGCAAGCATTAACCCCTTGGGGCCTGGAGCTGGACTTTCCCAGACTGTGTCACGAGCAGGAGCCAGGCCAGACGCGAGATTGTTTTGTACTGTTTTGGGAACGGAGCAATTGGAAATCTCAGAGGGCAACATCCATACAGTCAGTGCCTAGAAGGGCCTGGCCTCACTCTGACGTCGTGTCTCCTCCCCTAAATCCTAGCGCTTGTTGACGGGAGAGTATGAGAGAGCCTGGCAGGACTCTGCTGGCCCTGGAGTGCTGGCCTGAGGGGTCACTCTCAGCTGACCGCACTGAGGAGCGGACAGAGAGTCTCGGATTTCTGCAGGGTGCCAGGCAGTACCACAGTTCCCTGCCCTCACCCCTTCCATCTGAAGCTCTTGTCGGCTGAGCATATTTAGACCCTGTGTCCCTTTCAGCCTTCACTCTGAAGCGGCACTCCCCTGGGTTACTGACCAGACGTTACCTCCATTCTCAGAGGGATAGAAACGTCAGGTGAGAGCATGGAAAGCCAAATGGTACCTACAAAACTCCCCCACCCTGTCAAGCTACAGAGAGAGATGCCCCAGCTCTCCCATGCCCTTAGGTGTCTGGGCCTTTGCTAACTCACGTTTTCTACCAGTGCCTGAGTCAGCAGGGCTCCGGCCAGGACACTGATCTCAGTCACTCTGGGCTCCTGGTGAGAGTCACCCCCAGCAGCTCCTCACATCAGATCTTCCCCAGCCCTGCATATGTGGAAATGCGTGGGAATTTACTCTGGTGATTCCCACTGTCCTCTCGGCTGGTTCAGTGCTGGAGAAACCAGTTGTATCGCTGGAGGGTAAAGACCTCTGCAGTTTGCTGGTTGCATGGGGGTCGGTATCAGCCCATGGGGTGGAGCTGGGGGCTTAGAAGGGCCTCAGAGAGGAGGTGCTGCTTGTGGGGCTGTTGCACATGGTGTGATTTGTCAGTTTGCTGTTCTCTGCCCTTCTCTGCATTGACACCAACTGGGCTGCGGGAAGGGATCACCTGGCGATTTGGTTACATAGCAATAGGGGGTGTTGCAGTTCTCTTCCCCGTTGCATTGCAGCCCTTTCCTTTGCCTGCTGCAGCTCCCCCTGCCATGTGTTGCTGTCCCTGCCTTCAGTCAATGGGCAGACCCAAGGCACTGTCTGATTCTGTTCTCTGCTTCTACCCTGCAGATATCAATGAGTGCCTGATGCTTGGCCTGTGTAAAGATGCCGAATGTGTAAACACCCGGGGCAGCTACCTCTGTACCTGCAAACCCGGCACTATGCTGGACCTATCCCGCAGTCGCTGTGTCTGTAAGTGCTCTGGAGACAAAGCCCTGCACGGCTGCCTGGAAGCAGCTGCCCAGAGTCCCCAGTAACATCACCCAAAGCGTCCCCAGGAACCAGGAGATAGTGACAAGATCTCATGTGTCAGTGTGCCCCTGTGTGTGCCTTTGTGCCCCTATGCCCTGAGAGTGAGTGAGAGTGTGTATGTGAGTGTGAGTGTGTGTAAATAAAAGTACATGTGCACTGGGCTGGTGTGAGATCCTGTGTCTGTGCATTCATGCTGTGCATGATGTGGGTGCATGGATGTGTACCCGTGTGTCCTAGCACTCGCCTCGTACAGGGCTGTTGGGCTCAGCTCCCATGCGGTCCTCACCCATTTCTCTCCCTTGTTTCCATTGGGTTGTTGACTGCATAACTGAGTGGCCGTGGTGGGAGCGCAATGGCAGAGAATGCAGTAGATAGAGAGCCTGCACCCAGCTTCTGGGAAGATGGCCGGGAAAGCAGTGACCTTTCCTCAGGGGTGCAGTTGTGGGGAAGGGGGTTTAGAGCATCTGCCCTGGGGTATCTGGAGTTGAAATAGGAGCCCGTCCCTTCCATGCTGTTTCTGTTGGATCTCCCCACTAGACTGGTGCCCACAGCCAGGAAGGAGACCCAGCTCCTGGCTAAGGAAGAGGTCCTAGAGCTGAATGCCCAAGCAGATGTGGGCTAGGGAGAGATGTACCATGGAAGCCACAGCCTCAGGGAGAGGGGCCTGCAGTGTTTCACCAAAGTCCTCAGCCAGGGGCAAAGGCATGAGTGAGGGGCACCCACGTGTAGGGGGAGCGGGGAGCTTGTTGTGGCAGAGGTGGATGTGACAAGGCCCGGAGGCTGGAGACGGAGAGGCAGACCTGGGAAGCACCTTGAAGGTGATGACAGGCAGCACTTTTCCTTGTCAGTCTGTGCCTGGCAGAGGCGGCGGATTGGCCTGTGACACTAACTCTGGGCTTGTGTTTCAGCGGATAAGGCGGTGTCCATGGAGCAGGGGCTGTGCTATCGCTCAGCGGCAGAAGGTGTCTGTGCCCTACCACTCACCCAGAGCATCACCAAACAGATCTGCTGCTGCAGCCGTGTTGGCAAAGGATGGGGGAAGAATTGTGAGAAGTGTCCTATGCCCGGGTCAGGTGAGGGCTGCGTCTGCTGTCCAGCTGTGTCCAGTGTTAGAAGCCTGGAGCTTGGGCTTACTTCCCCTTTCACCTTCTCACGACCCCTCGGCCAGAACCCGTGCAGGTGTCTTCCTGCTCTCTGACATGTTGGGAAGTGCATGTGAACAGCCTCAGGGGGATTGAGTGTGAGGGTCACAGGCCAGCAGAGACTGTGGGCTACATGGCTCTTGCCAGGAAGCCGAGTGCACTAGCGGAGAGCAGCCTGCCACTTTGGGGACTGGAGTGGAGCAGAGCAGATTCCAGACCTGGGGATCTGCAGCACAAGCTGCCCAGTGAGTGATCTGAGCTTGTGGAAGTTCCTCGCCAAGCAGCTGTCATGCAGCACTGCCCCAGAGGGAGACCACAGCCTTCCCCATACCTGTGTTAGCCTGACAGTCCCTTTCATCTCACTCCGCCTCCCCTACCGTTATAGTTTCTTCCTTTCCTGAAATGTCAGCCTTCAAGTGCCCCAATGCACCAACCATGGGTGGGTTTGGCGTTTTCCGATGTGTTAAGTAGGAGAGAGACAAGCACAGAGCTCCACAGGGCAGGAGTTCCTTATACATCCCCCTGGACTGGGTGGAAGGCATCTTTGCACATGTGCAAAACCCAAAGGGCCGAAGTACTAGAATGTCCCTGGGGCTTGCAGCATTCCAACCATGGGACAGACCCGTAGTTTAACCCTGGCAGACTGACGGATGGGGGGGGCATACGTACACACACACACACACCTGGCCATTCTCACCTACGTAGCACAGGGCAGCATCTTCAGTTCCCCCATTGGATCTTACCAGATGCACAGCCCTGTGTGCTCGCGACTGGTTTCTGCCCTTTTCCCCCATGTCAGCCTTGGCCTGTGTCTCCCTTGCAGAAGCCTTTAAGGAGATTTGCCCAGCAGGACATGGCTACACCTACTCCAGCTCAGATATCCGTCTGTCCATGAGAAAGGCGGAGGCAGAAGAGCTGCCATTCAGCTCAGAGGATCAGGGTGAGAGCAGCGACCGGATGCCCAACGGGACAGCAAAAAGGCAGCAGCTGCAGGAAGCTCTGAGCGGTGGAGTCACGGGTACACTCCTACGTGCTGGAACCTCAGCAGCAGAAGGTAGATTGGGATGTAATGCAATGTTAGTAGCAGCTACACACACGGGTGCCCAGCAGGAGGGGATGAATTCCCCGTTTCACCCTCTGTACCTATCCCAGTGACTGTGCTTCCAGCTGAAGTGGATTCGGATCAGCTCCCGAGCTATGCGGTGCCCCCTTGCCCTGTATCCCAATGGTATAGGGAGCTTCCTGGGCCTTGAGACCAGGGCAAGCTTTGAGTTCCAGGCTCAGATGCTAATAGGTGCTGCTGCTGGCTGTCCATGCCGCCTCCACCCTTGGAAGCTGCAGTCTGGTGCAGACGTGCCCTGCTGAGTGGGGCTGGGGCTCCGTGTGTGAATCCTGGCACTAGTGTCCCTGGCCGGTGTTTCCGCTGCACTCAGGCTAGGAACGTAAATCCAGAGGGGGAGTCAGTGACTACTGTCACTTGAACCAGGGGCTGTTAGAATGTGAGTTCCCAGGGCCCTGCATGTGCTGGGGGAGGAGCCAGGACTGGGTTTGGAAGGGTAAGTTCCCATCTTGTGCTGGGAGAAATGGGGAGCTCTGAGCCAGGTGGATCTGGCGGGGCTGACGTTTCTTGTTCCGACGCTCACCATGTGCTGTTTCATTTTCCAGGTCACTCTCCAGATCATCAGGTGAGTCAAGCCTGCACTGCTGACAGATGACGGGGTCGGGTTATGTTTGTGATGAGCTACACAAGTGGGAAAATTAACGAGCGGGAAACACTGAGTGTGTTTGGGTTACAGTAATGAGGGAAAGACGCCTTTCTAAGAAATAGCTACTGATCAAGAAGGTGAAAGGTTTGCTGAGGTGCTGGAGGGGGCTAGAAAACCCACTGACAGCCAGGCATTTTTACGTACCACAGATCAGCTGCAACGTTCATGCACCAGCTGAGGCTGTGGGCTTGGGAGCAGCTGACAGCCCACTGTTGAGGGTTGGGAGAGAATAGTCCCCCTCCCAATAGGATTTTGAGGTTTGTTTGCCTCCTTGTGCACTAAACATTTAGAAATGAAGCTTAAAAGTAACTTGCAAAGGGAAAAAATGGGGCTTGGGCCTTTGTTGTGTGTGCTTCTTTGGGCTGGTTTGGAAGGGTTTTTGCAGTATGACAGCAGACATTGAGGTCCAGACTGTCACTCCTGTGGCCTGCACGGCCATAGTAGCTGAGCACCTCCCAGTCTTTAATGTATTCAGCCTCACAACCCCTCAGGGACGTAGGAAACAGGTGTTAGCTCTATTTTACTGGTTCCCCAACAATGGAGAAACTAAGCAACTAGTCCAAGGTCATGCAGGTTGAACCCAGGTCTCCCCAGTCCTAAGCTAGCCCCCTGACCCTGGGCCATCCTTCCTCTTTAGTCAGGCTGGGCAGACTCTGATGACGGGAGAATTAGTGAGATGACGGCAGTCTAAAAAAGCAAAAGCCAACCTATTGAGGGGGGAAGGAGTTTAGCCAGACTATTTAAAAGGGCTTTGGTTTGTGTTTGTTAACAGCTGGTTAATGAAAATGACTAATTAACCTCCTGAGTAAGGGAGACTTTTGCTAAAGAGTCACTACTCTTGCCCCTTGAATGGAGGATTCAGAGCTCACAATAGACATCCCCAGGACTGCCCAGAGGTTCTCCAGCAAAACCAGGGGAAACCACATTGACATTCTGCAGATCATCCTTGGGACAATCTCTGCCAAGGATTGCCTGCCCAGTGCAGATTCTGGAGCACCTCACAGAATTAGCCTGGTTCCCGTCGGGGGCAGTAGATAATGCGGATACTTGGCCCTGAAGTTTGTAGCTGTGCAGTCAGCCTGTGGAAGAGACATGGAGGGAACTGAATGTAGAAATGTAGGCATAATGCTTTGTTTAGGGTCCAGCACACTGAGGCTGCAACAGTTCCACACCTCAGCAGCCTCATCTGCCATTGCAGTACCTTCAGTGTGAACCAGCCGCCAGGATGGGGCAGGAGGAAGCTCACCTCTCTCTTGCCCCTTGGCACATCCCTGAGTGGTCTAGGCAGAATCAATCTTTGTGTTTGTGTTTCTAACCCACAGGGCACTGCCGATGGCACCCAAGAACCTGCCACACACCCAGGTGCGTCAGAGCCCAGTTGTGATCAAGCTGCAAATAGAAAAGAGGAAGGAGGACCAGGGTTGGGCCACCTGGCAGCTTCAGGCTGTGCTGATCACTTTGGGGCCATGGGAAGGCAGCTTTATTTTATAGGCATCTCCTAATCTCCTTCTGTGTTGCTCCAAATGGGCTGTGCCACACAGAACTGCAAGGGGCTGCAGCAATGGGGCAGCCCCAGGAGATGCAGGGCAGGGAGGGCCATACTCCATTTCATGTATTGGAAGAGCCATCCCTCCAGATGGGGCTCTGTTCTCATCGTCCCACATGCCTGGTCTCTGCATGCTAGGCTCTGTAACGGGCACCGGGGTGGTGGCAGGGGCCAAGCTGCAGGGAACATCCCCAGGGGGTCTGCACCCCCAAATTGCAGCAGCAAGAAGGTTGGTTGTGAAATTTCTCTGTGGCCTGGATCATGCGACAAGCTGGTCCCGTGGTGTTCTGTGGCATAACATTTGCAGCGGGGCTCAGAGCTGGGGCTTGACACCCACGCCCACTACTCCGCAGCCGCTCCCTCGGTATTGCGAGGTGCTGGGACGTAGCGGTTGGAGGTTCCTGGGCGGGGCTCACTTGTTACTGTGTCTGACTGTGGTGCCAGGCTGGCGCTCACACGTCACTCTCGTCTGCAGGAGATGTAGTGGAGGAGACATTCCCTCGCCCTCCCACCCAGCCAGAGGCTGCAGGGGAGGACACAGCTGCAGCATGGATTGCAGGTTTGTCAGCAGCTCTGAATGGGGTTTACTTGCCTCGCTGGGCAGGCACTACAGATCAATGCGAGCCCCCCCTCCACCCCCACAGGAGGATCCCTGATATGCCAAACCCCAGTGGATTCTGCCAGGCCATAGGCATGTTCTGAGGTCTGCAGGCAGATCTCAGTGGGTACAAGAGTGCTCCCGTACGAAAAGCAGATGCTTTGGCTTTCAGTGCCCTTCACTGTCTGTATTTAATTTGTATAACACACGGCCTTGTCTGGATCACACAGAAGGGGGAAGTTTACGATTCAGGCCATGAGTTAACACAACCCTTCATTGCTGCCCAGCCAGGCACAGTGACCTGTCACCTGAGAGAGCTCTCACTTTGACCTGTGCTAAATTGGTAAATCAATGCCATTTCCCTCATACACAGTTCCACCTGGTGTGCACTGTGTCAGCTGTGCCTGCCCAGAGCGATGGGGATGGAGGCTGTCTGCAAAATATGTGGGACTAGCTGGATTTCTGCGCTGTGAACAGCAGGGTCTCTGGGTCTCTGGGCAGAGGCGAGAGGGAAGGACTCCTGAGGAAAGGGAATGGCAGGCAGGGTCTCTCTGGTGGCTTTGGCCCAATCCCTGCTGCAGTCAGAGCTGAGTCATCTGGAAGCTGTGGTGGAATGGGAAGTGTGTGGCTCCCCGGGGAGGCTTGTTTACTGCGTGAATAATAGCAGCTCTGTTATTCTAGGCTTGTCTAAGTGTCTGGGAGTGCTGGCCCTGCTCAGGGCTGGAAGTGCCATCCGGAGAACCCCTGGCATAGGCACCTGGCTGTGGAATGTGCCTCCCACAATAGCCTTTTGTTTGTGTGTGTGTGTGTTGGTTTGGTGATGGGATTGTCTCACCGTTGGGGCATGAGTGGGTCTCTGCCGGCCTCTCCTTGCCCTTCCTGCGTTCACTGCTGCTGCGGTGCTTCCTCTGTGTGACTTGGGATTAGTGAGATCCAGGCTGGAGGCAGCAGAAAGGGGAGCAGCATATGAATGGCCCACACTGAGCTGGCACTAAAGCCCCTGCGCCTGCGCCTGCCATGCTCCCAGTGGCCTGTTACAGGGCTGCCCTGGCTCCTGGGGAGCCACTTACCCATCCAGGCCAGACAGAGCTTGTTCGTTGTTTTCTTTCTAGCTCTCTATGGGCTTTCCCTGCTTTTCAGCGCAGGGGCTGGGGCCAAGGCCTCCCAGCCTCCTGCTCCCACTCAGCCCACTTCGAAATAAATAGAGAGGGTAGGCGGCACCTAGCTGCAGTGTCTGGAGCCCCGGGAAGCTATAGCCATCCTGTAAAGGCCACATGTCCTGGCCATTAGTGCTTCCTCTCCGTTCTTGGGCACTAGGGGGTCCATCCGTCTTGTTGTGGCAGGAGGCTGCCGAGGCCTCGCTCAGCCAGCTGTCTGCGATGCAAGGGAGGCAGGGAGCTGAATCCTGTGAAGTGGGGATGGTGCTGGTGACCGGACAGGTGGCTGCAGAGTAGGGAAAGTCCTGTGCTGTGTGCTGGGGGAGTGGGAAGCAGGGGCCTGTGACCTCGCCCTGTCTGTCTCCCTCAGAAATCGACAGATGTGCCTCTGCACCCAGCACATGTGGTCCAGGCACTTGTGTGAACCTGCCAGGCAGGTACAGCTGCGTGTGCGGGCCCGGCTACCGGCTACATCCCGGCCTGCCCCAGTGCATTGGTATGTCACTAGTTCTGCTGTTTCTAAAGGAGGCAAGTGGGGAGACATTGGGTGTCAGAAATCCCGCCTTAGGAAACAGGCGGTGTGGAGAAGAGCTGGGCAGTGCTGACCCCGGCTGATTCCTGAGCGCAAAGCCTGGTCGAGGCAGGACTTTTGCAGGGCACCAACCCTGCTGCCTTCCAGGGCAGAACAGCCCTGTGGCCTGGGATCATTCTGTCTGTCCTGCTTCCCCAGCTTTAGTGGCCAGGGGAGGTTTGAAGGGCAGAACCATCCCTCTCCTGCCACGTGTGAGGATGCTGCCCTCCAGTGGTGCATGGATGACAAACAGGGGCCTTCTGTCATCTAGCGGGCTCCCTGCGGAGGTGGGGCCCTTGCTCCAGGTATGTCTGTAGGAAATGGGCAGGCTAATGGTATTGCCCAGGTGACCCTGTTCCTCTCCTCCGGACCCAGATGACGATGAGTGTGTGAGAGATCCCTGTGCCGGGAAGGGTCGCTGCATCAACAGCGTGGGCTCCTACTCCTGCCTCTGCTACTCAGGGTACACTCTGCGCGTCTCCCTGGATGCACCGACCTGTCAGGGTAAGTGACGCTCCATCCGGTGCACACCCACTGCCCACATCCACGGGGGGGAGGAGGGGCCTTGCCAGAAAGGTTCCTGGGACCACCCCTGCCCATGTTGGGGGGGGTCCAGCCTCCTCCTTCATATGTTCCTGCGCTTCCCCCCACATGCTACTGCCCAAGCCTGCCCCAGAAGGACTCCTCCCCTTGCTCGCTCTCCCAGCTTCTCGCTGTGGCGGGGCAGTGAGCTATGCAAGATGGGGAAAGACTCTGCACAAAAGAGTCAGTCAACAAAGGCTTTTCCTCCAGAAAACCACTGCGCCTGAGACCTGCTCTGGTCTCACAGGCTGGGGCACGGTGCCCAACTAGACCTGCTGCAGTATCCCCTGCCCTGGGTCCCAGCACCCTCTCTGAGCACCTGAGCAAGAGGAAGCTCAGCAGAACGTCACCCGCTGGCAGCTGGCAACCAGCCCTGCTTCTTGCTCCATTACTATCCTGTGCTCCTCATTAGCTGGGCCCTCTGCCAAGCGCACAGGAAGCCCTGGCCATGGCCTTGCCTGTCTCCAGCCTGCTGTGGCAAGTGGGGGTGCCCAGCAGCAGCAAGGTGGGTCTGGGGCATGGCATGGGGGGGGGGTAAGTGATACAGGCCCCTGGGGACTCTGGCCATGAGTACAGCCTAGCACTGCCATTCCTCCTCGTTGGCGTGAGGGCACAGTTTGGCTCTTGGGAGCAATTAGAATGAAGGGTGGGGAGTGGCCATTCAGGGAGCATTTGGGGCGAAGGGGCAGGGAGGGCCCTGCACACCGTCACACAGGCAGAGCCAGCTCCCACGCCCCTAACCCAGCCCAGCTCACTGACGGGACCTATCCCTGGGCGCTAACAGATCTCAATGAGTGTGAGCAGCCCAGCGTGTGCCAGGGGGGGCGGTGCACCAACACACCTGGATCGTATCACTGTGAGTGTGCCAGGGGCTACATCATGGGCCGCAGGGGACGGTGCGAAGGTGAGTGTGCTAACCTCCCTTACATGAGGGGCTCCAGTCCCTTTGTGCAAACCCCAGCTCTCTGCCCCTGTCTCCCACCAGTACTGCACTGAAGCACCCATTGGGCAAAGAAGGCCCTGTCACTTCTCACTTGCTCTTCCCCTGACACAGGCCTGCCTCCATTTGCCTGGGGGACTCCCCACCCTGCTGCAAGGGAGGAGAGCTCTCTCCCCATGGTCATTCCCCTTTAGGCTTTCTCATTCTTGGTTCCCCAGTGGGACCCTTCCTGAGCCCCCTCTTCTGGACTAGAAAGGGAACGTTTGGTTCTTGGGGTTGATGCTTGTCTTTGGAGGTTTGTCATTGCTTGCCCCCGTTTGAGTCCTGGGCTGACAAGTACATGGAAGATGTAATGTCTACATCAGCTGCATGCATGCAGGCTGCCTCCGCACGTCACAGTGATTTAAAATCAAAACGGGCATCCTACCAGGCATGGGTGCAGGACACAGGGACAATGAAGGACAGGTAGGGCTCATGAGAACCCCTGTCTGAGCCCCAGCAAACTCAATCCACCATCAGACCCATCCGCCTGGAGTCACAGAAATTCTTCTGTGGTCCGAGCTGGTTGAGAAGGTGAGATGCAAGTGACTGTGGTCCCAGGTGCGAGGTGTTCTGGGTGGGGCTGTCCTCTCTCTCTCTCTCTTTTCTTGGAGTCTGAAAGGAGTGGGTCTCTTTGCAGACATTGATGAGTGTGCTGACCCCAGCACCTGCCCCCAAGGGAGATGTGTCAATGCACTGGGCTCCTATGAGTGTCTCAGCTGTGCAACTGGTTACCAGCCAATGAATGGAAGATGTGTTGGTAAGGAGGCACAGTTCCCACAGTTCCCAGCAAGTTCCTCCCCACCTGTTGGAACTCCCCCATGCATGGCAGCAATTCCAGCCCTAGCCAAGCCCTCTGGGGGCTGTAATGTGCCACACCAGCTTGGGCCTGCGACAGAAGTGTGGGCAGGCCGTGGCTGGCAGGTCTATCTGTTGGAAATGGCAGGCAGGAGAGGCTGATGTGTGTCCTGAATTCCACACCCAGCAGATATTGGGCTGTGGGGAGATCCCTGGGGATTTCAGAGCACCCCATTCCTGGCTCGATGTGCCCCTTTGTTGTGTCTCACAGATGACGACGAGTGCCTCACCGAGGGAACCTGTGCTCATGGACTGTGTGCCAACCTGGCTGGCTCCTTCAGGTGTTCATGCCATCACGGCTATGAGGTGACAGCAGATGAGAAGAGCTGCCAAGGTATCTCAGCCTCGAGCAGATGTTCTTGGGCCCAGGCCAACTCCCAGTGCAGTCTGTGGCATTGCTTCCATTGAGCCTGGGGCATTCTGAGTGCATGACCTATCTGCCTGTACCTCACTGCCCCCACCAGGCTAGCTAGGTCCTGAGATCCTGTGGAGATACTCCTCGCCACCTCCTTCTCTATTACTGATGTGTTCCCCTCAATGCACATGGCTCTGAGAGGAAGCCCCACCCCCTCCTGTGCTCAGACTCTGTCCCTCCCCCCTGTCCAGCTCTGGCTCATGTTTGTGGGTTTATTTAGATATCGACGAGTGTGTGACCCACAGTGCCTGCCCCAGGGGACTCTGCATCAACACCGAGGGCTCCTTCTTCTGCGTGGCCTGCAATGCTGGGTACGCCGTGTCCAGAGATGGCAGCGTGTGTGAAGGTACCTCCTGTGGACCAGTGAGATGTGTGGGTGCCAGGGAGCCTGGACTCCGTGGGAGGACGTGCTGGCAGTTAGGACCAGGTCATTGGTGGTGTCCAGGGCTGAATCTCCAGCTGTTGCTGCCAAATCTCTCAATGTGCACGGAACTTGGGTCACTGGGCATCCCCCAGCCCATCTGAGGCACAGCTGCCAGCTTGTGGCCCAGCATTTGCAAGCGGCAGGTGTAATCAGTGCCCCTCTGGCCCTGGGTCTGCATTTCTCACTGGTGACCTGACCTGAGCCACTCTTCCTGCAGCAGCTCCAGCTGAGCTCCCTGCACTCAGGGAGAGCTGCTGGGGAACAGTCCCTGAGCTCCAGCGAGACCCCCTTGGGGATCCCCCTTGGAGAGCCTGGGAAACCTGCTTCGGCAATTTAGCTTTTGGGCTGTGCAGAGCAGTGGAGAGCTAGAGAGGGCCTCGGGGGAAGGTCACTCCCAACAGCCTGAGGCCTGCAGGTGTTCAGACAGGGACCTCTGGTGTTTTAGAAAGGGGGTTGAGTCTCAGAGCTCATTCCCTAGCTGGCTTTGAGAACCTGGAGGGCATAATCAACCCTCCTCAGGGCAGGGCTGGGGTGCAGTGGGGTGGGCGGCAGCAGAGTGGGCACGACCTGTCCTTCATCCCAGATGGAGTTCCAGTCTGTGCTCTCCCCAGATATTGATGAGTGCAGCTCACCCAGTGCCTGCCCCTTGGGAATCTGCACCAACACGGATGGGTCCTTTGCCTGCCGAACCTGCGATGCTGGCTACATGCTCTCCTCCAACAGACTCACCTGTGAAGGTAAATGGCCCAGCTGCTCTCTGCCTCTGCTGGGGGCTGTGACTGCGAGTCGAGCAGCAATGTGTGTCTGTAGTGTCAGACTTGGAAGCAGGGGTCCTGCTCCTGATTGGGTCACACCCCTGGAGCTGTTGGGTGGATCCCTGTGCATTGCCCTCTCTGGCTACACCTCGGGTCATCTTAGCCCTGCACATTGGTAGCATATCCTGTTGGGGGTGGGGGGTTATCTGAAGGGAAATGATCATATCTGGGAAGGGGTAGCAGGTAGGCAGCTCATCTATGAGATCCTCAGATAATACTAATTTAGGAAGAGCTGTGAGCCCCAGTGAGGACAGAGCAACAAAGAGGCCTAGCAAGAGCAGAAGCCCAGGCAGGGAATAGCAGAATGGGATTCTGTTTAGAACAAGGGGCTAATATGTCTGGAGAAAACAACCCCAAACCCAGGTAGTCGGTGGGAGGGAGAAGCTTTGGAATCCGGAAAGGCTGAGAAAGGCACGGGTCTGCAAACTAGGAATTTCTGATGCAACTTGGAAACGAAGGCAAGGCCATTTGGGGCTGCAGGCACAGAGCTGTCGTGTCTTGGACAAAGAGGAATAAGTCCTACTTTGTGCAGCTCTGGAGCATTTTGTTGTGGGCACCTTTTTATCAGCAAGAGATTGGCAAAGCAGAGGTTATTCAGAGAGAGCCAACCACCGTGATCAAGGGGCCGAGCTATAGGGAGGAGTGAAGTGAGTAAAACTTGGCTAGTTTGGCTAAGCCTCAACTCCAGAGACTGGGGGACCTGGAAAGAGTTTATAAATGTCTGCCGGGTATAAAGTCCAGGGCAGAGAGGAATTATCGAGGGTGATGTGAGGGTTAAAACCAAAACAACAGATAAAAATAGGCAGAAGGTTAACAAAGATGTGAGACAGCCAGTGAAGGAGGGAAAGCAGGCAAAAGGGTGATGGAGTCATGAAGGCACACACTTAACTTCAAGCATTCAAGTGCTCGTATTGAAGTCACCAGGACTGCTGGCTGTTGTGGGGTACATCTGCACCCCAAGCGCTACAACAGAACAGGGAAGGGGGGTCTGTTGCTGTAGTAGCTGAGCGGCAGCAATACGCTCTGAGCAGCATAGCTAGGTTGACTTAAGTTTTAGGTGCAGACTAGCCCTTAGTACACTTTGCTAAATAGGGCTAGGATTACTCATGTGTTTAACGTTAAGCGTGTGGATCAGTGTTGGCCGCATCCTGGGCAACAATAATAATTACCAGGATGATTGGGATGAAATTGGGGAAGGGAAAGCGAAGGCTGAGCCTCAGCAGAAATTCACTGATACGGAGATCTGTCTGGTAGACGTCGTGGAAAAAAACTTCCCTGATAACTGCTAAACCTGTTATTAATTGTTCTGTTCCCTAGTCCCTGTCCCAAGGTGTGTGTGTGTTTTTTGGGAAAGAAAAAGCATAGCTGTGAGGCTGTGCTCTGTCATGGGTACATGAAATTGTGGGGTAGAACTAGTCTTGGCTTGAGTTTATGTTGCTGTGTTACCCAGGAGTGACAGAGCAACAGGTGAGATCCGCAGAGACTTCTGCCGGGCAGTCCTCTCTACGTAGCTGCTCCAGCATAGGTTCTGAATCAGCCACGTGTTCCACTGGAAAACTGCCTTTGGAGCGTGACTGAGATTTTATGGATATTTGTTGGTCATTTGTCATGTCCCCCCTGTAAAGCCAGGCTCCCCTTTCTCCCATTAACCCAGTTGTATGCACCTCCGGGGAGAAGAAAAAGTAGAACAAGTATGTTTTAGACTCCCCGAAAAAAGACCTAAAATAGCATTTCTGTATCTCCTCATGCCTGACTGTGGCCTGCTATGGCCATAATTGTGTGCTCCATTCCATCGGCGGTACTCTCCCCCAACACCTTTCTGCTGGTATCAGGGTCACTTTTCAGACCCAAGACATTGGACCTTAAATCTGTCACTGTCCCAGTGCCTGACATGGGCCCTCAGCAGGGATAATTTTGGGGAGAAATTCCACATTTGAGGGCAAAGAAGGAAACATTTTTGTGGCCTGTTTTGGTGGTGTTTGTTATGTGAAGCTGTTCAGATGGCTGGAATGGGGGAGACGGGCCCTTTGAAGGTGGATCAGTGGTCAGGAAGCAGATGTACTTCAAGGTGCTAGATAAAGACCCCGGTGATGAGCATGACACGAAAAGCTAACAAGGGAGAACCGTAGCGTCTCTCGTGGCTGTGCAGGGGAGCACCTGGGAGCCACCTGCATAGGTGGTAAATAAACCCGCTAACGGGGTCTTCCCTGCTGTTTGCTTGGGGTAACGCTCCTGGGCAGAGGCACGCTGAGTCTGGTGGCTCCTCCTAGGGAGGAAGAAGGCGTCTTGGCTGCTTTTCTTCTTCCTCTAGGTTGACAGCTGGGTCTGAGGCACATACAGGAAAATGAGGTAATGTTTCCATTGTCCTGATGGGATGGAAGGATTGCACATTTCGTTCTGTTTGAGGGCTAGTCATGTGTCTCCGCTCTTAGATGGGCCTTTCCCGCCATGTCACTTCCCTGTGCTTGCTGCTAGAGCAGCCGGGGGAGAAAGCATCGAGGGAACCTTAGCAGTGTTGGGTGCTTTTCAGGTCAGGCTGACCCTGGAGAGACTGTGCCGTGGTTCTAGATTTTGGGTTTTGTATCTGGGTTTGTGATAGCTTACAATAAATGAATTAGGCCCTGCATTGTCTCCCAGGGGAACTGGTGGAAGCTAGGAATGTTTTAGACCTGAGTGTGGTAGGAATAACCCTGCCCCAAGGCATAAATGAATGGTGCCCTGTTAGGTACTCCGCATGCTTGGCATTTAGCAGAGGCAAGGCCCCGGCTCCGCCCTAAGGAGCTTCCAGGTTCAATATTTCCATCTCTAGCTTCTGTGATGGAACAGGCAGAGCAAGGGAGGTGGGGAATGTTGCTGGTGCTGATGGGAATCAGTCCTCCCCTTAGACTCGTGCGTTTTCTCGCAGTCGGAAAAGCTGTGTTCAGCAGGGCACTGGAAAATGATTCAGAAATGGCATTTCCCTCTGAGGGCCTGGAGCTTCATGCCTCCCCTGGACTTCACCAGTGGAAAGGTGGGAATGAGGAGCTTTTGCTGCCCTGAGGGAGTGTGGAGAGCTGCCTCCTGCCCTCGGCCCCCAGCATGCATTAGCTGGATCGTGTTCTGAAAGAGGCAGGTGAATGGGACAATCCAGGGCGACAGGGCCAAGCCTACATCTGGCTCTCTGTAGCGTACGTGGTCATGCTGGGAGATGGAAGTCCATTTCCCTTAGTGTCCTCCCATCCCTCCTCCTCACGCGCCCTGTACCATCATTGCAAAGAGTTCTCCTTCCTCCTTAGGGCTTACAGCCTTCTGCTAATGGCAGGTTGTTGGCCTGTCCCCGAGCGGTCTCTTAGCCTAAAGTTAGTTCCTTCAACATTTCGTTACTAGTGAAACCCTTAGAGCACTGATGACCACTGGGGGAGGGACAGGAGAGTTTAAGGGATGGCTGGGGAGGAGGAGTGTGAGGGGTTTCCACAGCGGGGAGAGAATGAGGCATGCCTGTTGGGGAAGGGCATGGTAAGAGGCATAGATAGCTAGGAGAATGGGCTCAGATGGGAGTTGGGGTACTTCACTGACATACACGCTCCTGTAGTTTGCATGGCCCTTATCATGGCTCTTCTCTGGTTTCCGTTCAGTTTGTGGCACTCAGGTGCCTGGTACTGAACTAAATTGGGGACAGGTCCAGGAGCCTAGGACCTGGATTTGGTTTAGCAAAACCAACTTGGTTGGTCCTGGCTTCCCAAGGCAGAGCTAGCTCGGATCTGGGATCCCTGGGTAAAAAGGCACCAGAGTCTGAGGGAGCGTTGGAGAAGGGGCTGCTGTAATTCCTCTAATCACAGCATTCAGGAGCCTCTCCCCTTAGTGCCCCGACAGGATCCTTCTGTGTAGGCAGCCCCAAGGTGGCACTGAGGGCTAACAGCCAGGGGCTCCGCGGTCAGCAGGCAGGAAGGTCCCTGAACACTAACCTGTCGGCGGCTGTCAGAGGCCTGAATGGCTGCTGCCCTGGGCCTGTTTGTTTGTGGCAGCAGCTCATCACGCACCGACGCTGGCCCTGACTCTTAATTCTATGCCTCTCTGCCCGGGCAGATATTGATGAGTGCAAAGACCCGGCCGTTAGCTGCCTCGGAGGAGAGTGCCTGAACGCACCGGGCTCCTACGTGTGCCGTTGCCGCCCTGGATTTGAGCTACTCAATGGAACGGTGTGTAAAGGTACGAGCCCTGCCAGGGCCTGCCCATTCCGCTCCCCTTTGGACCCTGCCTTGGAGTCTGGGTCATCTTCTGGGGACTCCCATTTCTACCCATTCCAGGGGGATTGCAGTGCAGCCTGGTACAACCAGCCTGTGGAGCGCTGCTCCAGAGTGTTAATCAAACACAAGGTCACCACCGACAGCCGCCCGTGCCTGCGATGACAGAGCTGGATGGGGCCCCAATCCCTCCCGAGGCCTACCCTGTGCAGATGGCCGTGGGGTGTGTGGGCTCCTGCCCTCTGCCCTCAGCTGATTGTTTGGCGCTAACTCATGTTTCCCCTGCAGACATGAACGAGTGCCTGAGCAGAGAGATCTGCGGCCCCAATGGCGAGTGTCTGAACAGCCATGGATCCTATTTCTGCATCTGTGCTCCTGGCTTCTCAAATGCGGCTGGAGGAGTCAGCTGCCAAGGTGAGGGACTGGGAGAAATGGCAGCAGCTAAGTGTGCCTTGGACCCTTACTGTGCCCTCTGGCTCTCCCCCTGGGCTCTCCCCTGTACCTGACTATGCTCTCTTCTTTCACTGGCTGTGCTCCCTTGTCCCTTCTGCCTTGGTCCCTGCCCACTGTGGATAGCATTTGTCGGGTAGAGACCAGTGCACGCCCGTTGCACACAGCCTCTGTGCTGATCCTCATGATTTCGTCCCTTCCAGATGTGGATGAATGTGCGGACAAATCCCGGTGTTTGCAAGGCCAGTGTTTCAATACAGAAGGCTCTTACAGATGTTTGTGTCAAAATGGCTTCAGGCACTCGCAGGAGACTGATGACTGTGTAGGTAAGTGCTGGTCTCAGGGGGGGGACTCAGTGCTCCTCCCCAGATCGCTGGGGTATGTATGAGGGTCTCCTTCCCCACACAAGGGGGATGCCTCTACTTCAAGTACTAGGCACGCTCATCCCTTCACTTCTGCTCCAGAGCCATGAGGCCTCTGCCCTTCATTCACCCCCCTACAAGCTGTGCTGTGACAGAAGGCCCAGGGCCCAGTGGGTTTGTGGGTGGGGCTAGTATCAGGGTCATAAGTGCATTCGTGAGGACAGTTGCCACAGGCCCTTGGTGGGGTGGGGTCTGGTCGCACCAAGGCTTTCCAGTGGGGTTGCAGGGTTCCCAGTTGACTGTCCCATCTCTTTGCCCTTCTCCTTCCGTTGTCACCGAGTGACAGATGTGGACGAGTGTGCAGATTTCGGGGACGCTGTGTGCGGCACGTGGAGGTGCCAGAACACCCTGGGTTCGTACCGCTGCATTATGGGCTGCCAGCCGGGATTCCACCGGACCCCGCTGGGGGACTGCATTGGTGAGTGCCATCGCGTGCTGACTCTCTCGCTGTGCACTGTGCTCACTCTGAGGGGCTGGCTGGCTCCGTCGGTGCCCTGAGTGTACAGCTTGCTGCCCAGGCCCAAAGCAGGGAGGTGCCTGTGGCCGTGTCCTCCCTTGGCGACGGGGAGGAGGAAGTGCTTGGCCAGCATCGACGTAGATAATGCTGAGTACTTGTTTTCCTGCCTGTGCTGGCTTTTTGCGTCTGGACTTCTCTTTTCTTGGCATTTGGTGACAGACGCTGCATTGTGCAGCTTTTCCTCTCAGGGAGAATCCTGAGGAGGTTACAGCACGTTCCAGGGCTGGGGTTTTATTGCAGCACCAGAGCTTCTCAAAAGGCAGCTGCCTGCGGGGGTTACTGGCTGTGCCTGGCTGTCTCCCTCCCTCCCAGAAGCTGCTGGGCAGTGGAGAAGCTGCGCTCTGATAGAGGCTGGTAGCTCAGCTCTGGGGTCAGCGCATGGAGATCCCCCCACAGAGCCCCGGGGTGGGATTTAGGGCTCCCAGCCAAGGGCAGCATCGAAAGGTGACACCGCAGAGGGATTATTTCGGCATTAAAGACCCTCCCAAACTCTGATAAGATTGTGTGAGGGGGACTGGTGCTGCCGCTAGCACCGTGAGTTAGAGCCATTTGAGATAAGCTTCAGCTTCATAACGTCCTGACAGCACCGAGCTGCAGATATGCAACTTCTCCGGCCACGGTGAGGAACACTGACCCTCCATGCAACAGGGGGCAGGGAACTGGGGTGCAGTGTTCAGCCTGGAAGGGTCCTCCCCCTTCTCCTGCAAGGTCGTACCCTCTGCCAGGCGAACTAGCTACAGCGGCCCTGACTCCTCCCAGCTTTAGGGCACCCCAACTGTCTGCAGCTGTACTTACGGACAGGTGAGGGGTCCCAGCAAGTCTCAGTTGTGCCCGATAAAGCCAGGGTTTGGGGTGCTTGTGGAGTATGTGTTTGAAGTGAGTCAGCTCTGTGCAGCTGCAGCTAGAGCTCTCCATGGCTCAGTGTGTGAAACTGAGGAAGGAGAAAATGTGCAGCTCTGTCACTGATCAGCAAGGAGGTCAGGAGCAAGAGGGCACGGCCCCTATCTCTGTTCATGCTTCTGGCCCATGCTCACACACTCTCCCATAGTCCTCTGTATACCAGCCCATAACACCTCATATTTGGCTTATCCTGTATCAACCCATACTCCCCTGTACTTGTCCATATTCCTCTATATCTATCCATGGCCCCATGCCCATTTGCAGTCTTCTGTCTCCTATACTTTCCCATATTTGTCCCGTATACCTCCCTATGTCCATCTATATCTCCTATCCCCCTAATTCTCCTATCTCCATCCCTGCCCATATCCCCTGTAAACTTTTTCATCCCCATCTCTACCCAGTTGGAGCACTAATTGTATTGGAGGTTGCCCTTATGGTGGCTCGTCCCCCATGCTACATTGTACCCCATCCTTTTTGCAAATTAGGGAGGTAACCTGGGCAGGTCTGGCCCTGTGATCATACAGCAGCAGGGGGTTGAGAGCTCTTGCTCTGGATATTGCCTGCCCCTGGGAGAGGCTCTGGGCATGTGATGGATGTGGCATGGGGAAGGCAGGTTCTGCACTGACATGGTTCCTCCTCTCTCCTGCAGACATAGACGAATGTGCCAACGAGACGCTGTGCGGGAGCCACGCCTTCTGTTACAACACAGACGGCGCATTTCACTGCCTCTGCGACAATGGCTATGAAAACGTGCCCCCCCGACCAGGACTGTGTTGGTAAGAGTCACTCAGTGCTTCTGGCCCGACGCCTTCACGCTGCCTCTGTGCCGCTGCCTGTCTCTCCAGCGCATGGGTCCCTGCCCCTTTTCTGCTGCATGGATCAGTCTGTCCACATCTCAGTTGGGACATCCCTTCCCAGCAGGAGTGGGGGATGGAAAAAAAATCCTGTCCCCATTGCTCCCTCAGGATCCCTAGTAGGGAAAGATGTGTACAGGTGGGCAGGGCTAGGCGCGAAAGGCAAGTGGTCACCAGGTGAATCTCCAAGACATGGTGCCCTTTTCCGAGCAGATGGACATCGGGGACCCTCGAGGTCAGAGACGCTCACTCGGGCGATGGAAAATGGATGAGGTCAACTCATTCTACTGGGAAGGGGCTGCAGGTGAATGGTGGAGGGGCAGGTTATTGGGTGTGTACAGCTGAGTGTGCCTCAATCCCAGCAGCTGGAGGAGGAAATGCCCTGTCAGATCCCACCTAGTTCCCCACGCTGAGCCCAGCTGTGGTTGAAATGCTCCTGGTGAAGGGGCTCCCTGCCCTTCCTTAAGCTGAATCCATTCCAGGGTCAGGAGTCCTCTTGGTCTTCAGGTCTGTGCAGACCATCCACAGGCTCATTCCCTCCCACCACACACACATGGACACACAGCCCCTCCGGGGTGAAGAACGGCCGCAACTCCGACGGCTCAGGTCTATGCACGGCCACACCGCAGGAGCCCTCCAGCCATTGCCTTTGTCTCCCGTTGCAGACGTGAATGAGTGTGAGCTGATGCTAGCCGTGTGTGGGACTGCGCTCTGTGAGAACGTGGAGGGGTCGTTCCTGTGCCTCTGCCTCAGTGACCATGAGGAGTACGACACGGAGGCAGGAGAGTGCCGGCCGCGAGCTGGCATGGGTGAGATCTCACTGGGGCTGGAGCTGGGTGCTAAGGGGGCAGCACTGACTGGGAGTGGGTGTGGGGGAGATCTCGCCTGTGGGGATCTGTTCTGAAGGCTGAGGAATCTTACCAGGGAGGCCACATGGCCAGCCCTGTTTTGGTCAAGGGAGATTCTGGACATGGGGTGACCTTCCCTAGGACTCCAGAGCTCAGGGTGGGAGCCCAGCCCATCATCAAGACCTTCCATTGCACATCTTCTGTGCTCTGTTGTCTCCCAGGCGACCCTGAGAGGCCCATAGCACCACGTCCCGCTGGCTCAGAGCGAAAGGAGTGTTACTATCACATCAGCGATGTCCAGCTGTGTGAGAGTGTCCTGGCCAAAAACACCACCAAGGAGGAGTGCTGCTGCACCAATGGGGCAGCTTGGGGAGACAACTGTGAGACCCACCCCTGCCCTGTCCTGGGCACAGGTAGGGCACCAACCCCACCACTCCCTCTCCTCGTGTGGATCAGAGCAAGTAGCATGCTCACTGTGTCCCAGCCTAATCATAATACACATTCCTGGTTTTTCCCTCCCTGTCCCCTTCTGCCCCCCCTTCCTGTCTGCCAGTGGAATACAGTGAAATCTGCCCCAGTGGGAAGGGCTATATCCCTGTGGAAGGGACTCTGCTGTTTGGACAGACATCATACACAGGTACCAGCACCTTTTCTTCTCTCCTCTCTGCCAAGGGCTGGGCTAGTAGAATGGTTATCTGCCACAGGGTGTACCCCATGCAGGCTCTGACCGGGTTCGTGTGGGCCTGAGAGGCCCCACCCTGACTGCACCTGGAGGGGAGGCCAGGCTTGATTAAAGATGGGTCCCAGCTGGGAGAACTGGTCTGTGGGTGCTATAAAGGCAGAAATCTGGTGCACAAGGGGGGCTGGGAGTAGGGAGATTTTTCTGACTCCCAAATGAAGTCACTTTGGAAACTGAAAAAGAGTCTAGTAGAGAGAGAGAGAGAGAATGGATACAACATGGGGGGAAAGAAGAGTAGAAGTAGAATCAGATGATGATATCAACACAAAAGAAAAGTTCAGGAAGGAAATAAACCAAAATGTTACAATTGCAAGATCACCAGTCAAAGAACAAGAGTAGGTGATGTTACCCCTGTGAAGATAGCTGACTGGATTAACAAAAGCATAGGGGATATTGCAAGAGCCAAGAGGCGGGGAGGAGGGTCTAAAAGCAAATGTAAAAGCAAAGAACAAGCTGATATAAAAGCTAAAATGCTAGGGCAAGTTAAAATAGGTTGCCAGCTATCCAAGCATTTGACTGAAATGAAGGGGGTAATGTATGGAGTGCCAGTAGAGCTGAGCAGTGATGAGAGAGTCAAAAGCACCTGAGAAGATAAAGTAAGGAACTAATTAGTAAAGCAGGTGGAGAAAGCAAGCCATTAACAGCTGTACTGATTACATTTAAGAGAGGCGCTCTACCTGAGAAAGTAACACACTTGGGTTTCAGATATTCAGGACCAAGCTATATATATGTATACATATGCAGTAAATGTACTGAATTTGTGAATAATCATTGTGAGAGTGATGGCATAGAGAATTTCAATGATACTGTAATAAAGGAATTGATAGCAGCACCTACTGTAGCCAGACCTAGGATATTGAAGTACCCCCAAACTAAAAAAACATTTCCATGGTAGAATGAGGAGTGCAAAATGGCAGGTAAAGAAAGGCACAAAGCCTATAAAACAATGAAAAACACAATGACTAGTGAAGATCTAATGAAGTGTAAAAGAAGGAAGGCAATAGCACAAGGAATTTAAAAAAGAAAAGTCAAAGAAAGAGAATTGGAGGAAGGGCTGTGGGTGTATAAATATATACACCAAGACATCAGATATATACAGGCAGATTAGAAGAATGAATGGAATTCGGACTGAGTAGCCACATCCTAGGTCCTACTGATGCTGACAACATAGACGTTCTGATAAGGAGAAAGCAGAAGTTTTAGCAGAAACTTTCCAAGGGATGAGTAATGATTAAAATCAAAGTGAAGTTTTCCACCAGATTAAAAGACAGCTCGTTGAAGAGAACCATGATCTATTATGTAGTTGGGGTAAACATGAAGATATTATACTGAATGAATGGTTTTGTATGGGCACTTGAGAAAGCTATTGATATGAGCAAGAATACTTTCCCAGGTAAAGATAATATAGCTAACATACTATTTAAATCTCTCTCTGAAAGCAGATAGCGGGTTCTCCTGGAATTGTATAACAATATATGGGAAAAAGGATATATACTGGTAGGATGGAAACATGAATAGTAATTCCAATATGAATACTAGGCAAACTATTCACAAAAGTGGCTGCCTGTAGACCAATTGCCGTTACATGCTGTCTGGATAAAATTATGGAGAGACTGGTGAATGAAAGACTGGTTGCCTATGTGGAAAACATTATAGGAAAGGTGCAAAGTGGTTTTAGGAGAGGAAGATGCACAATTGATCTCTGTTAAATTAGGAATGGAAATACAAAAAAGTCTGAGGGGACAAGAATTTTTTGATAGCTGTCTTTCTAGATATTGAAAAATCATATGACAGGCTAAGGAGGGTTCAAAGTAGGTGCACTAGGGATAAGAGGAAGAGTGTTGGGGTGGATTAGAGAATTTTTGAGTAAAAGGACCATGCAGGTCAGAGTTGTGAAAGTTTTATGTAGAATATATACCATACTAAAAATGGTACACTACAGGGAAGTGTTATCAACCCAACCTTATTTAATATTATGGTAAATGATCTCCCAAAACAAATGAGGGCTGAGGTAGGTGTCACTCTATATTTGCAGTTGATTGTGCTCAGTGGGTTAGATGTCGGAATATTGAGGTGGCAGAAAACAGACTTGGCAAAGAGTTGTGAGAGACCTCGGACTGGGGAAATGTATGGAGTTTCATGTTTTGCATTGCTGAAGCTCAAGGATTGATCTTTACAAAAAGGAAAGTGACAAAGGAATGTAAACTGTATCTGTATGAGAAACAAATGCATAGAATTAAAGGTTTCATATTCTGAGTGGTAATATTTGATACTAAATGACGTTGGAAAGATTTTATAAACTATATTGAAGGAAGGATTAATCCACTTCAAAGTTTTGCTGGGACTAATTAGGGGGCAGATAAGGAAGCACTCCTGATGGTATACAGAGCCTTTATCAGCACAGTTATTGTTCTGCTGCCAGGCTTTTGTGTCAACATCAAAATCAGAACCTAAATCATTAGAATTATGTGCCGTGCATTCATTACGATATCTACAGGTGTGCTACAGATAGCTCCTTGAGAAATGCCTTTTAAACTACAAATGAAACTCCTGGGATGCTGTTTGTGGAATTTTGTTGCCCAGGAAGGGATGGACTGAAATCACTACCTGGCTGGAGGGCCAAGTTACAGAAAGAGAGACAACCCCAGGGCCAGAACAGCTGTCAGCAGGGGGTGCCAGATAGCGAAGGAGCTTGCTATGCCACCCTTAGCCAGGAGGAGGTGATCTAGCAGTGAGTGTGCTCCTGTACAGCATTGCACTGAGAAGTAACTCACCAAGACGCCTTTGGAGTGGCTCTCTGGCCCTAAATCCTGCAGAGTCGGTGGTGGGAGGTTCTGAGGCGTATTGATAGACAGGGCTTTTTTGACTGTTCAATACAGCAGGAGTGTGAGTGACTCCTAGCATTACGACCGAAAAGCCCCCACTTCCAGTTGTGTGTAACTCTGGCAAATTAATTCTTTGTGGGCTGATATTTCCTACGCTTGATTCCAGCCAAGAGGCAAAACTTTTTGGGTCGTTTCAGCAGAAACCATGCAGCTGTTTCTATGCAGGTTTATAAACCAGAGTTCCAGTCTGTAAAGATATAGCTCTTTCTCCTCCTGGTTGCAGAGCTGGATTCCAGGCTTCTGAGGTCTGGAATGTAGACTTGGCTCAAGCTCTGGCCTTTTAGCCTCAAGGGCTGGGGTTTCAAACAGTTAGAAAAATAATAGTGCAACTAGTTTGTGTGCAGAATTTGGTGAATTGCATGTACAGTGTCCGTGGGGAGCCTTGTGCCCGTGACTTCCCCCATCACTACTCTGCCCGCAGGTGAGTCCCTGCCCCTGCTCTGCCCACAGGTGATTCCCCCTCTGCCCAAGGTCAGACTCTAGCTGCTGGGCTGGTTTTCCCCAGCCTGGCTCATGCCGACCCCTTGGATGGAAGGGGCAGGTTCCCTTCCTGCTGCTGGCCCCTGGCACATGGCCTCTGTGACTGATGCAGCTTCTGCCGCCCCCTCTTGGCAGATGCAGACGAGTGTGAGATGTTTGGCTCCGAGATCTGTCGGAACGGGCATTGTGTGAACTCCGTGCCAGGGTACAAGTGCTTCTGCCGCTCTGGTTATCTCTACGACTCCAGCCGGCTCGAGTGTGTGGGTGAGATGGCCCTTCCCTTCCCATCTGGGCGGTCCTCCCTCCCTCTGTCTGGGCCTCTGTGCTCCTCACTGGGGGAGACAGGGCCCATTCTGTCCTTGTGTGGCACCAGTGCCCTTGCTGCGTGGATGGTGCCCTTGTTATGTGAGCTTGGCAGTGCCTGCACCTTTATTATGGAGCAGTGTCCTCTCTGCCCTCACATGGGGAGGGGTTGGCAGCGTTTCTTCCTGGGGGCTCTGAGGCAGTGTGGGGGGAGGAGGTGGCAGAGGCAGGCCCTGGGACAGGGCTTGGGGTGGTGCCCATTTGCCAATGTAAGGGTGCCTCTGCCTTCCCGTGGCTGCAGATCAAGACGAGTGTGAGAACGAAATGTCCTGTGTGAATGGCGAGTGCCTGAACACGGACGGCTCCTTCCACTGCTTCTGCAGCCTCCCCCTCATGCTGGACGTGACCCACAATCGCTGCATCAACGTCTCCAGCAGGGCAGGTGAGTGGGGCTGGCCAGCCAGCAGGGTGCTGCTGCAGGGCCTCAGAGGAGATGGGCTTGGAGGGGCATGAGCTGCACCATCCTAGGGTGGGCCTGCAGTGCAGGCCATGCCCCAGGACTTCCATGCATGCCTCCTCTGAGTGGGAAGCATTGACGTAAGGTCAGGGTGGGTGAGTAGCCCATAGACACAGTGGCAGGGGCTGTGGGGTGCAGTGCCAGACTCAAGGGGGATGTTGCATGCAGGAATCTGCGCCGGACCTGGGGTCGCTGTACATGAGGCATGTTGTCAGAGGGGCAGTGTGCTGGGTGGGTCTGAAGTTCCATGCATGGCGTGTGAGTGCAGGGCACAGTCTGGGAGTGGGATCCTGGGCATGGCAGTTTCCTAGGGGATCCCAGGAAACCCCGCATGGCGTCCTTTGTCCATCTCACTAACAGAAGACCTGGAGGAACATGAAATCCACCTGGACATCTGTTGGCAGCAAGTCTCCAACTACATCTGCAACCAGCCGCTGCAGGGGCGACGGACCACGTACACCGAGTGCTGCTGTCGCTATGGCGAGGCCTGGAGCCAGGACTGTGCCCTCTGCCCCCACAGGGCCTCTGGTGAGAATGCACAGCTGCAGGAATGGTGGGGGACAGGCTGGTTCAATGACTATGGACTCTAGGCTTCTGCTAGTCAGACCTGGCAATGGTCAGCAGTGAGTGAAAGGCTGGTGTGGGCTGTGGATGAGTGGAGTGAGGGCTCTCCCAGCAGTTCCTAGTTGGCAGATCTCCACGTTCATCAAATGGCTCCCTTATTAGCAGCCAAGGATTGAATGGGCCATAGGGAATGAATTCTCCTGACCTTCCTAGGGGAATTCCCTCTGGCTCAGGGCTGAGATTCATTGGCGGAGGTGGCATGTGAATCCTTTGCTTGATGGTATCTGAATGATGGCACTTAGTGGCACAGCACCCTTAGCACTGTGCTGAGGCACCAGGGTTAGTAGATTCCTCCCCTCCACGAGCGTACAAGGCCAAATCCTGCTTGGGTGGTAAGACCTGACACAGTCCCAGCCCAGGGGTCTTTGTGGAAAGTATCCAAGCCCTTGGTCATGGCTTGGAATGTGGGTTCCACATACCTTGCAAATCCCACAAGGAACCTTGAGACCCAAGAGCGAAGCCTCCTCCTGCAAGAGCTGGACACAGGAAAGTGTTTTCCCTCTGGAAAACTCCAGAAGTACAGCTTCAGAGCCTTCCCCCATTATTTCCAGGTGCCTGGGCTCTGCCTGGCCTTGCCTTGCCTTAGTTCATCCTGGGCGTGGCCTTACTCTGTCCAGCCTGGACCTCCTGTCCCAAGTCAGTCAGGGGCCTGTTCTCCTTCGTGCCATGGTGCTAGGCTGCCCCTTCCCTCTCTCTCTCCACCCTCAGAGGACTTTGCTCACCTGTGTAATGTGGCCAGGGGAGAGGCTGGACTCCAAGAAAGACCCGGATACGAGTATGGACCAGGCCTAGAAGACCCTCATTACGGACTCTATAGCCCAGATGTCGCGCCCTATTACAATTACCTGGGTCCTGAGTACGGAGCCCCTGATGCCAGCGCCCCCCCAGAGAGAACCGAGCAGCGAGTTTGGTGGTAGCACGTTCCTACGCACTCCTCAGCTCCATCCAGCACAATCCCAGCCCCGCTACGTGCCCAGCCAAACGGGTGAGTACTGCAGAAGACCAGGAGGTGTCCCGGCAGCGTCCTCTAGGTTCAGGCTGTGCCCATAAAGTACCCCCCTTCCCCCCGTCTCCTAAAGCCAGCCTGAACGGGACCCCATTGGAGTCCTCCAGACCAGTACCCTCCTTACTCTCTCTCACCCGCCTGCTGGGCTGATGGTCTGGTGTTCCCCGGCGGGCGGACGGCCCCTGCCTGAGTTGTGTTGCCTGCAGACTGATGGCCCCTCTGTACCCCCAGGACATGTCGACAGCTTTGAGGGACTCCAGGCCGAGGAGTGCGGCATTCTGAACGGCTGTGACAACGGGCGCTGCGTGCGGGTGCGGGAGGGCTACACCTGCGACTGTTTTGATGGCTTCCAGCTGGACATGACCCACATGGCCTGTGTCGGTGAGTGGCCCTATGTGCTGAGAGGGTAGGCCCCACAGAGGGTGTGGGGTGGACTAGCTGCCTCCTCCCGCTGGTTTTGGGAAGGTGCTGGGTGAGCTCTGCAGCTCCCAGTTACTGCAGTTGTGGGGCTCAGTACATACAGCCCTAAGCCGTCCTTGATCTGCTGCTGCCCCCTAGGGGCATTGCCTGGAAGTGGCAGTTGTCATTGGAGCGCCTGCGTAAGAGCAGGGCTTGGGGAAGCTGCAGGAAACGCTCTTCTTAGATGGTGCCACCCTAGTGGGGTCTCCCCACCCCTACTCCAACCGTGTTCCCACCACAGATCTCCAGGGGAGAGAGCCAGACTTCCAGGCCTGGGCGGGAGGGCCTCTTCCCTCAGCGGCCAGGGCTGTTGCTCTAGTCAGGGCATCAGCCACATTCCTGTCACGTGCGGCCGAGCAGAGTCTTGCTCACGCAGTACAGGGGCCCCGTGGAGGGGAGCTGTGGGGAGAAACAAAGAAAAATTAAAAGTTTAGCTCAGAGAAGAAGACATCTAGGAAACAATGTGAGGGCAGAACCGGTTGGAGGTGTACGCACTCCAGCCAGTCTGGGCAAGCTCCCTGTGGTACGAGCGTACTGCAAGTAAGTGCTGGTGCAGACCCGGTTCCGGTGCTTTGGGTGGTGGAGACAAAAGCCTTCCATCGGCACTCTGGAACAGTGATAAGGTTAATAAAAAACTCTTTTGCTGGGTGCAAGGTTTATTGCCTGTGTTTTGGTCCTCGAGGGGATAATCAGCTCCTTTCAGGGCTGCCCTGGAGATACCCTCTTCTCTGTTTTCCAGCAACCCTGTCAAATCAGCAAGAGGAATTTTGCAAGACTAAATTCACCCTTTCCCCAAAATCTTGTTGTTTAGCACATCCTGTTCTTAACAGAGGGAGCCCAATGCATTCTTCTTGGGGTGATCTGTGTGTGTAGGGGGGACAATTTATATCCCGGGGATCTCCTTTTTCAGTGTAGAGGTGCTTAGCATGGATGGCTGTGGGGCGAGGAATCCAGTCTTATGGGGGGGGGTGCTGAGCATGGGGGAGCCCTATGCAGTGAGATTGCTGGGCATGAGGGAACACTGCAGCATGCGGGTGCTGAGTTTGGGGGTAACACTGTGTGGCTTGAAGGCTGCTGGGTGTGGGTGGGTTGGAGGGCTTCTTGCAGTAGCATGGGGGTTGGGCACAGGGGAAGCTGTGTGTGATGTGGGGGGCATGGGTTTTGGGGGGCTGTGCTGCAGAACATGGCTTTCAGGCTTTTTTCCCTTCCCTCTCCTTTCAGATGTTAATGAGTGCGAGGAGGTGAGCAGCCAGGGGCCTCTGTGTGAGGGCGGCACCTGTGAAAACACAGAGGGCTCCTATCGCTGCAGTTGCTCGCCTGGCTTTGTGGCGCAGGCTGCGCCCCACCGCTGTGCTCCCGAGACCGCCCGGAGCCCGGAGGCAGGACAACTTTAGGGACCCCAGTGATGGGACGAGGGTGGCCCCCTCAGACACTCTGCTGGTACCTGGGATCCAGTGGCTGGAGAGAGGCCCCTGGGACTACAGCAGCTTTGAGGCCCTTTGCTTGTCCCCCCAAGCGCACAACCTCCTTGCCACATCTCACCTGGCTGAGCCCACAGGGACACAGTCCAGGGCAGAGCTCCAAGCATCTGCAGCCACCTTCCTGCCCAGTCTGCTCACCCCCAGCCTCCTGCTTCTGCCACACTATGGACCCACAGGGCTCCCCCACCAATCCCCAGGGCCCCCTCCTCCCTGCATGGCCCAGCCCGGTGGGGCTCACCATTATTGAAATGGCTAATCGGCCATTAAAATAAGGAACTAGCACTTGAATCTGCACAAGGGCAGCACCTTCCCCCAGCTCCTCAGTAACCAGTGTAAATAGCTGAGAAGGGTGGGAGGTCTCACCCCCTTTCCCCAGTGCCTGGAAGAGGGGTTGTTCATTCCTGATGCTGTCCCATTTGTAAGCTCATGGGACATTTCTCCAGCCCACTCCCTCCCATACTCCACAGCCTTCAGAGTTGCAAATATTATGACTCACTTCTTTATGTGGTGTCTTTGCCCTGCACCAAGGCACAGGCTGGGGCATGAACCCGCAGGCCTGGGAGCCTGAGGAGGAGAAGGGCCAGCCCCAGATTTGTTCACCTGTCCTCTGGAGATGGCTTGGATGTGGAACCCAGCAGGGTTGAAAGGCCTGGTGCCCCTGCTCTCCCTGCATCTGTCCCGGGCACAAGACTTTTGCCCCTGCACTTTGTACAATTGCCTATCTGCGAGATGGGGTTCCAGCTTTGCAAAGCTGGTGGTGGCTTTTTCTAATGGAGACTGTTAGGCGACCTCTGTCATTGTTAAATAAAATTGTTTATTTTGGACCCTGAGGCTCAGATGCTGGGGTTGGTCAGGACTGTCCTGGCTTCATCTCCGCCTCATGTGACAGCTCAGCCGTTGTGGGGAGGCGTCTATACAAGAGACTGCTGTTGCACAAACTGCAGTGGCACCACTTAACTCCCCTGTGGATGGATACTATCCTTTAGCAATGTTTGCCCAAACTCACTCTCGCTGGAGGTGGCCCTCTTAAATTTAGGGTGTGTAGCCCTCGTGTGACATTGTACTGCTAGCTAACGAGTAGCCTTAACTCCTGCTATGTTTTCTTCTTGTAACAGAGGTGAAGGCACATTGCCAGAGCCCACGGCCAGGCTGGACTCATGCTTCTCTGCCACTCAAGGCCAGCCTCCCGCGCAGGGGCTGCATCCGCAGGTGGGCCATCATCCACTCCTCTAGCATCAAAGATAGTACATTGCAGCGGCCACCTCATCAGACAAGGCAAAAGAGGCAGGAGGCAGTTTTGATTTAGTCTTTATTAAAAGGAAAGTTATAAGAAGAGGTTAGGGTTTGAAAAGCCCCCACTGCTCCATGTGAGTTAGTAGATAGTGCAAAATACTGGTTAGCGAGTCATCCCCTGCAGAGATGGGGGTGCAGTTTGGGGTTGCAGCTGCAGAATTGCTGGCCACTGCTGTGCCAAGGAGACACCAGTGCTCATGGATGGCACATGGCAGTGCCAGTCCCCTCTCTTCACCCTCCAGGTGGCTCTGGATAGCAGATGCAGGTCTCAGGAACACAAGAAAAGCAGATAGATGCAGCCAGCATTCTATCATGACAGGCACTGAAGGGTTAACAGGTAGCAGCTGACACCCACCCCACTGCACTGCAGAACTCCCTTTGCGATGCTCATTTCCAGCAGCCAAAAACCTCCACAGGGCTCCAGCAACGTAGGATGCTCTACTGCTTGGCCGCTGCCGCGCGCTTGTTGAGGCCTTTGCAGCAGCTGCAGCACAGCTCTGGGAGAACATAGTGCTGGCTGCTTGGAGGCGGCAGAATTTTGAAGCAGGTGCCAAGAAATGCCCATTATCTAAGAAGAATCTGACCCGTTTTTTCCTTTTAATACCCCCCCTCCCTCCCAAAAAGCCATCCCTAGGGCAAGAAAGCTCCTTAGTCAGTGATCTGCACAGGTATCTTCCAGCAGAACAGCATCTGGTCTTGGTCATCCACCAACTCCCACTTCACGAGCAGTTTAATCTGGAAGAGACGAAGGAAGTGAAGGCCTGCAGGGAGTTGCCAGTCCTCAGCCGTGGGCTGTCTACGATACCTTTGTGCGGTGGGGGAGAACCCCTCTCTGTCCCCCATAATGGGAGGAACTGCTCCTCTGGAAGCAGCCCGGGAGCCACGTGAGCTGCAGCAGGCCCATTCCAGCTACGCTATACCCCCAGAACATCTGGCATGCTAAGCAGGGGTGGCTGGGAGACCTCCGAGGACTAGCGCAGCACCCTGCCAGTCCGTACTGACCGCACTGCAGTGACAGAGGGCCCTGTGCTGTCTCAGCTGAAAAAAGTCCAGGCCTTTTGAGCTGAAATTTTCATTAAGCTCCTCACCCCCCAGCATGAGGCACTAGGCTGGGAGGGAGCCACTTGTGCAGGGTCATGGTCCTCTGGGAACCACAGGCTCTGGAAGGAGATTACCTGGAAGCACTGGCCAGAAAGGGACTTGCAAACACTCTACATGCTCTCCCCAAGCCCAGCAGCTGTGACCAAGCCGCTTCCCTGGCCAGGTCTGGCCTGACCTGGGAGCAGGAATTGACCTGTCATGGAGAGATTCATGCATGGAGCAGAGGTGGCTTCTGACAGGTGACCTCAGCAGCTCCCTTTCCCTGCACCCCTTCCCCGTCCTTGCTCAAAGGCATGCTGTGGGGCTGAGCCCTGACTGGCTGGGAGCCCTGAGACTTGGAGCGGGGCTGGGTTACTTACATTGGGGTACTCGCTTTTCACGGGCAGTTTGTTCAGGTAGCTGTAAGAATGGCCTTTCTCAATGGGGCACTGGATCCCCGACTTGCACCCGTCCGATTCAGGGATGGGAAAGGGTACGTCCACGTGGAGCATCTCCCCATACACCTTTGCTTTGCTGCTCGTCTCTCTCTAATCCCTTTCCCTGTTTTGCAGAGATCGAGAGCCAGGGCAGGGCAACATTTCTACCCATTGCAGTGTCCTCCGTGGGGTGGCTCAGAGATGCAGTGGAGGGTGAGCTGACAGGTGCTCTTCATTTCTCTCCTGCAGTGAGGACACTCCTCAGCCATCCTTCCCCACACCTCCAACTGCTGCAGGCCAGTCCCAGGGATAAAAAGTTGTTCCCCCTAGCCCTCCCATCTGCACCCACCACTGCAGAAAAGCCACCCCCCCAAACAGAAGTTCAAGTCCTAAATAGCAGCATTTTCCACTCTTACTGCTGGAGAAGGTGACATTGACGCTGTAGGATGTCCCTTTGTGGAGCTGGCAGGGCTGTGTGGGGCAGGGGCTCACGTTCACTTCTGTGATGCTCCCATCTTTGGAGCCTGCAAGAACAAACAAGGACTTGGTCATTTTAAGGCCGTTACCCAAAGCAAGAGGCGTCCAAGCAGCAAATAGTAACACCCAGTCCTAGTATACATGATGCACACACACCACCACTGCCAGCCAGGGTATAAGACACACACAGCTCTCAAAGGAAAGTCTTGGAGACAAGTGAGGCCTCAGCTAGAGTACTGTGCGAACAAACAAGAGTCCACAGTTCAACAAAAATAAGAAGTTGAGAAAACGAGACCTATGCCCCATTCTTTCAACTCTTCTTCAAGTTCAGCCTAAAGAAGAGAAGGCTGAGTGGGGACCTGATTAGTCTTCAGATATGTAAAAGGTTGTTATAAAAGGACAGTGATCAATTGTTCTCCATGTCTACTGAGTATAGGACAAGAAGTCATCAGTCTAGGTTGCAGCAAGGGAGATCTAAGTTAGACACAAGCTTGTAAATGAGGAGAGTAGTTAAGCAATAGAAGAGGTTAGCTAGGGAGACTGTGAAATCCTCATTAGTGGAGATTTAAGACAGGCTGGACAAAAATACTTGTTAGGGATGTGCTAGGTTTACTTGGCACTGCCTCAGCCGGGGGGGCAGCAGGGTGCGGAATGGACTAAATGACCTCTTGAGGTCTTTTCCAGCCCTATCTTTCTAAGATTTACACAGGCCAGAGGTGTTGGGAGCTTTTTACAGTCAGGAGACTCACCACCTGTGCACAAAGAAGGTGCTTTATGATTAAGTAGAGTAGGACAATGGGGTAGGGTGGAGAGGAAGGGAAGGGGGAAGCAGAAATATGGATTGTTTAGGTTTGAAGAGTTTCCCCAGGGAAGGAGTGGAAGCCTTATTAGGTGGGACAACTAAAAATCTTGCCAGGGTGCAGTCCATGCTAGCAAATTGGGTGTTAGCCTCTCAAGCTCTCTGGGTTTTGCTGTTATTTGTATTTTGTGGCACCAAGCCAAATATTTTGGATTTTTTGGGGGAGGGGGGAAGAGAGGCAAATTCCACGCTGCTCCCCCACCAGGGACCCTGTTCCACTCTACGCTCACGTCACATACAGCCCTCAGGGACCTAGCTCTCTCTCAGCTAGGGAGTCTCCCCTCTCTTTTTTTCATCGATACCAACCCAGAAGGGACCAATGTGATCATCTCATCTGACCTTCGGTATAACACAGGCCAGAGAACTTCCCCAAAGTAATTGTCAGAGCACATCTTTTAGTCAAACATCCAATCTTGATTTAAATATTGACAGAGAGGGAGAATCCACCACAACCCAACATAAGTTGTTCAATGATTAATTACTCCACTGTCAAAAATTGAGACAAGGAGGGTGAGGTCATATTTCTGCTTTAATTCCAGTCTGAATGAGTCTAGCTTTGAGTTCCAACCCCTGCATCATGTTATATTTTCTCACTAGATTGAAGAGCCCATTATCAAGTGTTTGTTCCCCACGCAGGTACTTCTAGACTATAATCAAGTCACCAGTGCATGAGTTGGTGCTACCAGGAAGTGAGTTCTTGGCAGACTCCCGCCATACAGGAACAGACTCTGTGCAACACGTTGCAAAACTATTTGGTCCAGTAGCCCTCCATCTGGACAGAGGAGCAGCTGGGCCAGATTTGAGTGGCATTGTAATTCTATGCATCAGGTTGCGTTGCCACTCACTGAAATTTGGCTCAGCTGTGTCTCCATCCCACGCAGCCGGAACAATGCTCTGGACCACTCTGCAGTGGAGTACTGATTTAGTATGGGACCACTGCTTAAAGAAGAGCAAAAACCTGAGAGGGTGTGTTTGCCCCCCCAATTGGTGCCGCCATTTGTACTGGGCTATAAACGGTTCTTTTCAAGAGGCCATAGAGAAAAGCAAAACCCTGCTCTGGAACACAGGGAATCCGAGTGAGTGCAGGGCAGCACGGGCAGCTGAACAACCTGCAGGGGTGTAACAGGTGGGGTTTCGGGAGATGGCAGCACAATGTACCTCTCCCAGCCTTTTCTCTAAGTACGCTCACAGGGAGATTGTGCCACGCATAGGGCAGCATGGGTGACAGTGAATTAAATTAATACTAACAATTAGGACTGCAAGAGATGCTATTAGGGACCATGTAATCCAGCTCCCTGGTGTTAGCACAGGATTGTTCCCCAACTCTTCTAGTGCAGTTGCCCCAGTGATGGCGCTTAGGCCAAGGCATTGGATAAAAGAAAACAGGGTGAGGTGCAGGACTGCAGGGGACGGTGGAGATACCAGTTTCTGTAGGTAAGCAGGGCTAGAGATCAGAAGGGGAAGGTTGAGCTTAATAGGAAAGTCAGTGCAGAGATTCAAGGAGGGGAAACATGTAAGAACAGCCAGACAGGAAGATCACGTGGGATGAAGTGGAGAGGAGAAGGAGGAATCTGCAACTGTCAAGGCAGGAAAACAGAAGAGGACAAAATAGTGGATGAGTAGTGGGAAAAGAGGACGACACGGTAGCAGAGAAGCCAACACTGGCCTTGGCGGGAGAGAAAGGAGGCCAGGCTGTTTGCTTGGTGCCAGGCATAGCAGTAATATCCACACAGGAACAGGGGCTAGGGGGACTATTTAAATGGCCAAGTGTCATCACTCCGTTCTTGTGACCATGAAGAGTTTTGTCTTGTCCATACCCGTGAGCGCCCTGAAATACACATCCATCAGGGCTGAGAACTCCCGTGCTGGGAATGCGGGGCCTTGCTCTCTGCAGCCACTTCTGATTATATACAAACAGACTCTGCTGCTCTTTATCTCATGCGAATGGGACAAGGCAAGTTTAGTCGTATTTTTAAAAGTCGTGTTTTACCTGGGAGCACTGGTGTGCACAAGGTAAACTAATCCCAGTGCCCAAAGGCTAGTGCTTTCAGTGGGTGGGCATGCACTAAGCAAGCCCTAAAGATCAGAGGTGGAAGGCAAAGGCAGCATTGAGTATTTACTACTACCAGGGAAGTCCCAGTCTCTTATAGAACACAATGCTGATGACAAAGCTTTAGAGTTCTCTGGCTTCCTTGCATGGGGGGAGAAATTTAGCTTTAACTCTATTACTGGGATTTCAGTTAAGAAGGCTGTTACTGAACAGGTATTTGCTCAATGTGACCAACTCAAAGCAGCCTTGGAAATATCTTTCTGATTAGCCAAAAAACCAAAACGCCCTGCTTTCCAGTCGTGGTCTTGACATTTGAGAAAAAGCAATCTGTCATTTTACAACTCCTTATCTTGTTTATGGAGGCCAGAGGTGAATTAGATTGGAGGGAGGGAAGGTCACTTAATCTCTTTACCCATATTGCCCTTGTCTTTAC
>ML675611.1:40622765-40644403 GCA_007922155.1 Mesoclemmys tuberculata
CCCCCTTTTGCCCCCAACTTGGTATCTTGCCATTTAGCATGGCCCATTGTTTAGGGGCTGTTACTACCACAGCACCCAGCAGCCTTTCTACCAGAAGCAGGTAGTCGTATAAAGTGCAATACAAACAAGACAAGGAGCTAGATTCACAAAGGGACTTAACTACTTAACGTCCCCTTTAGGTGCCAGGGCCCAACATTTATGTGCCAGTGGCATTAACAAAAGCCCTGCTCAGCTGCTGCCTAATCCTGTAGGCACCTATGGGGATTTAGGTTCCTATCTTTCTGCCAGTGAGCATGCACAAAACCACCTAAGTCCTGATGCCACCTAACAAGCTGCATAGAGCCCTCGCTCACACCTATGTGCCAGGGGGATTCTCTTCTCCCTCCTGTGGGGCCCAATCCATTAGGCAGGCTCACCGTACACTTACCTCATTTGAAAGACAGCTGGGACTGACAGGCATGGGTCCCAGAATACCCACTAGCCCAGTGGTTATGGTACACGCTAGGATGTGAGACACCTTGGTTGGAATCCCCATGCTGTCTAATTTGGAGCAGGGACTTGAATCTGATTCTCCCACAGCCCAGGTGAGTGCCCCAACCACCAGGCTATAGAGTCAGTCTCCCTTTCTGATCTAATGCATATCCATTTATACAAAGCTGAACAGTTTCCCAGGCAGCCTGACGGTTAGGACACCCCTCTGGAACATGGGAGACCTGGGTTCAAGTTCCTGCTCCAAGCCAGACAGAGCAGGGATTTGAAAACAGGCTTCCTGCATTCTAGGTGAGTGCCCCAAGCATGGGTTCTTTGCTGTGATGGTGGGGGGCACACTCTCAGAAGAAAAGACTGTCCTGTCTTAGACACCTAATGCCAGGAGAAGGTTCATGGCTGAGAAGCCCAAGCTGAGACAGGCATCTGGAGTCAGTTGCTTAAGTAACTTTGTGGAACCTGATTCCCCCTCCCCCTTGCATTTCATTCCTGGCTAACTCGGGCTGCTCTCCCCATTCAGCTTGCTTGCTTCTGAGAATCCCTTATTTAGGCACCTAATTGTCTCCATACATTGTCTGGGAACCTGGACACCTGAGGTGAGGCTGCAAATTCCACTGGGTGGCAGAGCACTTAGCAGTTGGGCATCACAACTCGTCAGTCACCTTTGTGAATCTAGCCCAGTTCCTACTTGGAAGAGCTTACAGTTCTAAGATATCAGCCAGGCACTTGCTATAGTTTTTTATTTTTAATGTGGTATTTCCATCACTGGAAAGTGTAGGTTTCCCTGAACTGCCTGCTTCAGTCTAGTTTGGTGAATGCTTGGCCATTTCCTGTAAGTGGTGCGACAAGAACCTTTCAGTCCATGTGACAGGGGCAGCTTCAAACCAGTTTGAGGTCAATGTCTCAGGAAGACTGGGAAACACTACCTCGAGTGCAAACGGATTATATCCCTGGCCCTCCGTTGGACTATTCCTTTGGAAATTCTAACCAAGGTGGCTGTGTACGGGGAGAGAGTTGGATGCAGGAGGCCGAATAAGAAAGGACTGCCCTCCACTCTCAGCAGGGCACCGGGAAACAGCCCGAAACTCCAAGAGCTCCTTGTTCAATGGGATGGGCCTGAATGTTCAATGGCTGCTCCACGGGAGAGCTGCTGTCTGCACTTAGTGCAAGCCCACTGGAGGCGGCTCTGCCGGACACCTGGCACGTGTGTGGACGCTCGCTGTAGGTTAGTTAACCAGTTAACACGAGCGCCGGTGAGGCTCGAGGCGACAAATGCAGGTACTTCCTAGGGCCCTCTTCTCCGGGCCCCAGCGAGCCGCTGCTAGGGTTCGTGTCTGGAGGGAGCAGAGACTCGCAGCCCCCAGGGCAGCCCGGTACAGGAGGGGTTTATCGCAGGGTCCCCGAGCGCGCTCAGTCGGGGAGCGGCAGGGCCAGGCCGGCTAGCCCCGGGCGGCGCAGAAAGGCCCGGCAGCCACATGCAGGCTCCGCGGGAGCCAGGAGCCGCTGAGGAGGAGAAAGGCGGAGACTCGCCAGCAACTCCGAAGAGGCGGGGCCGCTAGCAAAGCCCCACGGAGCCGGGCCAGCGAGGCGAAGCCCTCCTCCAAGGGGTCCCCGCTCGTGGGCGCCCCGGCCCCGCTCCAGGCTCAGCCGCCCGGCCTGGCGTCCCTCCCCCGCGGGACGGAAGGCGCCGCGCGGCCCCCACACGCCGGCCCGCCCCGGGCTGCAGGCGCGCGGCACGGCCGGGCGGCGCCGGGCGAGGGGCCGCGAGCGGGAGCCACTCACCGCAATCCGCGAACTTGAGCGGCTCGGCCCGCGCCGCGCAGCTGAAGGCCAGGAGCAGAGCCGCGGTCGGGGCGAGCATGGTCCGGCCGGCAGCGGATCCGGGCGCCTGACTCACAGCCGGCCGCCGGTCACGGGAGAGCCAGGGCGAGCTCCGCCCCGCGCTCAGCTGACGCGGGAGCAGCCTCTCCCGGCCGCGGGCGGGCGGGGCGGGGCGGCGCCGGACACTGGGCGGGCTCGGGTCTGCTGCGCTCGTCTTTTGGACGCCTGCTTCCAGCCACATCAGACGAGAAACTGCTTAGCATGACCCAGCCAGCCCGGCCCGGCCTGAGATCCCCGGCCTTTGCTAACCCGCAGCGTCCAAAAGCCACGGGCCAGGGCTCGAAGAGTCCTGAGATTACTGTAAATACAGTAGGGAGCCTGTTTAGTCACTTTCTGGTTTGGGGCTTCAGGGGCACTCAGGCCATGCTCTCAAAGTCCCCCCACAAACTTGGGGGGGGCGAGAACCTGCTTCCCCCCAGCTCTGCCCTTTACCGCCTTTCCCTGCCCTGGTTACAAAAAGGAAGCTGGGAGTCTGGTGAGATCTCTTACTGTCAGGCTTAGGAAAGACACCAAATACCACAAGAGTCATGGTTTTAAAAAAGTCACGCGTGTGGGCAGCACGGAGCTGGTCTTTGCTGCTGAACCAAAAGTATCTAAGCAGCCCCACAGCGAAGACGAGCCAGAGTTTAGTTCTGTTCTGTGACTAGAGCTTCTGAAACGCCCTGACACAGGAGCCATCTCTGTCAGAAGATAAGGTGACAAGTAACAGCATGGATTTGTCAAGAACGAATTGCATCAAACCTGTATCATGAGTTGGGGGGATGGTAGCTGTGGTTTATCTTGACTTTAGTAAGGCTTCTGATAGTGACTCACAAGATCCTCTCATAAAACGAACTAAGGAAATACAACCTCAATGCAGCTGCTATAACGTGGGTGCATAACTGGTTGGAAAACTGTTCTCAGAGAGAGTAGTTCACAGTCCAGTTGGAAGGAGATATTGAGTGGGGTCCCCCAGGGAGCAGTTCTGGGTCTGATTCTGTTCAATATCATCAATGATTTAGATAATGGTGTAGAGCGTACACTGATAAATTTTGTAGCTGATACCAAATGGGGAGGGGCTGCAAAACTGTTGGAGAATAGGATTAAAATTCAAAATGATCTGGACAAACTGGAGCAATGGTCTGAAGTAAATAGGATGACATTCACTAAGGACAAATACCAAGTACTCTGCTTTGGAAGGAACAATCAGTTGCACACATATAAAAATGGGAAATGACTGCCTAGAAAGGAGTATTGTGGAAAGGGAGCTGAGGTCATAGTGGGTCACAAGCGAAACATGAGTTAACAGTGTAACACTGTTGCTGAAAAAGCAAACCTCATTCTGGGATGTGTTAGCAGGAGTGTTGTAAGAAAAGGCCTTTCACCCATTGTTCAGGGAGAGGAGAGAGATTGGCCTTCTGACATGTGCCTTCTGCTTCTACCTACACCTCTTCCCGGTCCCTGGGGCAGGGAGGGAAATCAGTGGCCTGCTCTCATCTGTGTGAGCTATTGCCCGTGGAGCTGCACAAGGATTTGCAGTTATGGCTTCCCAACATCCACTGTCTGTCCTTCCCCTCCCCTCAGAAAAAAGTGGCTTGGGCACTGATGGGACTGAGTTGTGGAGGAAAAGTTTAGGGTCCAAGTACTATTTCTTTGGTTATCCCACTGTCTTCCAGCACTGACCTCTGCTCCTGCCCTTTGAATGAGATGGGCCCTTAGACTGGGAGGACAAGATTGTTCATTAAATAAAACAATCAGAGCTCGAACCAGCTCTATGTATAGTTGTGGAGATGTTTTTAAACTAAGGGCTGGAGGAACACTGATGGGTGCAAAGGAGCACAGGTTCAGACAGAGACAGCCCTTAGGAGAGGATCTATTAATGGGGATTCTCTATATCCTAGTAAGGAGGAGAGGATAGAATTTGATAAAGTACAGGTAGGAACTGAAGATAAACAGTCACATGGAAAAGTCCCTTTCAATTACATCACATAATGGCAGATAGCTAAAAAGTGACACATTGTATAAGTGTATACAAATGGTAAAAGATGGGTGAACTTGAATGCCTGGTATTAAATGAGGATATTGATATAATAGGCATCACAGAAACGTGGTGGAATGAGATAATCAATGGTACAGGGTAATATCAGAGTACAAAATATATAGGAAGGACAGAGCAGGTTGTACTGGTGCGGGAGTGGCACTATATATGAAAGAAAGCACAGAGACAAATATAGTAAAAATCTTAAAAGAATCACACTGTACCATAGAATCTCTAGGGCTAGAAATTCCATGCTTGAATAACAAGAATATAGCAGTAGGGATATACTACTGACAACCTGATCAGGATGGTGATGGTGAAATGCTCCAGGTGATTAGAGAGGCTATAAAAATAGAAAACTCAATAATAATGGGGGATTTCAACTATCCCCATATTGAATGGGTACATATCAGCTCAGGACTGGATGCAGAGATAAAGTTTCATAAATGACTGCTTCTTGGAGCAGCTAGTCCTGGAACCCACAAGAAGAGAGGCAATTCTTTATTTAGTCTTAAGTGGAGCAAAAGTTCTGGTCCAAGAGGTGAATATAGCTGAACCACTTGGTAATAGCAACCATAATATAATTACATTTAACATCTTTTTGAGGGAAAAAGCACCAAAGAAGCACACAACAGTAGCATTTAACTTTAGAAAGGGGAACACCACAAAAATGAGGAAGCTAATTAAACAGTAGTCACAACAGTGAAATGTTTGCAAGCTGTGTGGAAACTTCATAAAAATATCATAATTAAATGTATACCCCAAATTAAAAAACATAGTTGGAGGACCAAAAAAGTGCCACCATGGCTAAACAACAAAGTAGAAGAAGCGTTCAGAAGCAAAAAGGCATCCTTTAAAAATTGGAATTTAAATCCTACTGAGGAAAATAGAAAGGAACTTTTACACTTGACTTGCCAGAGTTTAAGTATTGTTAGGCAGGCCAAAAAAGAGTTTGAAGAGCAATTAGCCAAAAACTCGAAAACTACTAGCAAAATTTTTTAAAGTACATAGAATCCTGGAAGCCTGCCAAACAGTTAGTGAGGCTACTGGACAATTGAGATGCTAAAGGAGCACTCAAGAAAGATAAGGCCATTGCAGAGAAAGTAAATTAATTCTTTGCATTAATCTTCACTGCAGAGGACGTGAGGGAGAGTCCCACACCCAAGCCATTCCTTTTAGGGGACAAATCTGAGGAACTGTCCCAGATTGAGGTGTCAATAGAAGAGGTTTAATTGATGAACAGTCATAAATCACCAGGATCAGATGGTATCCACCCTAGAGTTCTAAAGGAACTCTGATATGAAACTGCAGAACTGTTAACTGTATGTATGTAACCTATCATTTAAATCAGCTTCTGTACCAGATGACTGGAGGATAGCTCATCTGATGCCAATTTAAAAAAAAGACTCCATAGGCAATCCCGGCAATTACAGGCCAGTAGGCCTAACTTCAGTACCAGACAAATTGTTTGAAATGATAGGCAAGAACAGAATTATCAGACACATAGAGGAACATGATTTGTTGTCATGTCTCACCAATCTATTAGAATTCTCGGAGGGGGTTAACAAATATATGAACAAGGGTGATCCAGTGGATAGTGTACCTGGACTTTCAGAAAGCCTTTGACAAGCCTCTTAGCTTGCCAAAGGCTCTTAAGCAAAGTAAACAGTTATGAATAAGAGGGAAGGTCCTCTCACGGATCAGTAACTGGTTAAAATACAAGAAACAAAGAATAGAAATAAATGGTCAATTTTCAGAATGGAGAGAGGTAAATTGTGGTATCCCCCAGGGATCTGTACTAAGATTAAGGCTGTTCAACATATTCATAAATGATCTGGAAAAGGGGTAGACAGTGAGGTGCCAAATTTGCACATTATATAAAATTACTCAAGCTAGTTAAGTCCAAAGCAGATTGTGAAGAGTTGCAAAGGGATCTCACAAAGCTTGGCGACTAGGCAACAAAATTGCAGATGAAATTCAATGTTTATAAATGCAAAGTAATGCACATTGGAAAACATAATCCCAACTACACATACAAAATGATGATTGGTAACAGCTAATTTAGCCCCTCAGAAAGATCTTGGAATCATTGTGGATAGTTCTCTGAAAACATCTGCTCAATGTGCAGTGGCAATCAAAAAAGCTAACAGAATGTTAGGAACTATTAGGAAAGGGATAGATAAGACAGAAAATATCAGAACACAACAATATAAATCCATGGTACACCACACCATGTGATTAAATTAAGGAAAGGAAAATGCAGGCTGGATATCAGGAAAAGTTTCCCAACAGCAAGATGGATTAGGCTGTGGAGTGGTCTCTCATGAAAAGTGATGGTAACCCCATCTAACCCTCACTTAAACTGGACTGTCCTGGAGAAAGGGTCCAAAGGAGAAGGGACCCAGTAGGCCTTTTTCATCTCACATCCAATTTGAGCCTACGTAGAAGGCAAACTGGCAAAGGAGAGGAAAGGAGCGGCTTGACTAGAGTGCAGGAAAAATGGGGTTAGATGGAAGTGTGAGCAAGGCCGCACCCAAGATGAGAGGCAGTCTAAGATCAACAAGAAAAGTGCTGGTTTGAAAGGGAGAGAGCCCTGGGGAAGGAGCTGTGACCTACTCAGCAGGTCCTGTGGGAACAGAACCTTCGTCAGAACCAGAACAGTTATACATGGGCTTCCTCTAGTAGGCCCTCTGCCCAACGCCTCTACCGGAAACTCACCTATTCCTAAATTCTTTATTGGTAAATTCAGTTTCTAAGAGAGTTGAGGGGAATCAGGAGCAGCTGCTGGGGGCATTCACATGCAACAGATGAGGAGTGGTCCAAGGGCAGATCCTAGCTAGAGCAATAGAAGGAGTTCCTGCAAAATCAAGTGGAAATGTTCTTCCTTCAAGCAACTCCAGTAAGTATTGGGGTGAGTGAGCAGTGTCAGCAGGCTAACCTGTAGCCTCATTCATTAGTCAGACTTTGTAAGAGGGATTTCAGCATGTAGGCATGTGCTAAGTATTATTTCTATAAGGCAGTTGCACTCTTTGCCCTGCAGCAGCCATAACATGAGTCACCTCTGCTTCATAATCCTCCCGTAATGCCAAATGATGGGCTCCCAATTTTCTCCATGGATATTGGAAACATAAAGGTGGCTAAAAAAAGTGCCAGCAATAGATACCTTTTCACCTGCTTCCTAATAAAGTTTAAAAGGGTGTTTGATTCAGTCTGGCACCCCAAGCTAGATTTAAAGTCACTCTGCACTAATTCTGTGCCGTAGGAAATATTTAGCTCTTGTTAGGTCATGCCAGTAGCAGATCAAAAAAACCAATGCTCACATGCCTTGAGACAGGGATAAGGCAGCCTCAGTCCTTCCCTTTTCAGACCTCTGTCCCTGTGATCTCCCCACTCAGCTTCAATGATACTGCCAAATCACTCAGAGGTAAAGCTCCTGCTTATACAGATGATCTGAGTATCTGTCCTCCAGACAAGAACCTCCAGATGAGCAGACACCAAGAGAATTAGTACCACTGTGGAAGACTCCCTTCAGCAGCCATGATTTTTCAACAGCTCCATCACTTCAGGAAACACGGTTTTTATTTTAGAACGATAAGGGAATTTTCCTGGGAGGTTCATAAGTAGTTCAGTTTGTAGAGTCTCAAGTAAACAAAGATCTCTTAGTGCCTACTATAACCCTCTACAAAGTAAATGCTAAGCGGGTGGCTTGTCCTCTGAAACCAGATGTCTATAGATTTTTTTTAAGCCCACCCAAGTACCTCTTCTGGTTCAGCTGCTTGCGGGGTTCTTTGACTTGTGTATCTTGAGTTCTTTCCTCAGGGCCCTCAGAATGAATTTCCTTCTATCCACCTCCAGTCATAGTGTTCCAGAAGCAAAGCCTACCTATGCTGGAGTTTTGAACAGATTTACTCTTGACTAAACAGCTATAGAGGTCTCTGTAATAGCATCAATATCCTCAAACTATTCTGTAGCAGCCTCAATAAAACAAGATAGATATTCACCTTCAGCAATGTACTCCATGAGAGTTACATGGGGCTCCTCCTTGAGGAACTGCCCACAAAACACATCTTTGCTCCAATAGATGCTCATTCATAAACATGGTAATAATAACAAAGAATAAAGAGAATAAAGGAGAAAATGTGCTTATTTCATAGATGTTGAGAAAAAGATTTGTTTAATCTGGTACCGGGACTGGACCTTAAAAATGCCACAAAATAGAATTGTTATAAAGGCATCAAATGCAGAATAAAATTTTAAAAAATAATTCACACCTTCTGAAAGTTACTGCAACACAGGGGTCCTACAAGTCAACTCAGAAAAAGTGCTTCAGAAATACATTTCAGAAAGCCTCAAAATAACCCAAACAGATTAATGTTGTACTGCAGACACGGAAATTGAACACACCCTAGTTTATGCATACACAGGTCTCACTATAAATACAGCTGGGAACAAAAGATGGTTTATAAAAAGCACTGAATAAAAGAACTTAGTGCAATAAGGAAGTCACTCGGTACCACCAATAAGACTACTGCTAGAGTTATTCAGAAGTATAAACCAACCAATTGTTGGATATAAGAGCAGAGTCCAGGGTTCTAGCTTAACAACCAGTTACATCTAGTGAAACAAAATCCCTATAACAACCTTATATTTGCAGTTGAGCAGACTAATGCAGATGTACAGAGGAACTCCAGCAGCAACAATCCATCAAGGAGCAGAACTGAGTCATTTCCCCCATCCTAATCAATACCCAGAAAAGAACAGCCAAGTTCTGGTGCCATGTCAGCTAGGACAGCAAATGCTTCTTCTATCACAAAGCACTAGATGATCAAAACTCAAATGAAAGCATGAGCCACTCATGATATAGATATCACTGAACAACAAATTTTTTCAAAAGTGTTGCTTCCTCAGACTTTTTTTTGATTATGCTAGACCGCTTGAAGCTGAACACAAATATAATTTCAGGCTACTTGTATCACATAGGAATTTGGAGAAACAAGAAATTGACTTTTATTGAATGTAATGCGTTTAATCGCATAACGGTGCTGATGCTTTGCAATAGTTCAACTGAGCTAAAAATGTTTCGTTGATGATTTTCGTTTGTACTCAGTGCCTGAGGCTTCTTGTTTAAGCGTCCAACAATAAGCAGCCAGCATTGATGGATTCCAGTTGCCCTGATACCGTTTTTCCATGATTGCAATGCCCTGGTGAAACCTTTCACCATGCTCGTCACTGATTGCACCAAGATTTGCAGGGAAGAAGTCTAAATGTGAATGCAAAAAATGAATCTTTAGTGACATGTTGCACTTTATGGTTTTGTATGCTTGAAGCATGTTGTCAACCAGCTGCCCATAGTTTGGTGCTCTGTAGTTGCCAAGAAAATTTTCAACAACATCCTTGAACGCCTTCCATGCGATTTTCTCTGGCCCCACTAGAAGTTCTTCAAACTGCCTGTCATTGATGACCTGTTTGATTTGTAGACCAACAAAAATACCTTCCTTAATCTTGGCATCAGTTATTCTGGGAAACATCTGTCTCAAATATCGAAATCCCTCACCTTCCTTGTTCATCACTTTCACAAAATTTTTCATCAGACCGAGTTTTATGTGAAGAGGAGGCAAAAATATCTTTGTCGGGTCTACAAGTGGTTTATGTGCCACACTTTTCTGCCCTGGAACCAACTGCTTACAGAGTGGCCAGTCCTTTTTAATGTAATGAGACTCTTTAGCATGGCTGTCCCATTCGCAAATGAAACAACAGTACTTGGTATATCCAAGCTGCATTCCTAGTAGCAGCGCAACTACTTTCAGATCACCACAGATGTTCCAGTTGTAGTTGCTGTACTTCCATATTTCCATAGGTTTCTTTCATGTGTACCGCATAGCTGATTGGTACTGAAGGGTGGACATTGCCGCTGTGTAACAACACAGCTTTCAGGCTTACCACTGACAAATCAATAAAAAGACCCCATTGTTGTGGGTCTTGCTGGCAACCCAACGCAGTGAACAGCCCATCAATGTCAGTGCAGAAACACAGATGATCAACCTGACCAAAGAATTGTGTCAAATTTTCTTGGCGGCTGAGAAAGACAGAAATTTTTGTGCCTGGTGACAGCAGACCTCATCCTTGCAGTCTTGAACCCAGTAATTCTGCTTTTGCCTTTGACAAACCCAAGTTCCTGACCAGGTCATTTACCTCAGATTGAGTTATAAGATGAGGCTCACTTGAAGTAAATGGTTCAAAATCTGGATCAGTGTCATTTTCTATTCCTGGCTCATGCATCATGGCATTTTCATCTGCCTCCTCTAGGCTCCATGTCTCTGGTGGCTTCAGTACTGGAAGACTGTCATCATGTGGCACATGGCTGAAGGGAGATTGGGGTATTCAATGGATTTCTTGTTTTTAGCAGAGAACCCAGACATATTGGTCAGACAGAAGTAACAGTCTGTCACATGATTCTTCTGCTCTCACCATATCATCAGGACAGCAAACGGCATTGACTTCCGAGTAACTCTGAGCCAAGCTCTAAGATCGACAGCGCATGTTGCGCAACAAATGTGAGGAGCCCAGGCTTTGTCCTGATCACCAATTTTACAGCCAAAGTAGAGCTCATATGCTTTCTTAATACGTGCAATCATGCTCCATCTTTGAGGTTTAAGGATATATTCGCCACAAATGTAACTGAACGTATCGCGGCTGTTGCGACATTGGCAAGACATTTTGCTATCATGAATCCTCCTGAAAATATAATTGCTTTATTATTGTGAGTACACACAATATGCTAAGTGCATAGAGCATGGCATCAATATGAATGCAAACTGATATAAATGCAATGCATAGAATGGTGTGTGCAAAATGCTTTTATAGCCTTTCTAAAACCTGTCCTGCCAGCATCCGCCCTGCCTAAGCCTTAGCATTCCCACTGCATGTTGTGTGGCCTGCACTAGATGCAGTGTTACTGCATGCCCAGGCATGCTTGGACACAAGATAGAAAACTTTTTAGCTTACATTGTGGGCAACATTTTAATAGACTTAAATTATGAATTGAAATAACAAATATAGGCGATTTCAAAAAAATGCTATGTGATAGGGAAATTTCATGTTGATTTTCATAATCAGCAGCCCAAAATCCATAAGATACACCCAAAAGTATTTAGGAAGCAAAATCTTTGTTGTCCAGCATATTAACTCCTTAGGCCTTATTACCACTAGTTTCGAAATCATTAGAGCAAACCCCTCCCAAAGTTGAAGTGTGCTCGAGGTGCTTTATTAGCAAATTAAAACAATCAGACTACAATAAATCCCCACACAGCTCATACTAGCAGATTACTTCACTGCAGCAAACTGAGCAAAGCTAAAGCAGATATTCACCAAATAAGGAACCAGCAACTAGACTAGGGAAGGAAACACAAAGCACAGACCAAACCCAGTAAATAGAACTAAGTAAGCAATTAAGGTGATAAAGAAGAATAGAGGACAGAGATACTCCCTGCTCTAGTGTCTGAAATAGAAGGGAGTGCACAAAAGACATATCATTAGCAGGGATCATAAAAGATTTAAAAACAAAATTAAAAGAAAAGCTGTGAGGTGAAAATCCTGTGCATGATCCTAGATGAGAAAGACACAGCAGTACACTGCTTAACTACTAGCCTAGGAATGGCCACAAGAGAGGGGACCCACAACTCAGCATGAACCCATACGTAGTCATACTTAGTTCTAACAGTTAAGAGGGGTCTACTTCTTATATACTAGAACAATACCTTCTTCTTATGTTGTATGGTGAAGCAGACTCACCTACTGAGTCTATAACCACCACTTACTATATTTCTCGTACATTCATGCCACAACATCTCTTATGCTGCTCTACAGCCTTAAAAACATAGCAGAGATTTTTTAATGTTACCGTACTTTCCTGATGCTCTCATGAAACCCTCGTAGAATATTCTGTCACCTGAAAAACATATGCATTTTTCATAAAGAGGCTTTCTTCCCTGGGGAACATCAGGTTACACCCATATTAAGTGATCAACAGTTTCTTTAATTTTATATGTTACATAACCCGTCTTTATGTCTATTCAATAAATAGAAATTATTATTATTCAAACCACAGCCACCAGTTGATGGCCTAAATATGAGTACTTCATTGATCCTTTCATAACTTTGGAGTAGCATATCATCCTCTATTTTGCAATATACTTCATATAATCTTCTTTTCTCCTTGGTCCACAATTCTTGGTCTACCTTTTAAAATCCTTTTAAGCTAAATTTTCAAATTCCTGCTTACTCAAAGGAATTTTTATATCAGTTTTTCCATTTTTTAAGCATTTTTTGCTTCCTTCTGTGCCATTTCATTTGCAGATACGAGCACGTGCTAGAATCCCTGCTAGTACCATGTTTACACCCAAATGACATCTGTCTAGCTTGTCTTGCTAATAAAGTATTAATGAAATTAGTTGTAAATGAGCCCAGCTGGCTCACCCTTGCTTCTCTGTAGGCCTATATCATACCTTACCCTCAGGTTGCAAGGGAATCTACAATCTGGGTAACATGTAGAAACAGAAGTCTTGTTGTCACATTTTTGCCATTACTGTTATTAAAAATACCTAAAATCACAAACACTAAAAGAGATTGGATTCCCCTCCCCCAAGCCCCGTTTTTACTCCCTCTGTGTGTCAGTTTCACTGCTTCCTCTGTATCAGCAATCAGTTAGGCCCCAATCCTGCAAGTAGTTTGCCAAATACCTATTTAGCGTGGCATGTTGTCATGCAGCAGGGTAATCCAGTACATAGAGGTCAATCCAAAATACACTGTAGGCAATAAGGAACTGAAGGTGATGCAGTGGTTAAAGGGAAGACAGAATTCCCATCCCCTTCTCTGGCTGCAGTCTATCTGAGCAATCTATCTGCTCCTCCAGCACCATGCCTTAAAAATGCTCATTAAATAATAGCAACAGACATAAAAAGAAACACTTTTATTTAATTAAGATTTACATTATCCTTGGTTTGGGGATTCATAAATGCGCTGCTGACAACTGGATTAGCATCCTCATTTCCTCTGTGAGCTTGTCTCTGATACTTTAATAATTCCATAGTAATCATTATAGTTAATCCAAGGACAAGAAAAGGTAAACTACACATGCAAATATATATCATCACGTTTGAGAAGATATAAATAAACCTAGAGCAGATGTCCCGGTTTCTCCTAGCGGTCTTCTCATCCTGGGAGTCAGGTTCACCTCTTGGGTAATTGGACCAACCGTTGTAGCACACGACATGACAGGCAACTAACTGTAGGCCTCCATCCTGCAATTGGTTATCCATGTGCTCAACTTCATGCATGTGATCAGCACCATTTAAATCAATGGGAGTGTGTGTGTGTGTGTGTGTGTGAGAGATTGGGGGTTTGCAATCCAAAGTGAAGGTCACAAGGAAAAATGGTGAAACGTTCCAGAGGGAAAAGTTTCCAGAGGGAAAAATGGAGCTCACAATCGGACACAGCCAAACCCCCATGTTGGATTAAAACATCCAGTTTGGGCGGTGCAGTGTTGTAGACACTATCCTGCTGGTGCCGGAGATGCGGAGCCTAGTAGAGGGCTGACTAGAGCGGTTGAAGGGCCATTAGTGCTGGCTGCTTCCCTTACCGGAACAGTGAGTTTCCCACCAGTGCAGCCATTGCCTACCAGTGACGACGGAGGGTTTAACCAGTGGGTGCATCTCTGAGCCAGGGCCCAGGCCGGCAGCGTGGGCAGAGGGCAGAGCAGGCACAGGAGAGGGGAGGCAGGAAGGGCCTAGGAAGGGAGCTGACCAGCCCTACGACCTGCAGGGGGTGAGATCAGAGTCAAGGGCCCTGGGTGGGTGTGGAAACTTGCTAGGGGAGGGGTAACAGGCGCCTGTATAAGCCACAGCCCCAAATATCAGGCCTGTCCCCACACAGTCAGGACATCCGGCCACCCTAGCAGCGACCGTCCCGCAGAGCCCTGCCAGTGTCGGGGGGGCCCGGCTGTGGGGAGCCTGCTGGGGGTCAGACTCCGCGGACCTGGGAGCCCCCAGGCACTGCAGAGCTGGAGCGGGCCCGTCCCGGCGGGCCGCCCTCACACCCACTTCGTTGCTCGGCAACCAAACGCAAGACGCTAGGGGCCTCCTAGAGCGCTCCGCCACCGCGCACGCACGCGCCTCCTCCGCCTGCCGCGGCGCGCCCTACGTCATCACCCGGCCCGCAGAAAGAGGCGGGGCTGCCGCAGGCCCTGCCCCGAGAGCGGCGAGGCAGGTGGGCGGGGCACGGCACGGCACGGCACGGCCGCTGGGCTCCAGGGCCTGGCGCAAGATGGCGGCGGCGGCCCTGCTGAGAGGTCTGAGGAGGCTGCGGCCCGCCGGTAGGAGCAGGTAGAGCTGCGGCCGTCCCGCCGGGGGGCCGGCACACGAGCCCGGGGCCTGGCGCGTGTGGGGGGCGCCGCGCCGACACCTGCAGCTGCCTCCCCGGGCAGCCGGCCCCGGCCGTTCCCGGAGCGCGGCGGCGGGGACGTGGGGCGGCGAGTGGCGCTGGCGCGCCTGCAGCGGGACGCGAGCCCCGCCGAGTGCCCGGCCGAGGCGGGGCGCGGTTCGCTCCGCCGCGCAGCGCGCCCCGGGCGGTGTGACCCTGTCGGCGGAAAGCGCCTGGCGCTCCCGGGCTCCTGCGTGCCAGCGCCGGGCCGAGAGCTGGGCAGCAGGCGGCGCAATAGCCTCGCCTGGCGCTAAGGAGGGTGGCCCCCGGTGCCAGGATAAGGTAACAACCGAGTGATGGACATGGATGCTCCTGGTTCAGGGCACAAGCCATCTCCCCGGGGACTCCCCCGTGAGCCCAGCACGTTGGGGTCTTTGCTCCTGCCTCTGAAACATCGGGTGGGCAATACCCGGTACCGGACAAACCTGTGAGCCAGCCTTTTCTACAAGCGCTCTCTGCGGCCACTAGCTGCGTACACTGAAGCAGTGTATGTGCGGCATGTCTCCTCCTTGACGCTCCCCATCTATCTCTGGTTTTTTCCTACCCCCTTTTCCACACCTCCCTTCCCACAATCTCCTGTCTGGGGCTCTGCTCTAGTAACCTCTGTGCTCTTCCCCTGCACTGCTGACTGTTTCCATCTCTGTCTTTTCACAGCTTTTCCCCTACTCTGCTGGACCTACTGAGAACAGCACCCCGTTCTTCTCAGAATGGAGCCTGTGTACCAAGCACCAGGGTGCAATGGGCATCATCCTCTTCTAAATCAGGGGAGACAGTGTGTGACTCTAATGAGGGACAGATCTACCTCACCAACAGCTGTGTGAAGGTACACCTCTCTTGAAGGCAATGGTGGTGTGTCATTCTGTCTGTGTGTTATTGAGAAGTTTGTTGCAGTGCCTGCCACGCCCTAAGCATGAAGTTCTTTGCTAGGGCAGTACCTGTAACATTAGGGTACTTATAGCTCCTTAATCTAAAGGTTTCCAAAGCATTTTATCATCATCCCCATTGTTCACTAATGATTGCCCCCCTTCTGACACACAGTCCCCTTTGAGGCAATTGCAGACTAAATGATAGCTGAGTCTTGCAAAATCACTGATTTCTCCCTCATCCCTTAAATGAGCTGCATGAGGGATTCCCCACCTGTGCTTGTGGTGGATGGGTGTGCTGCAGGCCTGGCTGCTTATGACTTGCCACGCCAAGGCCAAACAGGTGCCACTTTCCTACTGCTCTGATTCAGGCCCTTATCATTCTGTTGAGGCATCTTGCAGGCTTGATATAGGATTTCAGGCTGACTGCTTGCATGTGAATGTTGCACATCTTGTAATGTTCCTCCCTTTCTGCTTTGCAGAGGCTGCTGGAGATTATAGAAGGGTCTGAGTTTCTCAGGCTGCAGGTGGAGGGAGGTGGCTGCTCTGGATTCCAGTACAAGTTTTCCTTGGACACAGTTATCAATCCTGATGACAGGCAAGGATGGAGGATAAAGGGTGTGTGTGTGTGTGAGAGAGAGAGAGAGAGAGAGAGAGAGAGAGAGAGAGATGTGGGGGACACTGTTGTGGATCAAGGTAGTGATAAGGGTGTATGTGTGATGGTGCTGTATGTTGAAGGGAGGAAATGGGTGATTACAGCACAGTGAGGGGAGGAAAGTGATCGCAGCGTGTTCTTTATACTGCTGGAGGTGTGCCTTTCCCTTTTATGTCTATAGGGTTATAACAAGCCACATGTGCTTCTTTCCTAGAGTTTTTGAACAAGATGGTGCCCGTGTGGTTGTGGATAGGGACAGCCTGGACTTTGTGAAAGGTGCAATGGTGGATTTCAGCCAAGAGCTGATTCGCAACTCGTTCCAGGTGGTGAGCAATCCACAAGCTGAGCAGGGCTGCTCGTGTGGAACCTCCTTCTCGGTCAAATTCTGAGTGGACTCCTCCATGGGTGTTGCTTGGGTGGACACTGGGCCAGAGACTGTACACAGCATCATCTCCAAGCGTTTCTCATTTTGCTATTTTCTCAGCTTTCCCAGACCGCTGCCGCCTTCTGTTATGCAATTACTGCAAATGTCCCCATCTGCTTGATGAACTGGGTCTGCAGCCAAGACCTATAGGAGTTTCCCTCCAAGGATTTGAAATAGACTTGAAACCCCACACAGGACATCTTCTATCCTCTATGAATCTCCGGGAACTGCTGAGAATAATGAGCTACCCTGATCTCCCTAAGCCATCCTGCATGTGGAACTGCCTTTTTAATTGGGAAATGCCTGTACATGTGTATTTGACATTTAAAAAAAAAATCTTTCCATTGCTTATATTTTTATACTTTTCTAAGTGTGGTTTGATGCAGGTCTCTATAGGGAGATAGCTGTTTTCCCCCTTTGACTGGCTGTGGGACTCTTGGGGTGTCTGCCCTTTCCAGGTAGCTATGGGTCTTCCCAGAAAATTTGTTCTACTGATCTTATTCTTGAAGATCTTCAACAGCAAGCACTCCCCCACTGCTCCCATGACCTACCTGCCTACAGAGAGCAGCCAGCAGCCGAGGGGAGACTATTCTGCCTGGTACGTGTAGGTGAAGCAGAGAGGTGGATGTAGGGGGGGAAGATTAATGCTTTAGGGTTAGGCCTTTTAAAAAAAAAAAAAAAAATTGGTTTGCTCCTCTTCCTGACTTAACTTAAAAAGTGGTATGTTCAAGCAAATGGCTCTTCAAACTCCTATTTTTGCCAGCAGGTATAAGTTGCATGGTGGATTGGAGAGCCTGTGGTTGCACCTGTGAGGGAGCCCTTATATCCTATCCTGCACATCACTTTGATTTAATAATCTAAAGCATTTTCTTAAGTTTTGCTTTGTAATTTAATCTCTCTTCATTTTTCTTTCCACTTTTAGGAAAGAAACAAATCTCTCATTCCCTTTAAGGGCAGTGCCAAGCCACAACTATGCTGTAGGAAGGGTGGCTTGGGAGAGTTCCACTGTAATTTCATTTTCAGTTACTCATTATTTTGTGGAACTCTTAGCTGACTTTATTCTCTGCCTGCAGGTGAATGTTTAGTAAATTTGAGTCGAAGTAGGTTAATCTGTTTTTGAGTGAGAGGAGAGATGGGGAACTTAAGCTTTTCCTGTTATTACCAAAAAAAAAAATTCTACTTTAGTAGTCTCTCAGACAAATCATGTGGGATTTAAGTGTCAGTTCCCCATGGAATGGGGAGCACTGTATAGCTTTAGTTGGAAGGAAACATTTGAGATTTGGGCAAATTTTAATCCTTTGAAAATTGTATAGCAAGCAGTAGCTTTTTTATTAATCTTACCAAATGCTTCCGTAAGAAGGGTTTGTGCATTTGTGCACTGCTGAGTTACCTGTATACTGATCTCTGAAATGGTTGCTCCTAAACCAGCTGTGATCTATTCTTCCCCCAAATATTTTGAATCTGGATCTGCTGCTGCTTTGGCTTAGGGGAACATACACAAAGTTGGGAGCCAGGAGGTTCTGTGTTCTGTGGTACCTCTTCATGACTGGCTTTAATCATTTTCTGAAATTGACAAGTCTTGTTTCGTTTTGTCTCTTACTTGCCCTCTGGTAGAGGGTGGGATTGACAGTGACCCATTTTATAGATGTGGAGTAGCTGAGGCACAGAGAACAGACTTGCCTAAGCTTCCCAGACATATCTGGGAAGAGCATGTTTATCTCTGTGCTAGACCCATGTTTTATTCACCAAACTACAGTTCCTCTGACAAAATGTTTCCAATCTTATGCACTTAGTGTGGGATCTAAAGCTTTGTGTACATGCAGAGCATTATTAACCCTGGTTTTTAGATAGGGTAACTAAGCCATAGAGAGGTGGCTGGAAAGCATTCTCTTCTGAGCCAAGAAACTGATTCTAGTACAGTTTGAACTTGGTCAAATCCCTTTCTGTGCCTCATTTAACCTGTATGGAAAAATAGGTAAGAGTGGTTGTAAGATGATAAAAATGTCAGGGGGCTCTGTGATGGTATAGTGGAGCCTGAAATTACTTACAATCCAGTCCATTTAGAAAAAGGGTAAGTTGTCCCTTTATCTATGCAGCTCTAACATTGTGTCAATCAGCTTGTTGTATGGAATTTAAACTAAATGTACCTGTCTGTTTTCTCCTCACCATCTCCTTTCATTTTCTGTTCACTGCTGTAGCATAAGGGAACACTGGCCCTACACAGACCACTTTTCCTCTTGCAGAAGCTGTCCCCTGAGGAACTTAAACAGCACTTGCTAAGTGCCACCTGGAGTCACTTCTGCACAGTTGTACGGAAAACCCACATATGTAGCTTTCTCTATCTAGAATGTTGGCAAAACCTCAGTAATTTCACTAGGTGGCACCCTTACTCTTTGAGAGTCATATTGTTGAACAGTATACGGAGACTTTGGGCCTGAATTTTGGTTCTTGCTGAGCTGTGCTTGTCTCAGGACCTAGGAAAGCGGCTAATGTGGCTTTGCAGCTCCCCAGTTCTGGGGCTGGCTGGGGATCAGTACAGCTCCTGGTGTAAGTTAGGGCATTCTGGTTGTCTGTGGCCCAAAGAGGCTCTTCTGGAGTTGAGAGATGCTTCAGCCATATAATCTGTGCTGGAAGCTCCAAGGGAGAGTGGCATAGAGCTCTTCCCATAGCTCTAACCCACCAAAGAGAAATTTCCCATGCTGGCCAAATCTGTTGGCTCTGCTAGCCCCTTTGCACCAATGGATTGGTGCAAAAAGGCCAAATAGAAATGGAGTATCAGGTTCCCTCCAGAATCCCCCTCCTTTGGCAAAGAAGACTAAATGAACCAGAGATTTGCCATGGTCTAATACAGTTGTGCCTGTAAGGAGCACACTTTAAGAACTTCCCAGCTATTGATCTTTCAGAGAATAGGAATGGGGAGAAGAGAGGAAAGTTGGGAGCATGGGGCCTAACTTTCAGAAGTGCTGAGGCCCTGCAGCTCCCATTGACAGCAGCACTCTAAATAAATCAGGCCTATCACCTAAATAACTAAACTGGCCATTCTCAAACTGGTACATGGGCAGTCATTGGGTAGTACATTGGTTGGTTAAAGTAGAGTATTAGAATAAGAACCTGTTTATAATACTGATTAATATTATAAAGGTGTATGCTAAGTACTTTGGAGTCTTAAATGCGTATGCCAGGTCTTACAGTTAGAATGCCTGAACTTTTGCTGTTAGGGGCTGATTGCCACAAAGTGAGGAAGGACCAGGGTAAAAAGTGAGGTGGCATTGGTAGTGAGCAGTGGGGGTGTAGAAGAAGGGGATGACGTCTGAAGGGAGCATCAGTGGCATAGTGGAAAGTGGCGGAGTTGAGTTGGCAAGTATAAATAGATAAGTAGAGAGGGAGAGAGTTGTGAAGTATCTTCGGGGTTATGGCAATAAGTTTCAACTCCCATCTGGTGGAAAAGGGGGAGCTGGTGAAGGGATTTTGAAGATTGAGGGTGACACAAAGAGAGCAGGCCAGGAAAATGATCCTAGCAACTACTGTTTGAACGGGGAGGAAGTAGATAATATGGGTGTCTAGAAAGACAAAGGAAGAAATGGAATTCCATTCATTAATGGAAATGAGGATGAACTGCATGAGTCTTGAATATATAGGCAGAAAAAGATTGCTCTTAGATCCTATGGAGCAAGAAGTGGCAAGATTTGGACACTGTCTGAATCTTTGTGGCAAAGGTGACATCCAGGTTGCAGGCCCAGGGAAAAGGGCAGATGATTCAGTTCCTAGTTCTGGAGAATGGTGGGAGTAGGTAAGCTAGATCAGGAGTTCAGTTTTGTATGTGTTGCATTGTTAAGATTGGATGGTATAAGAGGTCAGGAATGGGGAAACAGATCTGAGTCATTGGCATAAAGATGATGATTGAAGCACTGTGCACTAAGATCACCTAATGAAATAGTGTGGAAGGAGAAGAGGGGCCAGGACAGACCTTTTGTGGGGACTAATGGAGAATGAGACATTGGAGGAGGAACATGTTTTTTGCCTCCTCCACTCCCAGGAGGAACACCTTTTTCCACCCACTCCCTCAAGAGGCAAAGAAGGAATGACCAGAGAGGCAGGAGAACCAAAAAAGGATAATTATGGAAACCAAGCTGAGAGAAAATTTCAAGAAAGGGTATGATCAAAAGTGTCAAGGACAGCTAAATGGTTGGGGAGGAAGATGGAAAAGAAGCCATGACTTTGGCTAGGAAGAGATTGCTGGAGTTCTTGTTGAGAGCAAATTTAATGGACATGGTAGGTAGGGCCTTTGCTTGTCTGTCATTGCTCTGTTTAAGACAGTCAAGCCAGTGCATGTGTCAACTGCCAGTATCCTAGATCTCTGTCATGCTTCAGGCCAGGCAATGGTACAGAGATGATAATTGTTGCTGTGGTGGAAGGACTTTCTCTTCCCATAAATGAGGGGAGTGCATCAAACCATCCTGCTGGATCTCTGCAGTGTTTGATGCCACAGATCATCAAATACCCCTCTCCCACTTCCAAGAAGCTGCAGGGGTTAATGGACATGCCTTGAAATGGCTCAGGTCCTTCCTCTGAGACCCAACCAGTGAGTCATCATGGGCAATCATCCCTTCTCTTCCAAAGCTGTCAGCTGGGAGTCCTACAAGGGTCGATCCTCTCCTCCTCATGTTATTCAACACCTACTTCAGCCCACCTTATCTTAGCAGCTGCCCAAAGGCTGCAAGTGCCAGCAGGATGCAGACAATACCAACTCTCTCTCTCTCCCCCCCCCTTTTCATCAAACACAAGCAGTGCTCTCTCGCGCTCGCTCTCTCGCGCTCGCTCTCTCGCGCTCGCTCT
>ML675611.1:40644413-40729933 GCA_007922155.1 Mesoclemmys tuberculata
GCTCTCTCGCGCTCGCTCTCTCGCGCTCGCTCTCTCGCGCTCGCTCTGCCTGCCTGCCACCAACATCAGCATGAAGCTGAACCCAAGCAAAACTGAGGTGATGCTGGTAAGAAGAGGGAAATGCTTCAGTGAACTTGCCTCCTGTATCACATTGCCTGCTATCAAGGGCATCTGCCTTCAGATGAAATCCGCCTTGAGGTGTGTTGTATCCAGTAGTAGCAATGACTCCAAAACAGTCATAATGGCAAAAGATGCCCACTTCTATCAGTGACTGGCCAGAAAATGCAGACCTGGCTATAGTGAGCAATGCATTCTTGATCTTCAGGCTCAGTCATACAACTCGTATCTAGGAATGAAGCCACAGCAGTGGGGAAGTTAGGTGTAGGAAAGCCCTTTCAGTTAGAGTAGATGAGGCCTATTTACAACCATTGATTAGAAGGTGAGAATGTGTGAACAGTGACAATTACTTCTTGTAACGAGCGTAAGGTCTGCGTTCCGATATTCTGTTCCATCTATGGAATTGACCTTACTTGCTTCAGAGATCTGTCTTTGCAACCATAAACTCCCATTACTCTGGATCACTATCAGACAACAGATGGGAGACGCATGAGTCCGGAAGACCGAACTTTCATAGGAACAGACTATGGAACTTACCTCTACAAGTAGTAAGTGACCATGGGCCAAACTTCTTTAGAGCTAAATGGAAAACTTTATTTGACCAACTTTGCCTCAGTTTTTTTTCTCACACAACATGCTTATACGCAGAGGGGAGTCTAGTTTGGTTGGACTGAGACCCAGATCCTCAAAGGTATTGAACTTGAATGAGTTGTGTTCCTAATGGGGATTAGGTGCCTAAACACTGGATGGAGTATCAGATGTAGGATCAAGTTTGGGGTTTAAGTGAAGGCATCTGCTTTGTTTGGTGTTTGGGGTTAGGATTAGACCAAGTCTGGGTTTGACTGGTTGAGGCTAGGGAAGGGTGTGGAGCTCTGTAGATGAGGTCTGAGTAGATGATAGACATGAGCTCCGGTTTGCATTTGGTTTGGGATCATAGATAGTTCAAAGCTGGTGTGAGTATCCCCATGGGACATGTGCAGCCATGAAGGGAAATGTGTTAAGGCAGCTTCCCTGCTGGAGTGGGCACAGCAACCTCCAATCAATATGTGGTGCTGTTATTCCTCACTCAAATGGGACAGTCTGTATGCAGTCTCTCCAGCCTCAGGCCTTCAGATAATTTGTGTATGTGTGTGGGGTGTGGGAGGTATTTGTTTTTAATATTTCCTTCTGGATTGATAAGTTTCTGGCCTCGGTCTTTCTGCCCTTGTTTCAATCAGTACTCATTTACCTTTGGCATCCTTCAGAGGAACAGAATGGTGTATCTTTCAGTTGCCATGGAAACAGTGAGACTAAATGCACATTACCATGGCAACCTGCCATGATCTTCAGCCTTATCTGTGGGTCTCATTTCCTGAGCAGGGGGGGTTAGGGTGCTGATATTGAGCTTCCACTGTTTTTAAAAAATGAGCCCTCCTCTGCTACCAGAGTTGGTTCAGTGCTTAAGAAGTGCAATCAGCAAGAGTCCTGTTGCTGCTGCTGCAGCTGCTGCTGCCACCACCACCATCACCCCATTGGCCAGGCTTGCCACCACAGGTTCATATTCAGCTCCTTTCTCACCTCCTCCCCATGTTTCTGAATTTCTTTATTTTTAATGATCTGATATTGGCATTATGACACTTTCCCCACTTCTCCTCTCCACCCACTCACATATCAACCCACTCCCCCAGGTCAATAAATCCAGGCTCTTTTGGACCAATGGGCAGAGGTCAGAGACTGAAGGATAAATTCCAAAGTCTAAGGTACTCCCTGAGAATCAATTCTCTCCGGTTGTATGCAGATGAGACTGTATGCTTGACCATCCCAATTAACCTCAACAGTCAGGTATAACACCATGAGAGAAGCAGGCCTCTAAGGTCAATGGCGTTCACACTTTTTAAAGCTGTGTAGGTCAAAAACAATACTGTGACCTGTGTACACAAATTAATAGGAAGAGTGCTGATCACAGAGAACAGGAATAATGAGCTTCCTGTGGAAGAGAGGTTCCATCCTCCTAGCCAAGACTGAATGAGGGGCATCATTCTTACCTACTGCTACCATCATTGCCTTCAGCACAATCTGAGGCTCCAAAAAGATTTTCGGTTTATGAACCTGAGTAACACAAAGCTCAAGGAAGCTACTTTATGCTGAGACTCTCACCTGTTCCTTTACTGTATGCATATTATCTCTTACATAGCTTGAGTTTCAGACCATTCCTTCTCATCCAAGACCTAATCTTGGTTATTCAGGGAGAAATCCCATTTTGCGCAGTCTTAATCTGATGCATTGGTGATATAGAGCTGAGAGTCATCCACGTCCTTGTCTTTTGTCTCTCACAGGTTGAACAGTAGGGTGACGACAGAACTCTGTTGCATCCCACAGGAAATATTGCAGACGCCCAGTTGTCCCCTGCTATCTTCTGGGTCCTATCAGAGAGAACAGAGCCACTAAAATGCAGCTGTCTGTCATTAGCAGGGTCTGCAAAGGTGCCAATGACACTTCTAGAAAACTGGTTGCAAAATCAGTGCAAACATGGCAAATTCAGTGCACTTCTGAGCTAACTTTGCAGTAGGGAAAAAATGCTGCCTATCCAGGCACCCAGACATACTGCAATGAAAACTGGCAACAGTTTCCAAGTTTCAGTAGGGTAACCATCTCAGTGTGTAGCTGAACAGGGGCTGAGGTGGATTGTGCTCTGATGCTGCAGGCGGGGGGTTACATTCACTTCTTGCATGCCCCTGGTGGTGGGGTGGGGTGCTGCTCGTCTCTTCCTCTCCTAGCACTCCCTGAAGGCTCTGACAACTTCTGTAGGTCTTCTGAGGCTCAGGCCTCCAGGTTGGTTACACAGTCCGAACCCCTTCTATTTTGAATTTGTTGTACCCCTCAGAAGTTTCTTGCCCTTCAGGACGAACTGTAAATCAAATGGTTCGTTACCCTTCTGGGGCTTAAAATCGCTCTCCAGAAGTAAATCTGCTGTGTTCCTTCTCAACTCCTGTCATCTGTTGTGGCCAGCAATACATCTTGGCCCAACTGGGTTCATTTGGCTGTGGGCTAGGACACTCCAGCCAGGAACTCTTACTATGAGCTAGCAGTAGGCAGCTCCTTTTTGAACCTTGATTGGCTGATGCTGATCCCCAGCCCCTCTAGCTGCTGGAGGACCTGATCTCAATAGTTCCCAAAATCAGCACTCAAGATGCTTCTCTAGGTAAGCCTGCAGGTGCAAAACTCATTTCTTCTGAGAATTGTTTCCTGAGGCAGGGTGCAGAAGAGCAATGGGGCCTTGAGCAGAGGCCCACACAGGTCTGGTATACCTTGTCTGACTGTTAGGGGTCTTCGCTATATGTGGGGAAAGATGGTTCACAGACATGTGGGTGAGAAGGTCATGTAAGGAGCCAACTTCTCTTTTGGTTTTGAGGTCAGACACGCTGACAATCCTTGCTACCTTGCCTAGATGAGGTGTTTCCCTATGTGTCTTGAGCTGCTTGGGTGCAGAAGGCCTACCTGCTCTACCCTTTCAACGAATGAAGCAGCAATTTAGATACCTGTGTGAGACAATGGACCACTCTCACACCTGCATCAGCAATAGCACCAAAGAGGCATTTTGTGCCTCCTTCATTCAGGAACTGCTGGCAGGCTGGTTTTAGTCACTGCTGCGGGCAGGAGAAGACCTGAGTGCTGTCCTAATTTTTATCATACTGTACCCCTGGAGAGGGCCCTACCAAATTCACGGTCCATTTTCTTAAATTTCAGTCATAGCATTTAAATCTTGAATTTCATGGTTTCAGATATTTAAATCTTAAATGTCATGGTGTTGTAATAAAAATGAATATGCATTTAAAAATAGCAAAATATAAACATGTAAAGCCCTTAAGTCAGTATTTCTCAAACTGGGGGTCCTGACCCAAGAGTGGGTTGCAAGGCTATTGTAGGGGGAGTTGTAGTATTGTTACCTTTAGCTTTTTGACCCCCCCCTCTTGTGTTGGGACACCCAGTTTGAAAAACAGTGTACTTCTTTTTGCATACTTTTAGTATACCCTATAGCATAGGGTAAAAGTACACACGAACAGATTTCGTGGCTTTGAGTTTGGTAGAGCCCTACTTATGGACTGTTGCAGGGGGCAGAGTTGTTGGGGCACAGGATAACACTGGAAACTTCCCTCATGCCCCCACTATACTCCTATCCTAGCCCTGAGCAGCCCTTGCACTAGACCCCTATGCGTGGGATCTATAGCTAGCTTCTGTAAAGGGCTGCTTAGGCTGGGGCCATTCTTGGCCTTCAAGCTAGTGCAGGGGTGGATTGCCCTGACTGCCTTCCTGTGCTGTAGTTTTTTGGGGGGGTGGCTCTGCCTTTCCTCCAGTGCCTACCCACCCATGCCCTTCATAGTTAGATGGGGGAGATGTAGACTTCCCTCCCTCTTGGTGTGTGCACATACTTGCTGAAAACACCCAACCTGCCAGATTAATGTTCAGTATAGAAAGTCCCCATTGAAAAGCAGGTAAGAGATAATAGTATTAGGGAGGGAGAATTCTTTAGCTGTCTTCGATGACAAGAGGAGAAATAATAGGGAGACTTGTTGTTAAACCTTTATCTGCTTGCACCGGTGAGAGCTTGTGCGGAGAGGGGAAGCAATAGGGCTGCATGCCAGATCCTTCTGCCTGTTAATGAATCTCTGCCTCCCTCCACTGCCGCTGTCCTACATTCCCAGATAACCGGCAGAGGCCAGAAATAGGACTGATAGTGAAAGAAGTTTCTCAATCCTCTCCAAACTAAGCAGAAATGTATCTGTGAAAAGCCAATTCACAGGGCAATGAAGAATTACATGAGAGAAAATTGGATCTGCAAATCAAAGGGTGCTCCTCCACTGCTGGGAAATGAAGAGCAATCAGACATGGGTAGGGGACGAAGCATGAAAGGGGCTGGAGAGCCATGTGGCTTTTGAAAGGAGACCTGACTGGCCAGGCCTTTGGAAACTTACAATGAGAGCATGGGAGCTGCAGAGTAAGAAGAACTAAAATGAACATGATATGGGATAAGCTAATTACATGGATGCTTCCCAGGGCAATGAGAGAACTTTGGGGATATGGAATGTCTAGAGAGATTTTACCAAAGGAAAAGGAGACAGCAGGAAGGTCAAAGATGGTCTTAACTTCGGTAAGCATTCAGGGCCTAGGTTACCAGTGAGACATGTAAGCCCTGCCCCCCAGCAAGAAAATTCCTGAGGTGTAAGGATCAGTGGACCAAGGAGGGTGTATGCTGAACCCCTCCTGCCCTGCAGCCTCACTCATCATAGAGTTTGAGAGAGTGGCATTTGTATCTGTCCATACGCTACTGAGATTACAGAGATGAGTGGTATAAATGCCTAGATAGATAGGACTCCTTATTCCAGGTGTCCCTACAAGGAAAAACTAGATTCAATAAAGACAAACCAAGTGGTTCATTTAGGGAGAAATCTCAAATAGAGGATAGTGGCTGGGCAGCCAGACCCCAGAGGAGAGTAAGTGAGAAAGTGGAGGGTAAATTGAATATGAGCCACCAGTACAATGTTGTCACAAATGTGGTGTTGAGATGAACCAACTGGAATGTCAGGAAATGTGAGGTAAGCAGCTTGCTTTCCTTTGCCTTGCTTGGGCCGCACATGGGGATGGCCTGCAGTGAGGGGTTCCTGGCATACAGAAGGGGAGAGTTCAGATGAGAGTAAAATGTGTGGAAAATAATCTTCCTTCTGATGGCTTAGAGCTAGGCTTGCAGGGCTGGAGGAAAGAGTGAGGGGAGCCAGGAGAAAGGGCAGCAGCTCTAGAAAGAAAGGTTACCAAGAGTTCATCACAGGGTCTATCTGTTACTTGTATAGCTGCATAAGTGCATGTGACCGTTTCCAGAACATGTAAAAATACCGGCATCCTGTCCTGAGTCTACAGTACCCAGGAATTCCGGTCTGGTAGGAGGAGGTGAGGAGAGGTCACATTTACGGTATGGAGGGCATGGTAGGATAGCCTGGGGAGGACTGGGGTCTGGTCTACCCTTACCTTGAAATTCGGCAGCAGTCGACGGGAGTTACTCAAGCTACACAGAGTAGCTTGCGTAACTCCTGTCACCGTAACTCCTATGCAGTGTCTTTGCTGCGCTGTGCTGATGGGAAATGCATTCCTGTTGATGCAGCACTACGCCACTTGGGGTGGTTTTAACGTGTTGACTTCTGTATCGATTGAGCGGGTCTTTACTGGATAGATCGATCTGACAGCGGTGAATTTGCCAGTGTCAGTGAAAAATACCCTAATTTTCCTTGATTGCTGTCACATGACACTGATCTCCTTCCACAAGGTGAATAATATGATTGGACTATCCCATTTCAGCTGCAATTGTGAGTGACCTTAAGGGGAGGCCTAGGACACCTGGTACAATTTCTAGCATGACTGAGATCAGACCCTTGGTTGGATGCAAGGCATGTTAGAGTTGTGCTAACAGGAGCAATCTAAACTGAACATGACAATTTTCAAGTGCAGAGAAGGCCAGTCAGACAGTCAACGTGTGGAGGTTTTGTGAATAGGAGACTATTCCCAGTAGCAAGGACTAGCAGGAAGGGAGGTGTGAATTATTCTCACTTATGGCTGAGAAAACAGGAGAGTATAATGTCATCAAGGAGGAGGCTGCTTAAACAGGAGGAAAGCTGCTAGGGGTATGGTGCCAATGGAGATCTGCATGGTGAGAGTAGGTGCTGTCTGGATAACTTAGGGATAGTACATCCTGCCCCACTCAGTGCACAGGACACAATGCACAGGTCACAGGGATAGCCTAAATACCACACCACGCTAACTGTCCTTTCCCACCCAGTGGAATCTGCAGGGCTTTGTCTGTATGCTCCTTGGGCAGGGAGGATAGGGCTGAAGTGGCATTTTCCCTGAGTTCCTTGGCATTCCTGCACTCATCCTGCCCCTCCTTCTTCAGATCGATTTGATGAATACGCACACATTCCTATTTCTCACATGAATGGGTTTCAGAGTGTCAGCTGTGTGAGGAAAAATTGATAGAGCAGGCTGAAAAGCAAAGCAGCTGGAAACTCTCCTAGCGGAGCTGCAGTTGTTAATTATAGGGGACTCGTTAAATCATGGCTGAGCCATCAGCCAAAGCGATGCTTTCTAATCCCTTTCCCCATTCTCCTCTCATTCTTTTCTGTTTAGGTGCTTATTTGTGCCTATCACCCTGCTATGCCCCTAAGTGTCAAAACTACACCTGCCTTATATGTGTGCACACGCGTTACATGGGGTTACCTCCATCCCTTGCTAGTAAATTGTGCCCTTTCTGGTTCCTGCCCTCTCCCCGAAGCCAAACTAACCGGGCCCAGGCCTCTCTTCCAGCAAAGACCGGCTGCACTGTTTGTGTACATCCCTCTCTGCCTTTGACAGTGCAGACAGAACGGTGGTTCAGCACTCTTGCCTTAGCCATTGCAACCCTAGCTTTTCAAGACACGTTTCTGCGTTGCTCAGAGAGCCCGTCTTCCTGTCCCTTTCTTGACAGTGATCGCAGAGCCAGGGTTCGGCTCCAAGCAATCCAACGCTCATGGGGGTAGGGGTGGCATTCCCAGAACGTCTCCTCTTTTCTGCCTCGATCTATCCCGGGTGGAAAGTGTGAGAGGAATTTGTTTAACCCCTCCTACTTCTCAGCCTGGGATTCAGGAGTCCGAGGTTCATTTCCCGGCTCTGGGACAGATTTCCTGTGTGACACTGGGCAAGTCACTTAGTCTTTTAGACTTGTGATCCCCATCTGTAACATAAACGGGGACAATGGTATTTCCCCACCTCATGGGGATGCTGTGCTGGAAAAATACATTCAAGAGTGGGAGGTGTTCAGGCAGTACAGTGATGGGGACCACGTAAGTGCCTAAGGGAGAGCTGGTATGTGGAATCTCTAGGGTTTGGTGCCTTTGCTGTTGAAAGGTTGACACATTCTCTTCAGCATTCTGGAGTTACAGGAGGGAGCATGTGCAGAGAGAAGGTCACTGCTAGCATCAGAGACTGGTTTCAGTGCCTGGAATGGAGGAGACCCCTGCCTAAGGCCAAGGCTCCTCAGGGACTTGGCAGTGAGAGACAGAGAGAGGGCACCAGGACTCCAATTAAAGGAGAGTCCTTTGATTTCCACTGCTCTTAGCGGGAGAAACAGACTCATGGAATGAGAACCCCTCACCCATGTTTGGGCCTAGCTTTAAAACTTCTAGACACAAAAAATCTGCAAGAACCTTTGATAGTTTCAGACCAAAAAGTGAAGTAGAAAGGCCTTTGAGCTGCCAGCACAGCTCTCTGAGCTGTTCAAACAAGAGAAACTTGCATGCATATCACAGAGTGGGGAAAAGGATGGAGGATCTGAAACCTGGAGGAGGCACAACTCTCAAACACTGCTCAGGAGAGGGCTGGTAGAGATGAACAAATTATGTCTTCCTTATTTCCTGTACACCACCTGGCAGTTGCCAGAAGATACCAATACAGCTACCCTACCCTTTCAACAGGTGGGACCTGCTCCTCCTGTGTCCATGTCCTGGGTACGCTAACCACACTGTATTCACAATAGTTCTAAATAGCTCCTGGTGGAAGCTAGCGTGTGCGTGCAGAAAGAGAGTCCACCTCTTACCTGGGCATGAAAAACTGAGGAGAAATGACCATGGACATCATCTACAGAACTCTGGGGACTGGAGGAGAGAGAATGAGAAATTTTTAGGTCATTACTCAAGGTGCCTGACAGCTGGATACCAACCCCTGATACCACTGGGTGATGGAAAGCATTGCCAGTATGATTCTGATGTTATGTAGGGCATGCTTTGATCATCCAAAAAGGAGAAAAGCATGAATGTGAGTAGATACCTTAGCATCATCTTGGAGGCCTCCCTGGTACTGGTGAGCAAGCACTGGTGTGGTGTGAGCAGCACCCAGAGTGGCCCTGAGGGGCTTCCTTAGCAACAAGCAGGTGTCAGTGAGGGAATCTTCATATGCAGTGGTGGTGTAGCTGTGTCGGTCCCAGGATATTAGGGGGGGGGGTGAGGCAATATCTTTTATTGGACCAGCTTCTGTGGGTGAGAGAGAGAAGCTTTTGATCCACATAGCTCAATTTCATGTGTAGGAAAGGAACTTGGAGCATCCTAGCACAATGCAAGGGGGAACAGACTATTTAGCATAAGTAGTTAGCCCATAGTCTAGCTCAGCCACTGCTCCCTCAGTGAAAAATCCAGGGGTTTTGGAATGAAAGGCAGTGCCCATCTGGGCAGGAGCTTGCTTTGACTAGGGGTGTCTGGCCTAGTTGGGTCCAAACAGGTCTTTAGCCCCTCTGACTCCACGTTTCCGCCTGGTTTCCATGGCAGGGAGTTGGCTGCGTGTTGGTCCTGCCTTGGTAGCTGTAAGGGCCATTTTAAGCATTACAAGACACACTTGGCATTTCAGCTAATAAGAGTCAGGATGAGGACAAATCATCTAATGCCTGGATTGCAACTGTCCCCAGGGAGCCAAGGCGCAGGAGCACTCGCTCCCCATCCTCATTAAGAGGTGACCTCTTTGCAGTGCCCCCAACTTCAGCCTGCATATGCATCAGGCAGGAGAGGGTTTCTAGTAGGAGGCCTAGCCTCTGTAACGCCCACTCCCCACTTCTGTCAGCTGGGTTCCCTCGTTCCCAAGCCAGAGGGGGGCAGGGGATCTTCACCCCACCCTGAAAAGGCATCCGAGATGCCCGAACAATTGCGGGGGTGGCAGAGGGCAGCCAACCTAGAGTATGTTGAAAGAGGCCAATCTTCTCTCCCCCACTCAAAGGCCAAAGAGCCAGTGACCTTCCTTCAGCTTGGCGCCATGGCCCTACAGCTCACTTGGGTCGGCAGTGAATAAGGAGAAGCCCTTTGCTCCCAGACAAGCAGAGGCAACTGCATAGGGCCTCTTTCTCCCTCTGAGGAGTGGCCTCTCCCCCTTGATAGTAGCAGGGGCCCCTTCTCTCCACCCAAAGAGGCATGAGCGCTAGCGGGGGGGGGCGCCAGTGCTTAGCAGCAGCCACGGTATATCTGCTTGGATGGGCTGGGCCACTGGTATTTTCTTCAAAACCATGAAGGCTGCTAGAAACTTGCTTTTTTCAATGAGAGCTGAAAGTCTGATGTAGTGGTGTGATTCCACGAGCTTGGAGTCTGTGCCTTCATCCGTCTCTGCCTTCAGCTGAGGCAGGCTGCATGTGGCTCCCTACACAGCCTGTCAACACCCCCACTCTGTCAGCCAGCCAGAGGGGCTCACCAAAGATCAATGTGGGCAACTTCCCTCCCACAGGGCTGTGACACCTCTCCCGGCTGGCTCAGACGGGGTGTTACAGAGAGGCCCAAGGCTGTGTGCTGACTGCAGGCTTCCCAGGCAGTTAGGGAAGAAGACTATTCCAAAATTTAAATCCTACTCCCCACCCCTTAGTTGGGGTCCTGGCTCTTCTCTTCCCCATTGTGTCCCCTGTTCCCTTCTGGTGTTGCTGGGGAGGCAGATTGCAGAAGAGGGGTGGACAGGGCCTGACGTTTCCGTTTCAGGAGCATGTTGCACTCAGCGAACAGTGGGTTGCCAGAAGGAGCCTATTATATTGCTGTATAGTGCGAGGGGTGTCGTTATGCCTGCTGCCCCAGCACTGAAAGGGTCATTCTCCAAGGCAGACGTTTGTTGGTACCACCTGTCAGGGAAAGGAGGAGCAGAAAGGAGTGTCTGGACTTTGGAGGATGGCTCGTTCTCATGAAAATGTCTGTGTGCAGTTTTCAGGGTCACCAGGTAACCTAGGAGTCCCATCGCAGGAGCCCTTCCACAGCACGGAATCAGGCTGTTTGCGCTGCTCCCCCTTAACACAGGTGACAGGCTTGCAGTTCCTCAAGGGGAACTTCTATCTCCCGGTGTCTGGTGCAGAGAGGATTGAACGCCAGGCTTTGCATCCAAGCAGGGACAGCGCTACCAGCCTCTGCAGCCCTCTGCTGCTCTAACCTTTGTGAAATATAAGCACGATGAAAAGCAAAGAACAGCAAATCTGGGGGATTTTGCTGGCCAGGCTCATTGCAGCCCCTCCGACCTGCTTCTGTCACGCTTTTCAGACACACAGAGGCAGCTCCCTTCAGAGGCTTTGGCAGTGATTATAGGGATTGAGTCTCAGCAGGGCCAGCAGAGGAAGAAGAAAATGTTCTTTGCCTTAATCTCTGCATCTGGCCTGCCTGCCTGGCCCTGAGAAGCTGCTGTTTAACCCAAGTCAAACAATGTAAGTGGCTCAGCTCTAGTTGCTTACCTGGGGGCTGCTCAGACCTTTTCAGTCTCTGCTTTTTGCTTCTATGGGCTGCCAGTCACTCTGGGGCCACACTCACCAGCAGAACCCAAAAGAGCCGTTTGGGGATTAGCTTCTCCCTTCCCCTTGTTTGGGGATTTGGTGGCGGGAGGAAGCCATGGGAGAGTAGGGTGTATTGAAAACTGTTACAGTTATAAACTAGCACTCGAATTGTAAGGGGTTTCCTGGTCCTGTTTACAGGCTAAGGGGTTCTGCAGGGAAGTGTGTGATGTGGACTGGGTCTTGTGGAGTGAGTCTGCAGAAAGAAGCCTCGAGGAAGGTGGGGTAAGTGGCACCAGTTGGTTTTAGGGAGGTGCCTGCTTTCTCTTTCTGTTTTGGAGTTCTTGCATGTTATCGTTCTGAAGTGGAAGCAATTAAGTAATGTTACATTGCAAGCTTCCAGAACGAGTATTTTCTCTCTTTCTCTAACTTCTCTGTCTGTATGCTGTGAGCATAACAGAGGTCTGGGGATTTCCTCCCCAGAAAAGGCTTTAGGAAGACTTGCCAGTTGCAATTGAAAGACAAAGTAACTTGATCCTTGATAGGATCTTGTATAAGGCAGCAATAAAATCACCCCAGCAGAAAGGATGTGAGCCTTTGTGGGTATGTCTACACTGCAATTAAACACCCCCGGCTGGCCCATGTCAGCTGACTCAGGCTCAAAGGGCTTGGGGCATGGGGCTGTTTAACTGCAGCGTAGCCCTTCTGGCTCATGCCAGAGACTGGGCTCTGGGACCTTCCCCCCTCTTGAAGTCCCAGAGCCTAGCCTGAATGTCCACAGGGCAATGAAACAGCCCTGAAGCCCAAGCCGTGCAAGCCCAAGCCAGTTGGCACAGGCCAGCTGTGGGTGTTTAATTGCAGCGTAGACATGCCCTATGGAGCAGGAAGACACCACTTCAGTCCCCCCTGATTTCACCTGCTTTGAACTGCTGCCAGTGAGAAGGCTGCAGAGATGCTTTATGGCCAAGTTAGTGTCCACAGATGGAGGGAAATGGGATCAATAAAAGAGAGATCCAAGCTGGAGTGAAACGTCTCAGTGTTCAGCCTGTTGCCAGATAATCCTGAACCTCCGCTTCGGAGGGCAGCCTGGGATGAGCTGGGATCAGTTCCAATCTGCTTCAGACTTCAGCTACCACTCCTGTGCATAGCTCTGACCCATTGCCCTACACTCTAGCTGCCTGAATGGCTTGGAGCCAGGCCACCTTGGGCTCGGATCTTGTCAAGTTCCATAAGATAAACGGGTTTGGGTGGAAGGAGCACAGAGTGTGCTGCAGGAAGGGCTGCTGGTGAATCAGCAGATGATGCTCTTCCCTTGGGGTCCGTAGTAACTCAATACAGTGTGTGGTACTGTGGGTAGGGCCCTACAATTTCACAGCCGTGAAAAACGCTCACAGATGGTGAAATTGGCCCTTCCCTCTGAAATCTGGTCTCTGTGCTGCTGGGAGTGCCCCCGGCGGGGGCCCCTCGCTGCTAGCTCCAGCAGTGCTGGGGAGATCAGACTCACCTCCCTGCTGCTCTTCAGAGCCCAGTTCTGAAGGCAGCACAGAAATGAGGGCAGTAATCCTATTGCCTCCCCATCCCCCCCCACACACAACAGGTTTGGGTTGAGACCCCTATTGGGATGAGACCCTCACCTGTGAAATTTCAGAATAAAACATCTGAAATCGCAAAATTGACCAATTTTCAAACCCTACAGCCATGAAATTGACTAGACCGGGCGATTAATTTGGTAGGGACCTCACTGTGGGGCACTAGTCTGCTGGAAGTGAAGAAAACTGAGGCTCTGACCATTTGCATCCATTAAAGTCCCCTGGTCCTTTGTGTGAGGCCAGGGTGCGGATTATAAATGAAAACTGAACTTTCCCTTTAATGTATGCAGTATTGTTGTAGCCATGTTGGTCCCTGGATATTAGAGAGAAGGTAGAATCTTTTATTGGACCAATTTCTGTTGGTGAGAGAGAGACATGTTCAAAAGCTTCTCTCATCAACAGAATCTGGTCCAATAAAAGATATTAGCTCAGCCATGATTCTCTATAATAGCAAATGGATTGTAGAGTAACAGAGAGAGTGAGATGTCAGGCACGTTTTGGCTCTGTGAGTGATCTGACAGGAGAGAAATGAGTGGCTACAGGTACGGCATGCTGTATCCTAGGCCAAGGCATTGATAAATAAGTGCATAGTCTCTTTGGTGGGGAGATTAGATGGCAAAAGGAAATTGCAGTTAGTCACTCTGAAGTAGCATAGCCCCCTCTCAGAACTGCAGCAAAACGCCTGTGGATTGACCAAAGAGAGACACTGCACCTTGTACCTTTAATACAAGAGGTGTAGACACTGGTGGTTGGTAGCCACTGCCTCAGGACTTAGCCATTAAGACAGCTTGTTAGTGCACTGGGGGCCCTGCAATGACTTCTACCCTCTCTAGAGACAAGGTGGGTGAGGTATCCTCTCTTCTAATGAAGGTATCTCAACTCGGACCAGTTCCAATGAATTCATTATATTCATATCTTCACCATTGTTGTTCCCTGCTGGGGCAGGACAGGGCTGGCTGGGGAATTGTCAGGACAATGTATCTGAAATGGCAAAGGTTAAAAAGCCCCCAGGAGAGTGGAATCCAGCTGTGTGTAAAGCCCTAAAGGAATTTGCAGAGACCCAGACTTATCTGAAGCAACTTGCTCGTTCCCAGTCTAATCAGCATGACTCCAGGGCTGAAGAAGCTAGGCTCTGAGAAGGGGCAAAGGGAGCTGGGCTCATTCCCAATGGAGGACACCGCCCAGCTACACAGAGGTAGTTAGGTGCCTAACCCCTATTGATTTCAGTGGGGAGTTATGTGCTGAAATACATTTGAGGATCTGGACCTAGGGTCTTGTCTACACTGGGGGATTTTACCAAAAGTTTAAGCTGTTTCTAACACCCATTCAGATGAATCCGGGTTAGCACCAGCAGGAGCTGCAATGAGAGGAGACTGCAGCTGGTAGTTATCTTCAGCTCTTACCTGCTCCAGGGCTTTTCTAGCTCAAGGTGAGGAAGCATCATGGGCCTATGGAGAAGGGAAGTGTGACACGGTGCAGGCTTAACATTCTTCGCCCGTCACAGGTGACGGGACTGAGCTAAAGAGGCTGGGCTAAGGGGTCAGTCAGTGCTTAGAGCCAAACTCGATAGTCAGTTGTGTGGGCACTACCAGGGCTGGAATCCCTAACAAGGCATGGTATTGTGCCTGGGCATTTTCCTCTTCTGGGGGCTCTAAACCTTTAAGAGAAAAACATGCTGGGGATGTGGGCTTGTTAGGAGGCTGGGTTGAGGACAAAGTAAGATGGATGAGGCTAGGGTAGAGAGGATGGGGCAGAAGGCAGTTTACACAGTTTGACTAAACAGCCCTTCCCCCAGCTGAGTTTTGTGGGGTTCTGGCCAGGGCAACAACCCTAGCTGCGAGACGCATAGACAGGAGCAGGGCCAGGCGGGCCGCCTGCTCGTCTCCTGGCACTGCCAACCATAAAGGCTTTCAGAAGAAATGATATTTGTTCTGACATTTAGAATAGATTAAAAATCAGTACAGGCTTTTCTGGGACATTTCAGAAGGTGAAGCTATTGATCTAAAACCTCAGCATCAGTTTTGCAAGGCAAACTCCTTCCCAGTATACGCCCATGAACACTAGAGCCAAGTGTCTCCTTGCCTGGAAGGAAGACGTTGATCCTTGTGCTGTTCTCCAGGTCCAGCGTTCGGTAGCCCTGCAAGTGAAGCTGTGGTGACAAAACACTATGGAGGGGAGACATAGGGGGTGAGCACTTAACAGCTGCTGCCAAAAACTTCGAACAGATGATCCAGAACAACTTATTTCAGGTGCATTGCCCAAAGTGCTGGTGGCAGGAAGCAGAACTGGCAGCCCCAGTCAGACCCCACGACGCAGGAGAGCTCCATAAATAAATACATTTGCGGCTCTCTTTGATTTGCCTTCAGGTGTCAGGCTGCAGGTTGCAGCTGGGTCACAGCTTCAGGCTTTTCTCACGTCCAAGGGTTAGCAATGTGTTCTTTTTCAGTGAAAGCTGACATTCTCACCAAGACACGTGGCTACAAAGCTGGGCTTTGAAGAAAAAAACCATATATCACGAGGCTTGTAATGAAATCTTGAGAGTTGGCAACACAGGGTCTAAGTGTTGTTTGTACTGGGCCATAGGGGAGTCAGTGACCAGTTTGTTTTCTTCCCCAGCTTCTGTTTCCTTTCCCCTTTTTCCAGGCTGTGGGCCCTGAATTCGTGGAGTGCCTTCACAAAGCTGCCATCCTCGCCTTTCACAGCGCTTCTTTAGCGTGCCTCTTTGGTGATGCCAAACTCCAACCCCCAGGGAACATCCTAAACCCAGTGATGAGGGCGATAGATGTACCTACCACTCCACTGAGGCTCTGAATGCAGATAATTAACTATAATAATTTCTGTTTCCAGTTTCAGCCCCACAGAGGATACTAACGGATTAAAAGTTCCTGTCTCTGCTGTAGGGCTATTTCCTCACCTATCTGCTCCTCTGTTCTGCATTTTAGTCACAGGGTTGGAGAGCTGGATAGGATTTTCCACCTACAATGAGCTGGTGGGTTTGGCTCTCCACCCACTTAGCTGTGGTGAATGTTGTGATCCCTCCTTTATCCCCCACCCCAACTGCCTCTGTATGGGGATGGACCCCAGCCCCGCCATGGAGGCCAAGGTTGAGGAAATCACTAGTTCAGTCTATCTAGGTATTTATATTGCACACACTGTGGTGACATCACAGAACAGATGCAGTGGCCATGAAAAGTCCCCTGAGCTTTGACTCTGGAATACTGGCCTTGATTTATATGCTGGGCGAGCATGAATGCTAAGAGTTACTTGGGCGGGGGGATCCTTTTTAGTGCTTGGCAGGTACCAGCTGTGCCAGAGGAGAACACTTTGGGGGGAGGGTCTTCTCTATCAGAACGCGGTCCGCTCTTGCAAGTCTCCCCTCAGTGCCTCCCTGATCACAGTCTTTGCAGGGGAAGAGCCTGTGGGGCCCCATTGCAATGGGAGAAAGGTGCCCATGGCACCGGGTATTAAGGCAGCAGCTCTTGCAGCCATGCTCAACCCACCAGCTTTCTCCACGTATCAGCAGCAGTGAAATGAAATTGTCGCTGCTGGCTACGGAGAGCTTGTATCTCGCAGCCTCTAATCAGGGCAGATATGGAATTCCTTATCTGTAATACAAAACGGTGCTGTGCTTCAATCCATCCAATTATTTTTTCCAATAAGTATAAGAGAAAGAGGAGGGGAACTTTAGAGTCAGCAATGAGCTGGCAGCGTGGGGATGAGCAACGCCTGGCCAGGCAGCTGCCTGGGCTCTGTACACACAGCCTAGTAGGTAGGGAACTTGGCCCAGGCACTTAAATCCTCAGAATCAGCCAAGGAGGGACCTATCACCAAATGGAGTTCTCCTGGATAAGGAGTCATGTGGAGAGCCCTAGTCAGCAAAGGTACCAAGGTGAGGGGCTGACACGGTCAATGGGGTCTCTGCAAAGACCCCATCTGCACCCCCCCATAATGGGCCAGTCAATGGGCCCACTCAAACACCCCTCTAAGAAAAATAACGTCCAGGGGCACACAGGGGGATGTTTCCCTCCTCAGCCCCCACTGCCCAGGGCTAGCGTGGGGGGACAGTGACATCTATGGCCATGCATTGCTCAGTTTGTTGGGTGGGATGGGACTGTGCACCACTTTGTCACTGGGGAGCTGCCTCTGGGTTTCCACCAGTGGTGTGGGGGCTGCCATGAAGCAATGCTGGCTAGCAGGCTGCAGCTCAGCTGTTTCTCTCCTGAACTGCCAGCACAGGTGTTCACAGCAGGCTGCTGAAGCACACAGGTGCAGCAGCTGCATTCCTGGGAGGGGAGGAAGGGTTCTATCAAGGCCAGCAGAACTGTTCCTGAGAGCGAGCCCTCTACCAAAGCCAGAATGTTTGCACACAGCCCCAGAGGCTGGGGCCACCTGCTGTGAAGAGCTCACTGACTTCACTGAAAAGCCCAGCACAGTACCTGACAGTAAGAGCAGAACAGACCGAGCGAAGCAGCCTCATGAGTGGGGTCCAGCCCAGTCAAACAGATCCCCTAAAAGCATTCTGAGGTCTGGGCCACTCCAATCTAGATGGCTCTCCATGCCCAGCAAGATCTACCCTCTCAGCATTGTTCCTTACACCTCGGGCTGTAAATTACACTTGTATCTGAAGGCGGAGCAGGGAATCTGGATTGTCAGCAGATGGCATTGGCTCTTAACTGATGTATTGGGCACCTCAGTACTACAGTGATGTGGGCACGGAACAAATAAAGGGAATCTGTGGCAGTGGAGGAAGAAATATGGGACTGGAGGAGGGAGTGGGACACAGGCAGGGGTCAAGTAGAAAAGAGAATAGGAGAAGGGGCATAAAGGGAAGCATTTCTAGTGCAGGAGAGAGCAAAGGAGTAAATGAGAGTGTGTGTGGGGGGGGAATTGGAAAGAAAAAATGAGATGAAAGGAGATGCTGCTTTTCAGAGAGAAAGGGAAGATTAAAAGAAAGTAAAGCAATAGCAGTCAGCAAATGATGTGGAGATGGAGAGAATGTAGCAGAGATGGGTGGAGAGGGAAGAAGACACACCAGAAAATCCCCATTTTAGATGAGTGACTATAATTCATTCTGTTCCTCTAGTTACTTGCCCTTCCTTGGTAGAGTCCTGTATCTCCCTACGTTTGAGTGAGGGATGTGAGGGGATGGCTAGTCTGAGCACTTATAATAATATTGTTGGCTACTCTTGATTTGGGAGTTAACTAATTAGGGTACGTGACAGAAAAGGTAAACTTCACCATAGAGCCCCTCACCCCAGTTCTCTGGCTACTGGATCCCTAGAAACCCCAGCACACAGAGAGACTTGGGCAGTGAAAAGGTATTCAAATGCTGGCAATCAATGCACGGACCCTAGCGCGAGCAGCTGAGTTCAACTTCTGCTACAGGGACAGAGGAGGTAGCTGGCAGGGCAGAGAATCTCCCCATCCCTTTTGATTTAAAATGAGCCAGGAGAAGCCCCCGGAGGTTAATCTTGCAGGCCCCCCCCCCAAATCCACCAGGTGACCTGGCAGGGCGTGAGGGCAGGTCCACTCTCATTTGGGAAGACGACCTGATTTGCAGACCAAGGGTTCTGACTGTGGCTCTGTGCGAGGCAGGTGCTATCTCCCGGCTCTGAATTCAAGCAGCGTTCCTCCTCTCTCAGCCTCATTCAAAGACACAGCAGCAAAGCTAAAGATAGAATTGGGGACAGCACTATTAGTCACCAGAGACTTCAGAGCTCATTAGTGTTCAAAGCAGCCCAGATCAGGCCTCGTTTCCTTTTCCCTCACACCTTATTGCTAGCCCTCTGCACTCTTCACCCTGACCCCGAGTCACCAGGGTGCTGACTCTATACCATGACAGAACATTCCTGGAAGAAAGCGCAGCGGGATTTTACTAGCTTCTCTGTCCTTTCATGTCCCTCATTATTTGTGTAACTCTAGCAACACTGAATCACTGAGTGATAGGGGCAGGAGAGAGCCATTGCCACAAATCCTTCTGCATTACTGAAATGACTTTGTCAGGCTCATCTTCTGCACTGCCCAAGAGGAGATCAAAATCCAACCGTCCCAGAGCCCTTTGTCTTCCTGGTACTGAAAGCAAGCTGCAGAAATACCTGGTCTTTGGTACTGGTCGCGGAAGACACCTGTGGACTTCCGAAAGGTGCTGAGACATAATGTTCTGAACACTGAGCTGGGAGCTAGGAACTAGTTAGCTGTGCTAATACCAGCTCTGACATTGATTCCTCTATAGCAAATTTCTTCTGTTAAAGCTCAAATATTAACACGATGTCAAAAAAAAAAAGTACAAATGGAACACTTGAGAGTCCCTCTCACTAGCATGGTAACCATCCATTAGACATAAGATTATCTATCCATCTATCTCTCTAATCAGGGTAGCCCCTCACCATGGATCTGAGCATCTTCAATGAAAAGTACACACCAAAGTTCCATGTATAATATAAAAAAGGCTAAGAATACAAAAAAGCAATCAGTGGAATCACTGCAAAATGGTTATTCCACTATTAAATTTTTCAACCCTTCACTGCCAATTAAAATAGTGTCAATTAAACTCTAAATCAAAAGAATGTAATGTCATTTAAAGATTAACATTCATAGTTAATTCCAGTTAATTTGGAAACAGTCTTCAGTGAAGAATTCTCCAGCTTCTCAGTATTACCAATAGAAAAAATAAAAGCCTGTTAATTCAGATCGTAAAATAAAATGATGCTCTTCATGATTTACCTGGTAGACAGAGTGATATGTGCTTTTTCTCTTATCCTTTAAACTCCTGACTTTAGGACTGAAAACTGGAACCATTTCTCTCTGATTGATGGTAACTGAAGTAGCATTGGGGAAAGTCAACACCTTTCCTTCTTGAAATAAAGTATTAGCCTATAAATCCTGATCCTGAACCACTAGATTCAATGGGAGCATTGCCACTGACTTTAATGGGAGCAGGATCTAGCTCTTGGCAAGGAAGCATTTAATACCTGATCTCACTCAGAGGCAACAAACAGCACAAGAGTGCGCTTTGAATTGTACTGCGGTTCAGTACCCTGGAGGGGTGGCTACCCTGCCGTTGTATCCAGGATAGCCCACAAGGAGGAACACATAAACATTTCCATATAGGTTATTCTGATTACTCATCTGTTTCCAAAACTTGTTTTTGACTGAGGGTTAAATACATTAAAAGTAGCTTAGTTTAGAATCTTCTGGCTGAACAACCGGGAAATTAACAAAATTGAAGTGTAATTCTAGAGCAGGTTCCCAGTGACCTCTCAGCCCTTCACTAATGGGGGGCTTTGGGTTTGAATTGGGGTTACCTTATTAGATTAGCTGATTTCTTTTTCCATTAAAGAGGCAGACTTTTGCTGACCCCCAGCCTGCCTACAGAAGCACTCAGATAGTCAAACTTTCTCTCTGCTCTGACTAATGCTGCCTGCTGACACTGACTCAAAGGAAAAACCAGGCTGAACACAATCTAATTTTTGAGAATCAATGGTTCCTGAGTTTCTGTGACGAATTCAGTGACATACGGTTAGAGTGCACATAACCAAGAACAACAACAGAGCTATTTAATGCCAAAGCATCCTAGGCCCGATCTGATGGTGGACATGTTCATAGGATGCCAAGGGAAAATATATTCTATGTGCTGGCTTACATTCCAGTGGAAACTCCTTATAGAATAATATATCCATAGCAAAACAACAGTAAGCAGGCCTGTCTGACAGAAGATGGACCTGAAGGGAGTGGGATTGACCATCACAGCAAGGAGATAATCCCAACAAGGGACAGGAATTATTTTTTTAATTGTATTTATTAATATACTTTATGTGTGAAGGTCCCTCCTACTTGACATCGTAAATAATTTGCTCTCTGGAACAGCCCTCTCTAGAGCACACAAAGGGAGCGGCTATTCTAAGGTCCAAATGAGGTACAAATGTTGGTTCAAGAAGTAACAGTAGCTGAGTTACTAAGTAACAGTAACCACAATTTAATGACATTTGGGGTCCTCAGGAGAGGGACTCTGCCAAAAACTGTGACACTACCTTTTAGAAACGGAGATTAAAAAAAAAAATGAGGAAGCTATTCAAAGAGACTAATGTTAAAAGTGAGGAAATTAAAATCCTTAGATTCTGCACGAAGGTTAAGTAATCAACCATAACAGAACTGGAGAAAGCACAAGAGTGGGGCTGCTTCCCTCGCAATGGTGACCCATAAGAGGTATAAAAGTTTACTGAATAATGAATGTTACCGAGAAGGAAGATCATGAACTTCTATTCTTCCTTTCTCAGCACAAAAGAGCAAGGGGACAATCATGGGAATTGAAAGGTAGCAAATATAAAATGGATACAAGGAAATCCTTTTTGATGCAACAGATAATGAACCTAAGGAAGTCGTTGCCACATGGTATCGCTGAGACCAGGAACTTGGCAGGATTCAAAAAAGGGTTGGGTTTATATGGGCAACAAAAATATCCAGAGTTATAATGGTAATTTTTTTCTTTTTTTAAATCAGGAAACATATAAACCTCCAGGCTTCAGCTCATAAGCCAACCTCGAACTATTGGGGTTAGTAAAACAACAAGACCACAGGAGTTATGAAATAACTGCCAATTGCAGGATTCTTGCATGTTCCTCTGAAGCATCTAGTACCAGCCACTTTCAGAGACAGGTTCTGGGCTAGATGGAACACTGCTCTGATAGGATCTGACCATTTCTTTTCGCCTGTGTTTCTAAAGACTTGTCTATACATACAGTGCTGCACCAGTGCAACTGTGCCGCTGTAGCGCATTAATGAAGATGCCACTATGCCGACAGAAGACCTTCTCCCATCCGCGTAGTTTTTCCACCGCTGTGAAAGGCAGAAGCTATGTCAATGGAAGAAGCTCTTTTGTCGATATAGTTCTGTCTACACCAGAGTTAGTTCGGTATAACTACGTCATTCAGGGGGTGTGGATTTTTCACACCCTGAGTGACACAGTTATACTGATGTGAGTTTGTAGTGCAGATCTGGCCTAAGAATATGCGGCTCCCCAGCCAGGAAGGCAGACTTGTGTTAGCTGGGCTAACGCTACCATGCTAAAAATAGCAGTGTGGATGTTGCAGTTTGGGCGAGCCTTGGGGTCAGGTGGGCTGGAGAGCCCACGCTCCAGCCAGGCAGTAATGTCCCCACTGCTGTTTTTAGCATGCTAGTTCGAGCGCTGCTAGCACAAGTCTGCCCGCCAGGCTGAGATGCTCACGCCCAGTTGCAATGTAGACATAACCAAAGAGGCTATTTGAGCCTTTCTGATACCCTTCAGAAAATCAGGGAAGCCAGCAGCAAGGCTTCCTAAGAGCTTTGTCCCAGGGTGCCTGTTTCATCTTGAGTAAGAGTCCAGGGCAATTCCATACCCCATCTTTATTGCTTGTTACTCTTACTTGTGGCTTCAAATCTGTCATTAGATTGTAAATTCTTTGGGGCAGGGCTTCCTTCAATCTATAGAAATTAATAATAATAATTAATTAACGGATATTAAAAGTTTCTTTTCCCCAAAGCACTAGTGTCACGTAGTTGGGACAGGAGCACTATCCCCAAGGAAGGAAGGGGAGTCCCGCAGTTTCTGCCTTGCTTGAACTGCATCCCTTCTGCTGCTTACAGGCTAGCAGGAGTTTGGAGAAATGTTTACTGCTGGTTTGTCAGCTTGACAGCAATGTTTTCTTGATGGCCTGTCAGCTGCTGATAACAGTAACATCCTCACGCTTTGGAGCACAAGCCCCAGCATAATAAATTCCAAGCTGTTGTCTAAGGTTGAGCGGCAAGGAGAGATGAAATCAGGACCTTGCTGTTGTGGATTTACAGACAAACTGGGAGAAGCGGTCAGCAAAAAACTGGTGGCTCGTGACGTCTCTAATCCCATTGCTGAAAGCAGCCTAGCAGATTGATCATAGCATTTATGGGCTTCTGGGACAAGGGCATGAGGTATGTAAACCTTCTGACTGCAAATGAGAGGAAACAAAAAACTTAAAGAGGCTCTTTAAGAAGAGGACATAGTAGGTGCCATTGCAAACATTACGTAGGTACACACTTGAGCCTTGGGACGCTGCTATTCAGTGGCAGAGTACCGTGCTCCAGTTCACACAAAGATGATGGACATAGAACTAAATTCCATCATGCATATTCTTTGAGGCACACTTAAATCCAATCCTTTATCATTGTTTCCGGTTCTCTGCAATATTGCTTCTGCCCAATGTTCACAGAGAGCAAAACGTAGCAAAGCTCATGATGAAACTATGTGATATGCCACATCTACTGTTAATTAAAGACTCATTTAATCCACTGCTCACACTGTCTCTGTTATGGGATCTTTACATTTTTATTTCACTACCTTTCAGATGAGCTGCTGTGCCCTCTTCACGTCACACCATGCAGAATGCTATATGCAGAGGATATTGCCCTAAAGTAATTGTGACAGCCTGGGTTGGATCACACCATTGATGAAGAGGAAAATGCTGGTAACTTGTGTCACACTGTGAGCAATATGCCAGAAGTGTTGCTCCTGTATCCATGGTATTAGCTCAAAAACCCTTGGTCGTGTCTCTATGTGCATTCTGCTGGTCTGAAGGGACACATGATTTTGGCAGGTATTGCTTTACTCAGAGCAGTCAGAGTTCTGTGTGATAGTGGCTTTTATTATGCACTTATTATTGTACAGCGCCCCAAGGTGAGTTAGTTGGTTTATGATAGAAATAAGAAGATGCAGTCCTAGCTCCAAGGACCTCGCAGTCACATTTCAGACATAACACAATGAAGTCAAGTATGTTAGCAGTAGAAATGAGTTGGAGAAGAAGGACAGGGGAGATAACAATAAAAGTATGCAGTAACTCAGCTGACAGCTAGTGCAACGGTGGATCAAAGACATTTATTTTATATTTACAATAAATCAATCTCCTTGTAGGCTAATTTCTTATAGGTGTTGTGGAAGTGACTCTCCAGGAGGGAGTTGAATGTAGAAAGTGCAGCAGCCCCATGGACCAGCTCAGGAAGTTTTATCTGCATCTACTGAATCTGAACCTGTGCTGTCTGTGGGATGCATAAATGTTCAGTGGTCATGTTCTGCCAGAGCAGCTAGTAAGTGACAATGGACTTTGGTTTGTAGCGCATGAGTTTGAAACTTGCATGAAGATGAATGGGGAGCGTCACTTCCAATCAGCACCGTACCAGCTAGCACCAGCTTAGCAGAAAGATTTGTTCAGACGATGAAGCCAGCCCTGTGTTTCTCAGAAGGGAGAGCATCTGTTCATAAACACTTGGCTAATTTCTCATTATCTTATTGAAACAGCTCATGCCGCTGCAAAGGAGCCCCTAGCACAGCTAATGCTCAGTTGACAGGTGGGTACCTATTTGAATTTCCTGAGATCACCCATGACACGTGCGGTGCACAGGTAATCAACAGGAAAGACAAGTAAAAAGTAGTGATTTAAAATGAGGATGTGCAGAACTAGCTTGTAAGTAGGCCACTGTCTCTAAATGGGCTCTTGCTGTTGTTATTGCCAAGCCAGGACCAGTATGGTGTTCATCCGCTGCACGAACACAAAATCATCTCACATGCCAGGGATTGGGCTGATCAGCTTTTAGCAGCATCTACTGAATGAATCAGCTGAAAGTTCAAGCATTTCTATTCTGGAATTTGGGGATGATAATGGGAAGCCCCTTATCACAGACACTTGCCATGCCAGAGCCTTCTCCAGCACTGGTTTTAGTGAATGAGCTGGTTTCACCTTCTGCTTCCACATCACTTATTTTTCTCAGACATTGTTCTTGCCTACGGTGGGCTGTGATGAAGATCCCACTTTCTGTTTCCTGCACACATTTAATGTGAGTCAGATGATTTCTCTCTTGTTTGAATGAATAATCTGGAGGCACTAAGAATTCCAGGTTTAGATGAGAATTTGAAGCCGCTGACCCTATTTTCTAGCTAACAGTTCTGTTAATGGAGTATTCCGATTGTGGAGCACCAATGTTTAGGTATGGGTGTTCCATGTGGTTTTGCATAGTCCCCCTTAACAATATTTGACCTTAAAATTTGACTTTAAAATATTGGCCACACATCTTAAATCTGTCTCTCTCAGTAGAAAAAAATATAAAGGTGCATTGACCTGGCTCAGTTTTCTTATCTGTGAAATAGGGATAATGAGACTAGTCTACTGTTGTAAAGTGCTTTGAGATCCCTAGATGAGCGCTAACTGTTAACCTGGTTCATCTTTGTCATTAATTTCCTTGAAAATGAGCTAGAGGGGGAATAGGCCATGCCAATTATCTTGCTTATTTACGATCTTTCCCCACCTTGTGCATTTGCTGGTGTGATGCTAAACCCGCCAGTGCATGCCTGACATGCTGTCTTGGCTTCTGTAAAAGGGAGCATTGAGAAGATTAAATACATTTGGTGAAAGTGTGGGGGGGGGAAGCAACTCCTCCTATTTCCTAAGTGTTGGGTATTTTATCTTTATTATGGTTTGCAAATGAAAGCAAACAACATACAAAAAAAAGATAAATTGAGCGTGAGGAACTGAAAAGGAGGTGTTGGAGAGAGAGAAGAGGAGAAAAAGGAGTAAATGAAGACATGAAGGCGCAGATTAACAGTACAAGTGTGAATGTGAGGAAAAGAAAGAATGATGGTAGATTTTGGAATCTACAGAGAAAAAGAGAGAGAGAGAGAGAGATGTGGGACCTGAGAGGGGCACGGTGAAGAGGAGAGAGCTGTTCTCTTTGAATTAGTTGTAGTAGGAAGAAACTCACTGTTTCTCCTCAGTTCAGGATTATTGATGGATTATTGATCTGGGAAAGTAGCAAACTAGAATCTAATGGAACTCTATGTTTTCCTTGACTATTTCATAGCAATGAAAAGCAGATGATAAAGAACAGAAGGGGTTTGGGGCTAATTGCTGACTTTCAATGTCACAAGATCTTTGGAGCTCTGTGATGTTAACACCATGTGATGGAAACTGTTGTTGGGATGCATGGACGGGCAACATATCTGGGAATTCAGAATTAGTCCAGCATAGTGAGATTATAAATTCTTACAGATGCAGAGAAACTCAGGGGAGTTTTCAAGTGCAGGTCATCTGATTTAGATTAGAAATCAACTAAAACTGAAGCCAGCTAAATATTGAATAATACTTATTTAATGTCAAAATATTTAATTCTTTATAAAACCTTAATAAAAAGTGCACCTAGGTTCATACAGTTTGCAGATACAGGTGGAGAAGCTAAAATGCTGGCACTGAAATTAAAGTGCACTACACACTGCAATGCAGGATAGCATGTGTTTAGTTCATATCTCAATGTTAGGGTCTAGTATTTGGGTTTCACATTTGAGCCAATTCTATGAGATTTTTAGAGAAGTATCTTTAATTTACTTATTTGATCCTAGCATGTGCACCTGTGGTAGCTGCAGGGCAGCCCTGCTCAGTACATTTGAATCTCCAATCACATCTCGGACTGACCCTTTGCAAGATTCACCTGAAGAGTTTTCCATTTCGTTTTCATGTTTTCACTCCCTGAGTCATTTTCTGCTTTCAGCAAATCTGCAGCATATTTATCCCCATTGACAGCATCAATGCTGCGAGCAGTCAGGATCGCTGCCAGCTGGCTGGTTGCTGACAGAAGGCGCTGTGTCAGAAGACAGGTAACTACAAAACCTTGGGGATGTTTTAGGGGAGGGGGTTTCTTCACAGGACTGGTGATTGTTCTAGTATGGGTTTCAGTGTATGTCTAAGCGGCTTTTCGCTTGCAGGAAAGAATTTTGTTGTAAGTTTCCTGGCAACATAGCAGTAAATCACACCGAGGTGTGTGCATTACAAGCTGCTGATGAACCGCTCCGGTGCACAAGGCTAGTCCTGTGGAGGAAGGATGGTTCTGTGGTTCAAGCACAGCTCTGGGAGGCAGGACTTCTGGGTTCTCTTTGGGGCTTGACCAGTGGCTCTCTCTGCTACCTTGGGCAAGTTACAGCACCTCTTGGTGCCTCACAGAGCAGGAGTGGGACCTGAACGCAAGCAGAGGAGGGAGATATATGTGACCGTTCAGTACTCTTGATCCCTCCAGCCCTCCTGGAATGTGTTGGGCAAGAACTGAAGAGTGAAATAGGATGTTGTGGTCCTCTGCTGAGCACTGTAGCCAGAAGACCTGGCCCTGTTCCTGCTGCTGCCAGGATCCACCAGAAAAAGGAGCAGAAGATGAGGCCAGCCCAAAACAGCATAACAGAGTGTTTGGGGCCCAAGGAAAGCGTGACACAGTGAGTGGCTCCAAGGAGGGCATGGAGGAGGGCAGGTAGCAGGCTGCCAGTGCAGGAGGAGACGGGCCCAAATCTTTATCTGAGGTGAACACGCAAGGATCTTTTGTGTTCTTCCCAAACCAGAGAGTTCAGGTCACCATATCAAACATCCCTCTTGTAAGGGATCATCAGAAAGCTCTCACAGCTGGGGAATGTTCAGGGATCCCTCAGACACAGAAGAGACAGCCAGAAACTCCACTTTTGAAAGCCAGCTTGTCAATGATACCAAGGGACCGGCATCGGAGGGGCCACTGCTCCACAGGAGCCAACAGCTGCAACAAAGCAGAGCACTACATGGGGGAAGGTAGGGGGCTTTCACCCCTCTCTACTGGACTTATCCTAATCTTCTCTAGCAACTGCTGGTCATAGGGCAGGGGTGGCGGTGTCTCAGAGCCCCTTTCCCTTGCTCGGGGACAAAGAACAGCACCATGGGGGAGCAGGACAAGGAGCTCCTCTTCTCCCAGGAGCAGCAGAAATTAGGGAGATTGAAAAGGAAGCCCTTATCCCTTACCCCAGTCAGGAAGCAAATGGTGGGGGGAGGGCCTGAAGGCCCTTTTCCACAGGACCTGCCACAGAGGGGTAGGTGGGAGGGAAAAGGAGAGTCCAGAATTCCTTCTCCAATCAGAGAACAGCCCGGGGCAGGAGGAAGGGGCTTAGGGCTCCCCTGACCTGGCACCTCTGCTCAATAGGTGACTCGATACATAGGCCCTTCTCTCTCTCCCTGTGGGCCATGCGTTAATCTGGCACTGCTCCCTGACCCCTTGCAGGAGAGATTGCAGCTTGAATTTGTCTTGGCTCCTCAGACCATGGGTGCAGCTCCAGCTCTGTCAGCCTGCAATAGGCTACTTGATCGCCCTCTTCCTGTCCCCTCCCAACTTAACCGGGTCATGGCAGGACCAGGAGGATGGGGGAGCTGAGGTTCTGTGAAAGCACAGCTCCCATCCCCACTCAGCCAACTGCAGAAAGAGAGGAGTTGGTAGTTTTACTCCCCTGGAGGAAGAGGAAGAGGTTAGGGCACTAATCCTGGAGCGTGGTGACCAGAGTTCAATTCCCTGCTCTGCCACAGACGTCGGGTGTGTCCCTGGGCAGGACTCTCCGTGCTCCCTCTGTAAACAGCGATACTAGCATTTCCTTCCTCGCCGCAGGGTTGTGAGGTGCTCAGACACACAGTGGTGGGGCCCATAGAAATACCCAGGATAGACAGAGGACTGCAGCTGGAAGGTGTGCAGTAGCTCCAGCTGTCTAAGGAACTGGCCCGGCTCTCCCTGATATCTGAACCCGCCCCCTTCTTCCCCGCCATTCTCCTTCCCCTACCGATGTCCCAGACACCCAGCCAGGCGAGAGGAGAGCTTGCACCTTGCAGGAGTGGACTAGCCACCTAAAGCCCTCTCAGGAGCACAGCTAGTTCTGCTTCTCCTGGTGGCTGCTGTGCTCCTCCGGGCATTGCTGGGGGTGGGGGAGGCACAGCATATGTGGGGGACATGATAGGGAGAGCAAGGAGGGGAGGAGACACGGTGGAGATCCTTGGAGCTAGGGATTGCAGTCCCTTATAGGATTGCTGACTGAGCTACTATGAAGTGCATGGGGGGAGGGGGATGTGCGGGGACTTGGGGGAGACTACGGCTGGGGAGGGGAAAATGTTGGGGAGGGAGGCAGAGAGCAGGCTGAGCTGGTGAACCAAGGAGGTTTGCTGGCTGCATCACAGAAGCGTCTGGGATAGCAGAGCTGTGAGCTAAAGCTAATGCTCCTTTCAGAAAAATAGGCACAGCAGGATATCCGAGCCCTGTACGAAGCCTGCTGTCCTAATGCCACGGCTATCGGGACTGCTGCAGAGTGAGGTATGTGTGCCTAGGTTGGAGCATTACAGCTAGAGGCACTGAGGTCAGGCAAGGATGACGGTAGAGATCTTGCAAACTCCCACAGGTCTGTAACCATCCTTCGTAAGCAGGCTAATGGGGGAGCTCCATAAAATGGCCTCAGTGCCATTAGTCAGCTACTTGTCTCCTGGAGCCCTGCCCTCGGGTTTCAGGCCAGGGCAGAGTGTTGCAGCAGTAGATGATCTCCTGCCTCTAGAGCAGGTAAGCGCACCACCACCGTCACTGCGCTCTCTGCTACCACGGATCACCGGATCCTTCTGCCCCACCTCCAAGAAGCTGCAGGAGTGAATGGAAATGCCCTGAAACGGCTCAGATCCCTTTCCTGAGACACAGCCTCCAGGGTCGTCATGGGCAACTGCCCTCCACCTCCAAAGCCCTCCCCTGCAGAGCCACACAAGGCTCAAGCCCCCCTCTCATTAGTCAATCTCTAAATATAGCCATTTGGGGAGGGAGTCAGACAACATGGGCTGAAGAGCCAGCGGGATGCAGACAACGCCCAGCCCCACCCAGCGTTACATCCAGCGCAAACAGCACTATCTCCCAGCTTGCTGGGAACTGGCATCTGGGTAAGGGCGGCTGGCTGATGCTGGAGCCAGGCTAGACTGAGGTGATGCGGGGGAGGTATGAAGAGGGAAATGCTTTGGAGAACTTGCCTCCTGTGGCACAACAAAGGCATCTACTCTCAGATGTCAATGATTCCAAAGCCAGAAGGGAACCCCTGTGATCGTGTGCTCTGACCCACTGTGTAACAGGCCCTAGGACTTCCCTCAGATAATTCCTGTTCGAACTAGAGCACAGCTTTTAGAAAAACCTGGGGGAGTCAGTCTGCAGCCTTGAGTTCTTCGGCACTCCTCCCTGCTATTGGAAACTGTAACAGAGTGGCTGCCCCTTTAAGGGCTGGGGAACTGAGGCCAGGTATCCAGGTTCATTATCAGATCCAGCTGGGAAGGGGATCAGGTATTTTCTAGAAAGGGCTGAGGGAGCTCAGAGGGAGGGTGCTGCAGGAGGGAGATGGGCTCTTGCAGCAAGGGGATTGCAGGCAAGGGAATGGCAGGTTCTTTCAGTCCTGAGAGACGGAGGGGGGGGGGGGTTATGGGAGAACTTTCTGGAAGTCATAGCCCATGGCAGGCAGAAGAGTTGCTTTGTTTTGATGTTGTGCCTTATTTTTACCTTTTAAAGAATAAAACTGAGCCTTGAGGCGAGGATCTCAAAGTCTCCGGGCGTGGCAGTGAGGCCTTCCTAGGCTGAGGAGACAAGCCATCAGTTTACAGGAGCCCAAGTAGCTAATGGTGGCAAAAATCAGTCACTTTGCCTTGTCTGGCCAGCAGCCGCACCCCATCCTATCAGGCACAGACCTGGCGACAGGGATCCATGCACATGTGATCTCCAGGCTCAGTTACTGCAACTCATGAGATCTGCAAATGAACCAGCAGACCATGGCATAGGTCTCGCTGATACCAAATGCAGCAGCCTGTCTGCTTAGGTAGGTCTTCACAAGCGCATCGCCCTGGGCTGCACCCTGTGCTGACATCTGATTTAGTCCAGTTTGAAGTCCCTGTCCTGCTATTTAACTCCCCGAAGGGCTTAGCCTTAACCCCCTGAGAGATTGATCGCCTCTCCCTCTGTGACCAGGACCTCTGGGGACCATGCCATCCCACCAGAGCAATGAATCGGGTGACCAATGGGGGAGGCTCACAGGATTTGGCCCCAGACTATGGAACTCACTGCCACAAGAGATGAGACTGAGCATGGACCTGACTGCGTTCAGAATGCAAAGTAGAACTCCACTCCTTTGCTTTCCCTCAATAACTTCTGCACACAAGACACCCATCATTCCCTCACACAAACAATAAACCATCCAAAACCCTGGGAACCAACCAAGCTATTTCTTGTACAGGCTGAGGAGGAATAAAGAAAGAGTAAAGGTAAGGTTATTTCTGTTTCTAAACACTTGGCAGGTCTTGGAAACCACAGTAATGGTGGCTATATAGGTACCTAGGTAGACTGTGTGTGGCTTGCTGGCTTCTGCTGGGGGATCTAGTCGATTCTCCCTTGTTCCCTCTTATGGCAGGGTTGGGTGGTTATCCTCACCAATCCCTTGCAGTTGGAGGCCTCTGAGTCGCTCTGGGATTTGTTTCTCCAACCTCCTCTCCCTTCCTTTTAGTCTCTTGGTAATGAACAGCACAAAATGGTTAAACAAGGGCAGCAATAAAATTAGTGATGTGGTAAAGTTCACAGCTCTGCTCATAAATTTAATTTTCAAAGAGGCGACGCGTGAGACGAGAGGCCATAAAACTGGAGAAGCAAAGCTGGCGCCTGATTGAAGCTGCAGCTTTGTGCAGAATTGCAGGCAGCCTCCGTCCAGTGGCCAGTTGCCATGGGGACCTTGCAACTGTGGGTGTAGCAAATCTTTCCGTTCCCAGTTTGTACAGAGTTTGGGATTAAATGCCACAACAGGGTGGGTGCAGCCACTTCTTGGGGCCTGCTAAAGCCTTTCCTCATTAGCAGTATTAGCTATTTTATTGATTAATTTCCATTTATACACACAAGTGCAAAGTTCCCATCCTGAGCGCATGCGCCTCAGGCAGCCTGTTGTAAACACAATCGATACACAAGACTAGATCTAGCTGCATCACCCAGGATGCCTTGCTGGGACGATTTTTAGAAGAAAGATTTTAAAGCTCTCAATGGAACGTGAGGCTAATTCCTTGATGGCCAGCAGGAAGGTTTGATAATGATCCCACTCTGGGCCTCGCTGGTCACTGAGGCTGTGTCTACACAGCAATGAAAACCCACGGCGGGCCCTGGCCAGCTGACGTGGGCTCACGGGGCGTGGGGCTGCTTAATTGCAGTGTGGACGTTCTGGCCTAGGCTGCAGGATGAGCTCTGGGCGTGACCTACCTTGCGGGGTTCTAGAGCCCGGGTTCCCGCCCCGGCCTGAATGTCTGTACTGAAATTAAACAGCCCTGCACTGCAGTCCGAGCTGTTGCGAGCCTGAGTCAGCTGGCCTGGGTCAACTTCAGGTTTTCAAATGCAGTGTTGACATGCACCAAAACTGACACTGTGCCTCCTGGGAGCCAGTCTGCACTGCCCACGCTGATCAATGGCCCTCCTCTGTCCTGTTATTCCAAAAACAGAGATTAGGGCTTCCTCCTCCTCCTCCTCACCTTTAAACAACGTCTCATTGTACGTGTTGGGAGTAAATGGAATGTTTATTCCAAGTGGGGTCCTCTCTAGGGCTTGGAGCCTGGAGCTTGCATCTTAGGAAGTGGAGCCTATGCCATGTAGCATGGGATGCTGAACCTATGGGAACACAGAGTGCAGAGGAGTTGGTTTGGTTTGTCAAACACCAGCCCTGTTGCTGTAGGGCATTGATACTGCACCTGTGAAGTCAATGGGAGCTTTGCCATTGCCCTCAATGGGTGCAGGGTCAGGCCCTAGGGAGAGGAGTCAGGATTCCCACAGCCCTGGGTTGCAGCACCATCCAACTCTACTCAACTCTGAGATTTTTAGACTTGGACTCAAATTGACAACATTCCTCAGCTGCTGAAATGGAGTCATTTTTCCTGAGCTTGGCCTGTCCCACGGGTATAGGGTTGCCAGCGGTCCTGTCTTACAAGAGACATCCCTTATTTAAATAGAAAATTGCCTGTCCCGTACTAAATGAGAACAGGCTGCCTTGTATCCCATATTTCAACATATTCAAAATATTGTCATCATGCAAAGCCAGTGTTGTTATTACCTTAGCTTCCAAAGACAAAATTTGTCAAATGAGACAATGCAGAATTGGTCCCAGGATTTATTGAACCTGTACCTAATGTACCTATAGTGCAGAGGTTCCGAAACTATGGGGCATGGCCCCATGGGGGGCACAATAAGGTTATCGGGGCAAGAAGACCTGATAGGGCCACACTGAAAGCCTGGCAGCAGGGGCGGGCTCTGTCCAGCAGGGGAAGCAGACAGGGCTCTGTGCAGCTGGTGGCCGCCAGGAGCTGGCTCCCTGCCTGCTGTGCTCCCCCACTGCTGTAGCTGCAGCAGCCACCAACCGGCTCTTCTGCTGGGGACATGGGCAGAGACTCTGCGAGGTGGGAAACAGAAGGCTACACCCCAGGAGTAGTGACCCCTGCCAGACAGAGCCCCTTCCTCACCTGGCCTTACAGCGCAGCTCCGGGGCACGCAGCCCCTTGCCCTGTCAGACAGAGCTTGCACAGGGAAAGCAGACAGGGTCATGCGCAAGGGCTCGATTTAGCAGGGGGCCAGTACTCACAGGTGCATCCTTCCACTCTCTTCCCGACCCTGGCCCTTCAGTGCTGCCCTGTTCACATCCGGAGCTGGATCCCGGCAGCCTTACTGCTGCAGGGAGCAGGTTTCCACAGCTGCCACGTGGTTAGTACTCCCCCATCCCCTTTAGTACTGGGCACCCCACCCTGGCTTCCGTGGTACAGGGTATTCCTCCCTCAGAGGGGTACTAAGAAAACAGTCCAATAGTTTTTTAAATACAATATTGGCAACCCTACCTGGGTCCTATGTGAAACCATTCCCACATCTGAGAATGTGCTCCTCTGTGAGCCAAGATTAAACAGACTCTTAATGACTAGCCATTTGAGTATAATTACTTCAAAGGTAATAGGCATTTGCAGTGAAATCCTGGTCCTAGTGAAGTGAATGGGAATTTTGCCATTGATTTCAATGGAGCCAGGATTTCACCCTACAGTGTTAGGACATTTGCGGGGGCACAGCCTTGCAACGGGGTAAACGTGATCTGCCATAAATCATTGTAACAGAACTCCCACTGACCTAAATGAAGGGGGTTGGCTATGGGAAGAGGGGCAAAAATGGGATGGGCATAGGAAGGGGGATGATAAAGAACTAAAATATAAACAGCCATGAAATTAAAAATACGGGGGGGACAAAGATGTTTAAAGACATCTTTTCCAAAGTGGGAAGAGATGAAAAGACACATTAGTGTGGGGATAAGTTTCTGAATGCCAGAGACTCCCACAGCAAAGGCACAGTCTACTGATGATAGAGAGGGCCCTATGGAGTCTGAGCACCGAGACCAGTTGTCCTCGTTTATTATTTCATGGCACTGTAACAAGCTGGCCTGCCCCTTTAAGAGGTAGGAGGCCTTGGGTTAGTCAGCCCTATTAAATTAGCCCCTCCATGCTGTACCTGTGCTGGGTGTTGGACTTAAGAAGATGGAAGCTCAACAGTGAGGAGCCAGGGGCCTGTGGAAGACTCCAGGCAGGAAGCCCTGGGAATGACTGCTTGGAACAGAGCAGGGAATAATGCACAGGAGCCCAGGACAGGCTGAGGGGAGAGATGGAAAAGAACTAGGGAAGGCAGAAACTGAGCCTGGAAAGTGGGAGAAAGGTGCTTGAAGTTGGAGGAGAGAAGACAGGGCCCTGAGGAAGGAGGGGCTGGACAGAATTCATGATGGGTTTAGATTTGGATTCCCTTGAGAGGGTGGACTTAATGGTTTAGTTGGAAGGCCAAGTCACTGCAGCCAATCACCTCTACAGCTGGAGTAGGCTGAAGATTGTTGTGGGGAAACTGAGGCAGAGCGTTGCCATGCCAAGTCTTGCTGTGAGGAGGTGGTGACTCCTATTTGCTCACACAACTTTACCAATCTTCTTTACACAAATGAATCACAGACCTACCTTCTGCCTAGGGAGGTTGTGAAATCTCCACCACTGGAGATTTTTAAGAGCAGGTTGGACAGATCCCTGTCAGGGATGGCCTAGATAATGCTTGGCCCTGCCTTGAGTGCAAGACACTGGACTAGATGATCTCTCAAGGTCCCTTCCAGTCCTATGATTCTACATTAATACTCCTGATCTGTTTCTTTCCAATTCCCTGTCTCTCCTGGCCTTTCTGACATCTCCTCTTGGCTGTCTTGTGGTCACCTCAGCTTAATGGGGCAAAACGGGGCTCCATGTCTTTCCTCCTAACCCCTTTCCTCTCCTCTGTCACTGTGGATAGAGCACCACCATTCTCGTTGTCCCCAGGCCCACAACATGAGGTTCATCTTCAATTCCTTCCCGTCTCTTGCTCCATACACCCAGGCTGTGTCCAAATTTTGACACTCCTTTCTCCATGGCATCTCTAAGATGTGGCTTTCATCTCTGTGTAACCACCCAAACTCTTACCCAGGGTCTCACCATCTCCTGCCTTGATTATTGTAACCTCCTCTCTTACCTTCCTGACGCCATGGTCCATTCAAAGTGCAGCTGCTAAGGTCATCTTCCTTGCTTTCTACTCTGACCTTTGTGCCACCTTTATTAACGCCTCCACTGGCTCCGCCTTGCATCAGGCTTGAGCTTTTTGTCCTCCTCTTCAAGGTCCTTCTCCATTTTGTCCATCCCTCATTCCCTGATAGTCTCTTATTGCATATCCCCGCCCCTTCAGATCTGCCAACCATGTCAGCTTTGACCACTCTTTGTCTACCTCCTCCACAGCTGGCTTTGTGTTTTCTTCCACATCAGATGCCTCCCTGAAATGACAGACCACTACCTTCTCCTTCTTCCAGTTCATCCACAGACCCACCTTGGCTGCAATGCCTGCAACACACAAGTCGACTAGCTAATCAGAATGGCAGTGGGGTAGCTGACATTTATCTATTAGAAAACAGTGTGTGTTCTGACTGCATATTTTTCTTCTTTCCCCTTGTATATCCCTCCTCTTCTCAGAGTGTAAGTTCTTTATGGGTCTGTATATACCTGGATAGTGCCTAGCACAATGTGGTTGTTACCGTATATAAATGAAAAGCAGCAATTAATCTTGGTGGTTCCACCTTTCTTTTTTTCTGTAAAGCGCAGACCCACTCGCTTTTCGGTAGGCACTGCCGCAGGAGTGAGTCTTTAGGAAAGATCTGGATGAGGGGAGAGAGGAGACTTGACCGATAGATTTGGAAGGGGATTCCTGCCAGAATAGAGCTGGAGGAGCAGGTCTCGAATGTATCCGTAGCCTGCACAGCCAAGGGCTTTAAGGGATGTCAGAGCCGGGTTAGTCAATCCACTGCTTTACTGGCAGCTGACATGAAGATAACATGGTAAATGTCGCTCAAGTCACTGAATGAACAGGCTGCTGCTTTCGGAACATGCTGCAAGGAGCAGCGGAGAAGGCCTGCTGAGACTTCTAGTGATGACTTCTAGTGACTTCTAGTGACGCATTGGTGGAAAAGATTTCAGGAGCAAACCTGTTTGGATAGATAGCTCTGTTCTGCCCAGGTGCGCAGCATGATGGAGTTGCTTTGCCAAAATGATCGATTTTGGCTGGCTTTGGGTTACAAATCACGCTAGTATTTGAATGCAGGGTAAATGAAGCGTTGTTGTCCTTACTGTATGAGTAAAGGGCAGCCAGTTGTACTTAGCACTTCCTGATTAAAGGGGTCATCTTAAACTGAACCTCACTTGCTAAGCAGGGGGTAGGGATGGCAAATCCCAATGAAGATGAGAGTGGGTGGGTGGGTCAGCTGTTTTTAGCGGGGCTGGGGCAGGATGCTATTGACCATTTGATTGACTTCTCTCCAGTGTTTAAAGATAGAGCTAATTAGATTCAACTGAGCATCTTTGTTTCTGGGTAGTGGTTCCTGGTGCTGGTGTCACTGCTGAGCAGGCCTAGGGGCTCAGCCTTAGACCTTGTGTGTGGATAATACAGAAACTGCGCTGGCAGTAAAGTTCCCCATACCTGCCGATCTCAATGAGAGCTGAAATCACTAAGAGCTGGGCTGAGTGGTGGAGCCTCAGAATGTGATGTGCGAGAGCGACAGCAGCCAGCAGTGGCAGAGAATGGCGGCTGTCAACAGAGGCTGAGAGACAGTGGCATCTGTGAGCCATCCCTAGCAGTGGCAGCAGCAGATACATCGGTCACCACCACCTCCCCCCGGGATGGGAGGTGAACTGCTGTGAACACATTTCTGAACACTAGGTCTTCGCTAGCCAAGAACAGCCAACTGTGAGTGGGGTGCGGCAAGGGGGAGTAGGGAGTGATGTGTTATGAGGCATTCGTTTGTCAGACTTTCACACTGCTAGGTGAGAAACGGGCAAAGGACGCTGCCAATGCACTGGGGGCTGGGTCTTTGCCTGTGGTCACATGCTTTTGAATCAGTTGTGGTGTTCTCCCCAGTTATTGTTGAGTCCCCTTTTTAACAAAAGTTCTCTTTTGTTATACCCAGACTCAGTGCTTGTGAGTGAGGAGGTATTGCATCTTAGAGGTGCCTGGGCCTGGTGGTAAATTTTCTCAGATTATTGTGGGGGGGGGGTCAAGCTGGTTTTGTTTTGTGTCATAAAGAGGAATGCTAGATAGCCCTTGTTGTTGCCTACTCCACCTGGCAGAAGGGTTACATTTGGTTAGACAAAACTCATCCCTGAGCATGCAGGATTCACAATTTAGACCAGGTACCAGTTATAACAATTTACAGCATTGCACAGTTGTCCTTTATACTGCACCCCAGAGCTGCATCTCCTGGACTAGGATTTCTTTGACTCATTTTGTAGCAAGCAGTGGCCCTTTCTGCCTCTTTGTCTGCTGATTAATTTATTTGAGCAGCTACACTTGGGCTGCCTAAAAACAGTCTATGGACTGGCTTTGGGGGAACTGTATTGCAATCCTGTATTGACTCTAGGGGAAAGAACTGGGTGACTTAATACATTGGTCTGTTCCCTCTCTAACCACTATGATTCTGTGAACTCATTTCAATGACAGGGCAGTGAGCAATTCTGCTTTACACTCTGTTACATTCCCAGTGATTAAAGTCTATTTATTCCTTATCTGAACTGATAATGAGGGTGGAAGTGACGCTAGGGTGAATACTTGATCCTGGACCTCATAGTATATTGCTTTATCATCACTTTCGATCTGAAACTAAACCCTGCTATTCTGTTAGGAGAGCACTCCACCGTGGGGAAAACAAATACATTTTCAATGTGTGTGCACAAATACTCACCTGGAGTACTGTGCTCAGATTTGGTCGCCCTCTCTTAAAAAGGATACAGAAGAAATAAAAGGGGTTCAGGTTAGAGGGCCGATCATCATTAGAGGCCTTGGGCCAGATTTATAAAGGTATTTAAGCACCTAAAGAGGTAGATAGGTGCCTAGTGATGTTTTCAAAAACAACCAAGCAAGTTAGGTGCCTAACTCCCATGGAGATCAATCTGCTTTTGAAATGCATTTTCAGGCATCTAAATACCTTTGAAAATCTGACCCCTGTATTCTAACTTTGGCTTGCTTTGAACTTGTCATGCTGGTTAGGCTTTTGAACCTGAGGGATCACAGAAGACTGTTGGATCTGATGCAATGGGTGGCTTTGGGTGAAATATTTAGGATTAATGATAATTTCATGCTGCTGTTTTTCATAATTGAAAGTTTATCTGCTACAAAGACTTGCCCCCTTTCAAAATGGCCTTCATCTCCCATTCCACTTGATGGGACTGAAGCCACACGGAGATGGTGGCCCCCTATGCTGTGATGGCAGAGACACTCAGTCCCATTGACCATGAGTGAGAGCCTTCTCAAAATGGCTACTCTGGCTTCAGTTCCATAGAACAATGGGAGTTAGGGTTATGTGACCATGGGAGCAGTGGAATGCGGAGAGAGAAATGTGAAGCTGTGTGTTTCTTTTAGCAGGTGTAAGGTGCTCAGATGTTTTGTGAAGAGCCTGCTCTAAATGCCCACACAGTTGCAAACTATGTGCGTGTTACAGAGTAACTGGCCCTCTAAGGGGAAATGAGGCCAGTCTCACCTGTGCCATAATTAACTGCATCCCAGCCTGAGGGAGCAGGTCTAATAGGGTTAGGTGTGAGTATGAGGAACAGCATCTGGGCTTCCATTAAAAAGGCCTGCAGGAGAACAGGAGGAGACAGCTGTGGGAGAGACCCTGCAGGGAATAGGATAGGTTCTTGTGTAAGGCCCTCAGACAGAGCCTATAAAAGACGCAGGGGAGGCCCTGGGAGAAGCTGCTGGTTTCCTGGGGAAGGCGGGGCCATGGGAGTCCTGTCAGGAGAAGGAGACCCTCCAGGGAGAAGCCCTTGGGAGACAGCTCTCAGGTAAAAGGAGCAAAGATGAGCTATGGGAGAATAGGGGCAGAGAGCAGGGAACTTCAGTGAAACATTGATTGGGAAAGGGCCTCCAGGGAAGGCAGCCAGAGAGTCAGCTCTCTACAACAGAATTGGAAAGATTCAAAAGTAACCCTGATGGGGCAAGAGTTGAGCCCAGAAGGCAAGCTGAATAAGAGCCCAAGAGGGATAGAAATGTGTTTAGATGTTTTGTTCAGTTGGACTGTTTGTTAGTGTGGAAGGGGATGGAACTGAAGGCTGACCTGGCTAAAGGGTTACAGCATGGAAGATGCAAACTTCAGCAGAACCAGCATGGCAGGAATAGCGGTTGTTAGAGCAGAAAGACCCATGCAATGCCATGCTCTGACACCAGGGGTTGCTCTGGTGGTGAGTTCACCCTATCACAGGGCCTACGTTAGGGGGTCTGTTTTTTAAAACTTTATCCTCTCCGTATATTAAATAACCTAAGGGCTCAATCATGAGCTGGCCTATGTGCCCGTGCAGTGGAGTGAGGGTCTACTTTTACTGTGGGTCACCATGTGGTGGGAAAGGCAGCCTCTCTGGTGCTGGTATTCACCTTCCAATGCAGGTGGGTTGAGAGCAGGCAGGCAAGGATGGGAAATGGGTGGAGCCTTGGCACTGGGGAAAGTAAGATGCTCTGGGAAAAAGGCTAGTGCAGCTTGTTTCCTCCAGTGGGAAGCCAGGGCTGAGTTGTGACTGACTAAGCACTGCCTCTTACTCAGGGCAGATTGCAAGGGGCCCATCTCTTCCTAGACATTTCAGATCAGCTGAGGGCAGTTAGTTTGTTTCAGGAGAGAACTGATGCTGTTTGTAATGATGGATCTGTAGCAATGGGAACATTAGAAATGCATCAGTGGGTTAAGGAGAGCCAGTTGGGACTGTAAAGCATTTTTTTTACCTTTTTTAAAAAGTACTTTTCAATTTGTATCTTCTCACACAGCTCCAAAATAATCTCTTTGGTTGATTAATTCAGCACAGTCCGGCCAAACTATTACCTTTTGCCCTGCATGCTTGCATTTTGGAGAATTGAAATACTTCCCTGTTTGAAAATGATTTTTATTCTCAGGTTGAGCCAGCTATTGATATAGCTAAAATCTATAGCCACAAAAATGGACTGAAAATTCAAACAGCTGAATAGACTTCATGCGTGGCTTGCTGTTGCAGCTGAATATCTAAAGGAAAACCAATTCACTGGCTAGCTCTCCTTAGTATAATCCTCCAACAATAGCCTCTGCTTAGAAAGGAATTTCTGAGTTGGTCCGAAGGAAGTGTGGTACCACAGGGTTGCAGATGCTATTATTGGCATCCTTCCAGCTCTGTTGTTGTTCTGGAAGTTATAGAGAAACCTGAATGACCAATTTGTGTCCTTATATGTTCCTCAGTGAGGCCTATAGCTACTGTATTTTTATCAGTTTGTCCCCAGGCGATCTTGCCTCCCAGTCTTGTAAGAATCTGTTAATTCAACCCTCTCAAGGCATGTTAGTGGTTAAAGGGAGCAACCAGATTTCTGCTATGGATTTCGCATGGCACATCCATGCTATTGGCAGTGGCGCGTGCTACTTTAACTGTAGCGATGGCACTTCCATTATAAGCCTCTATTCCCAGTGGCTTATCTCTTTCTGAAAGAGCTGCTTTTTCTCCTGCTTGTTCTCAGTGCAAAGGTGGTGGGGTATTGCTGTTTGCTGGAGGTGGGAAGGCGGACAGGATGGATCATCTGATGATTTCCTGTTCTATTCATTCCCTCGGAAGCATCTGGCATTGGCCAGTGTTGGAAGACAGGATGCTGGGCTACACGGACCATTGGTCTGATCCGGTATGGCCATTCTCATGGTGTATCTTGTGATGTTTGATTAAAAATTGGTTTGGCTTTAATATTATTGTTGTTCAAACAGGAGAAAAGTGTCTTTAGCACCACAGACATTTTTCTCCCCTGCCCTTGATCCAGTAACTCCAGTGAGTTCCTTGGCAGCTCCATTTTCCTCATGGAGGCCAAGCGCCTTAGCCCTGTTTGAAGCAATGTGGTTTATAAATAAGAGAATCATCTGAAAGGAGCATCTGGAGCGTACTCACCGTCTTACTGCCCTTTGCAAGGCACCAGCACCGGAGAATGCAGTGCCCTGAGCCTGTGAGAGAGCTGGGTGGGCGCGGTGTGTCTCCTGCCCTGTTCTCGCGGGAGCTCAGTGAGGCCATGAGCACAGCCAGCACGGCTTCACTCTCCACAGCACCTCCCCCACATGTAGGGTGGTCATATTTTCCAAAGGGGAAAGGGACATTTTGTGGGGCTGGCCCGAGCACTCCCTCACTCCCATACGGGGTTAGCCCAAGTCCCCTCTCCCCTCCAGGGGGTGGCTGAAGCCACTTGCCCGAGCCCCCTCCTTGCCTCATGTTGGACTGACCCAAGCCATCTGGCGTCACTGCTTGCTCAAGCCCCACCACATGGGGCTGGGGCTGGGGCTGGCACTCGTCCCCTGCCTCCATGAACGTTCCTCCATGCCCCACTTTTTTAGCAAATGGGACAAATGCCCAGTTTTGCCAAAAAAGTCAAGATGTCTGGGACAGGGCTTAAAAAGGTGACGGTCCCGGCCAAAACGGGACATATGGTCACCCTACCCTCATGGCTCAGGCCCGGAGCCCCTCTTGCAGGACTTGATGCAGGGCGGGACTGAGCCCTTGAATGTTGTTCCTCAAGCTCACAATCCCTTTACAAGCCCCCGTAGAGCACTGCCTTGGGACAGCCTGCAACCTTCTCTGTGACCTTGCACCTAGATAGGTACCTCGTTTGTGGTTCGCTCTCCAGAGGGTGCCATGCAGCAGCTCCATAAAGAGGGCTCTAAACCCAGTTGTCTTTGCTTGCAGTGAAGGAATGCATTTGTACCGGTGGTACAGGAATGGAGAGAAAATGCTTGAATACAGGTGAAATCGCCCACCCCACAACCCACAGGAGTCCTACTGTTAGGCTGCCACACAGCTTAGCTACAGAACATTAACCTCCCATGAGGAGAAATAGTCATTTCTCCCTCAGCCTGAAACTGCACATCTGGCCCCCTAACATCTCACCATGTCCCAGGGAGTGGCTGAACCTCGCCCCACTCTTTCCCTGGGATCCACTGGCCTTTTACCACAGTGGTTGTTCCTCAACCGTTATTCCCATCCCACTGCTTTTCATCATGCTTCTATCAAATCTGAGCATTGAGTCTTTGGAGTAGGGTTAGCGATCAGTGCCTGTGCCTTCAGGGGTGCTGAGCTCTCTGCCTTCCAGACACCTAACTGACCAAAAGGAACAGCAGAAAATTCAGTGGCCTTGATTTTGTCACTCGCACAGTAATTGCTGTGGCTCACATCCAGGATAATGTTATACCTAGAATCACCCGGTTACAAGGGACCGCAAGGGTCATCTAGTCTAACCCTCTGCAGAGATGCAGGGTTTGTTGTATCTAGACCATCTGGCACAGTGTTGGGCACTGGAAGAGTGGCCTTTCTGTGGGTGCCTGGCTTTAGTTGTTAATTTTTGTCCCTCTAAAAGGCCCGGTGCACTCTGGGGAAGGCAGCCCATGTCATTCAAATTCATTCTTTGATCGTCTGAGGATTGGGTGGCTCATTCCTGCACTGCCTCCTGTCTACCAGTGAGGGTTGTTATTGGTTGAATGTTGCTAATGTGCTTTGTGGTGAACAGAACATAGCTCAGATGGGCCTCGCCCCCAGGGACTTTGCCAAGCAAGGACCAAGATACCAACTTCCACAGTCACAGGGCATCGGAATTCTGCGCTTTCTGGAAAACCATGAGCAGCACATGTGCCATGAGTCATTATCCAATGCTAATTACTGTTACTTCAAACCCAAATATTGCCAGGATCGCTTTCCTCCCCGGGATGACTCATGTGGCTCATACGTGACAGTTCAGCCTTTTTCTAGTTATTCAAGTGAACAGTAACAACCCTTCAAGTGATTCGTGGGGGATGGGCTCCGATTCATGCTGGCTGAGCTGAATTTGCTTACATTTTCCCCAAAATGTTCCCTTGGGGTCTGACACCAGGCATGAGACGTTTCCAGTTTTGAAAGTTACAAGTCACTGCATGCCGGGGTTTGTGATGAGATTGTGGTCTGTGTTTTACCTGGGGCAAGGCTGGATGTCAAATGGAGGCTGAGAAATGGGCAGACACCAGACATGCAGTGGGTGACTATCCTGGGCCTTTGCTCTCCTCAGGGGAACGATGCTTTCAAGGTCAGATGAAGAGTGCACACCCTTCCTAGCCACACCACATAGGGCTTCATACGGGCGTCCAACTGGCCACATGCTGAAACATGCACCCCTTGCCAAGAGGGGGACTTTGTGGGGCAGAATGCAGGCTCTAAGGGCACACCCGTAGCACATATTGCCCTTGCTGTCTGCTGTGAAGTGACCAAGCTGAAGTGGGTAAGATCCCTGTGGAGCTCATGCAGCTGCCACTTGATATCTTATTCCTAATCCTGCTGCTTTTCTTTCATCTCAGGCTTCAGCAGTGTTGTAAAGATTCATTTCCAGAGACTTGCCTCCTGCCAATAGCTGAGTTAGGAGCCCCCCAGGGCTCTGTCTCTTAGCCTCTAAAGAAGATTTATTCAGCTATTAGACAGCGGGGACCCGCTTTCAGGTAGATGAGGGCAGCTGCAGGTTGTCCCAGTGTCTGTCGGAGGCAGACAAATTTATGCACGCAAGGAGCTGGACACAGAGCAGCTGCACCAGAAGGAGAGTCCACTTATGGGGGAGGGCAATATTGTTATCAGTATGGAGAGCTATCCCACTGTAGTTGGTGCAGGTTAGGCCATGCCTAGGATCCATGGTGTCTTGGGACACCTCTGTACCAGGAAAACACTGATAAACTGGAGGGTACACAGAAAAGAGCTGCACAAATTCTTAAGGAACGGACATACTGCAGAATGGATCACTTGGGGACCTGAAAGAATGCAGGTTGCTAGTTCAAAGCCAGCTCAGGTAGGCAGAAGCTTCCTCTTATTCATCTCCTCTCCAAACACAATAGTCTTCACCTTGTTAATTTCTTCCTACTTTTCAGACATCTAGGGCCAATTAGCTCAAGTCGAAGTCAATGGCACTGACTGCAGGAGTATTGGATCAAGGACCTTAATCAGTTTCATTGCCCTTCTTTGGACCTTTTCAGTAGGGTGCTCAAAACTGAACAGGTTATTCCAGGTGAGGGCATATAGTTGATTTATAGTCCCAGACAAAAATGACATTGAATGGAGCTAAGGTGGAGAGTACCTATCTGTGATTTAGGGTCAAATACATTACAAGGATGTTGTAATTATCCCAAACACACGTGTTGAACCAAGGAAATTCACAGTTAAGGTTAAACTTAAAAGAAATCCAAACGTGTTAAGGTATGGAAATGCACAGGACATCCATCCAATCTTGACTCTCCCTACAGGCTCATCCAGCTTCTAATATAGTGAAAGCTCACTGCAATCCTTTGTGTAGGGTATAGTAACAAACTTACTTGTAAATTGTCAGAAACATCACTCTGTACTCAGAGTTCACACTGTAATTTGCAGAAGGATACGTGATTTTTTTCAAAAACAACAAAGAGGTTAAATCCCTGCTCTAAAAGCAAAACTCAACTCAACCCTAACTTTGGAATCATTGCAGATACCTCTATAAGAGTGGCAAAGCAATATTTTTGCTATTATTCCCTATCCCTTTTCCAATACAACCTACCACCATGCTTGTTTTTTTGTCCATTCCCCTGCATTAAACAGATAGATTTCACTGTGTCTTCCACGATGACATTCAGGTTTTTTTCCCCTGCATGGTTACAGTTAATTTAGAATTCACTGGAGTATAAGAATAGTTCAAATTATTTCTCCCAGTGTGCATCACTTTGCACTTACCCACGCTGAATACTGCTCAATTAACTTTGGTTGGTTCCTCTGTCATTCCCTACAGTCTTCTCTGCATTTGACTAGCCTGATATTTTTGTTAATCAGCTGCAAATATCAATTGTAGCTCTTCAACACTCCCCCACCCTTTCGAGATCATAATAAATATATGCATCCAATCTGGCCACTTATTTTGATGCCGAAATAGATGCTGAGCTCTTTTGAAAATCAGGCCCTTTCTGATGGGGTCTGGGCTCAGTTTAATACAGCTGGCTGAGTCTGGAGAGGTGTTTGTGCTTTTCCCAAAAGAAATTCAACCCTATTGAGTCTGTCATTCCTTTGCCTTTTATTTTTTTCTTTCCTAGCCTAATCTGCTGCCCTGAGGACATCCTGCAGCAAAGTGCTCATCTTAAATGCCTTCCAGTTATTTTGGGGTCTGTATGCTGTTTTTTCTGATTGGCACTAAGTCCTTGAACTGAAATATTCACTTGTTACTGCTTGGTGGTAGCTCAGGTTCCAATTTAAAGTGATCTGGATTTTGGCTGCCAATAATGCAATGCTAACAAATTTGTCCTGGCATATTTTTGTTGCTACGTCTGTTGTTCGATGAAGAATGCAAAGCACAGGACATCTTGGCAATGGTGCTTCTAATGTCTGATGTAACATTTACCACCTCCTTCCAGTGCAGAGTAACTCCAGAACATAAGCATGACTTTTGACTCATGTAGTTTGTTCATAGTAAGTTTGTTTTTAAACAGAGGTATTGCTTGTGTGGTATAATGTGTACAATGTGATAATATGTCAGCTAGTATTTAATGTAACGAGACCTCATTTCCTCAGGCTGCATGTGTCCTTGCCAGAGGTCTCCTTGCCACTCAAACTGAGATCAGGGGACCACTTATTTCTACATTTTTTTTTCTAACGGAGCCATTTCATTCATCCCATTAGACATATAAATATCCACAATGAGGCTCAGCAGAGCAAGAGACTTTGCACATTATTGCTTGTCCGTCCAGAATTCCACCTCTTTGTTCCTTGCATTAAAAATGTTTCTGACTTGGGGTTTTTTCCATCACTTCCCTGTATGTGGTTCCTTTTTTTTTTTTTTTTTTTTGTCTGACTTTTATTAGGTCATCCATTCCTTTTGCATCTAACCACATGAGACAAACTCGCGGTCCAGTCCATGTGCTTTTCCCCTTTTCTTTTAAAGCTGCACTCTGGATTGCATTCATAAAAGTTATCTGATAATTATAGTGCTAAGCTGTTTTTACACACATGCGCGCACACGCACAACTATCAAAGAGACATCCTGGGTCAGAGAGACTTTGATTTAGGATGCTAATGTCATCTTATCGTTGTCAAACCAGGGGACACAGCTGCAGCTCTGCTTCTAAGTAGTATCGGTAGAAGTTTGGGATGGCTAATCTCCCACCCTGTCTGGGTAATTACAGTGCCTGCATTTAATCCGGTGATTGTGTGTGGCCCATGTGAAGGGCAGAGCGGCTCTATTGAATCGACAAAAGCAGCTTGTGGGGATTTTGATGGGGCTGCTGTGGCAGAAATGATTATACTTGGGTGATATTACTGTTTTGATTACCAATCCATCCGTCCTCCTAGGCCTTTTTGGCGTGCATTACAGCAGCTTATCATAATGTAAATTCAAACTGGTTTGAAGGGAATTAGCAAGCTGTAGATCAAGGTATTTCATCTGGTTTGCGACCTTTTCTTTGGGGCTCTCCTGTGATTTGGGCAGTGGGGGTTGGGCTGAGATATACAGTAACAGTCACTCTTGTGGTAATTTACTGTCGACCCCCAGAGTCCTTTAAACTTCACTAGAATGGTAAAGCTTTGCAAGAGCTCTTCCCGAGGCCTCGCCATACAAGGCAGTGGGTTGTGCTAGTATAACGAGGCTTTGTTCGTTACAGGCCCTCTTTGTTTATCTTCAATCAGCACATGCTGCCTGAACCTTGCTGCAAATGGTTTGATAACCAAGGCAAACAGGAATGAGAGTGGGCATTCTGTCTCCGGCCATGTGCCAGCTGAAACTGTGCCTATAGATTCTAGCTGCTCCTGGTGACATGTGTAGTCAGGATCCTTATCTAGGATTTTCCACCTAGCTAATGCATTTGCCACCAAACCTATCACATCGCCTTCTCCGTGTTTTATTGTTACCCTGTGTTTTGGTTCAGCCTGGAGGCCTGCCACCCATTCTGAATTTGGATCCAGGTTTGGATTCCAAACTTCCTCCAAACCCGGGGGTGTTCGTACCTAGGGTTTTGCTTTGAACCCGTCTTGAGTTATGCTCTGAAGACTCAACAGCTGATTCTGCCTCAGGCTGGATGGGGTCTGGCGGTGGGGACCCATTCCATATGGGGGTGTTGCTTTGTTATTAGTAGCAGCTCTGGGTGAGATTCCCTGGAAGGTAGCCATGTGCTGAGGACATGGACATGCGTTAGGACGGTGTCCATCCTGGCTCACGCCCTTTTTATTGCTGATGGAGGAGATGAGCAATCAGGCCTTAAACGAGACGAGTCGCTGAGACTGGGACTCCTGTGTCAGATGCAGAAATGACAGATGTTGGGGAATTCAGAGGCGGTGCCCCCTTTATCCAGCCCAATCCAATGGCTCACCTCCCTCCCGTTCCTGTTCAATGATCTCACTGCCGTGGCGAGAAAGAGCAGGTATGTCTACGCTACAGCTAGATGCCTGCAGCTGGCCCAGGCCAGCTGACTCGGGCTAAGGGCCTGTTTAATTGCAGTGTAGACATTCGGGCTCAGGCTCCTGCCCAGGCTCTAGCACCCTGCAAAGTTTGAGGGTCCTAGAGCCCGGCCTGCGGCCTGAACCTGAACGTCTGCACTGCAGTTAAACAGCCCCTTAGCCCGAGTCAGCTGGCCCCGGCCAGCCAGGGGCGTCTAGCTGCAGTACAGGCATACCCAGAAACAAGTCTCCAAAAGTGCGAGCAGAAAAGATTCAATCTCTTTCTCTCACTCCCTCAGTCAGAAGTCCAGGGGCACCTGGGGACTAGGCCATCGGAAATGTCTGTACCAGTGAAATAACCCACCAGCTAATGCAGTATGTGGGAAGCAGAAATCATGTAGTGTTAGTGATCAGGTCAGACCCTCCTGCTGTTTGCAGGAAACACAAATCCTGGCTAGGGCTATAGCATTGGGCCACCAGCTGTATTGGAGACATGGGATCAGGGCAGTTTGGCTTTTTTGGGGTGTCATAGACCACCGTGAGCATTCGGGGGTGCAGCATGGCACTGGGATGCTTTGAAATAGGAATTGCCAGACTGGATCAGACCCAAGGCTCCTCCAGTCCAGTATCCTGCCTCTGACAGAAGCCGGTACCAGATGCTTCAGAGGAAAGCATAAGAACATGAAGTAAGCGCATGTGGGATAAAATCTGCCCCCCCAAGTCAACTCTCCCCCTGCTCTCTAACAGCTAGAGATTGGAGGCTGCACCCAACATAAGGTTGAAGAGCCTTTTCTAAATGTTTGTTAGCACTGATTGTGATAGCTGGATATTCTTGAGCATGTTGGGGTACAGCATTGGGGAGATGGCTTCCGTGGGGGGGGATCATGTTATCAAAACCATGTAGCGATGTGGCGTGGTTTTGGGGGGGCAAGGCATGTGGCATGGGGGCAGTGTGAGGATTTGAGGAGAAGACTTGAGGGAACGGCACTGGAACATTTAGGGGAGATGGAGGCACAGCAGCAGGGGAGGTGAAATGGCCTTGGAGTGACCGAGGGCTGCTGGGGCCCTGACAGGGGAAAGGTTAGAGTGCAGCATGGAAGCTGTTCAGGGATGCTGGGGCATAGTATGACAGGGGCTCAAAGAGGTTTGAGCGGGTTGGGGTCACAGCATGAGTGCAGTTGGAGAGGTTGGGGAAGCAGTAGGGAAGCTGTTTGGGGAAGGAGTTTAGGGTGATTGGGAGAGGCACAGGGAGCTATATGGGGGAGTGGAGGAGTGGGGAAATGGCTGGGGAGCTGTATGAGCTCTTTGGAGTGTAGGTTGAGTGTGAATAGGTGTTATGAGAGGGCTAGGCTGTCGAGGCTTGGCTCTGATCTCACTTCATGCTGGTGTAAATCAGGATTAACTCCATTGAACTCACACAGGTTTTACACTGATGCAACTCAAGTGAGTGAGAGCCGAATCAGGCCCTTCGTTTTTATTCTATACAAACTCTGTTCCTTAAGAAATAAATCCCACATGAAGGAGAAGCTCTGCTTTTCCATCCCACAGAAATAAATAGCCAAACTCCAGCTCCAGGATTCCCAGGTGGCCTGGGTCAGCCCCATCCCACTGGAGCAGAGAGCATGCTGGCTGTCCCGGTGAGACGTGGCAACAGTGCTGGGCCTCCTTGACTCTGAGCACAGCCACAGAGGGACTTGGTTTGTCTTTTTCTTGAAATTCTGCTGTGCAGCCTAATGTCTTGCCTAATGGAGCCTTCCCAGGGTGTTTGTGGGAGAGAAAGTAGCAGTGCCCAGGGGAAGGCCGCGAAAAGAAAGAATGAAAAAGGCAGCGTTTCTGACTCATTATCTGAATTAGCAGGAAAAACATCCTGGGAAGGAGCCGTAATAAGGCAATGTGCAGGTCTCATTACAGAATGTGTGCAGCTGATCATACCACAGCTGGAGTGCTAGAGAGTGAGTGAACACTGCCTCTCTTGACACAAACATGAAGTAAGGTTTTGCTGCAGCTAGAGGGCTGCCTTGATGCACATCTCCGGTGCTGTCTAGCTATGCTGATGCACATTGCCAGTGCTCTCTGCCTGCACTGAGGAGCTGTCCCCAATGCGATACCTGGGGCTGTCGCTGACTACATAAGGTTCCCAAGCAAAGCAACTCAAGAATCTGTCCTGACAGGAAGAGGCTAGAATCATTCCTGGTGAAGGGCTGCTCCTAGCCAGAATCATGCCTGGATTAGGTTTACTTCAGCTATCTTCCCTCCAAGTTAGTGGATGAGACGCCCTTCATCACTCAGGTAAGGAGCGTCCCTGGACTTTTCTTATCCAGGGTACTTTCCTGCTTTGATCAGCCAAGGCAGAATTAACAGATGGTTGTTTTGGGAGCAGGGGGACTGGTTAGGATTTAGCAAAAGTTTTTGACTCCAAATATTTCAGAGAAATTGCACAACCACTTCAGGCGGTTCTGTAAATCTGAGGTAGCCACAGAGCTCTCTAGGCTTTCCCTTACAATTCAGCCCTTGGTGAAGTTTGGGGATTTTTAATTTGGTTGTGTGGCTAAAAAGAACTAATAGTCAAATCTTGCATGACAGATGCTACTCATGTCGCTCAAGGCATTGCTGGAAGATGCTTAGAGGCCATAGACGCTAAATAGAAGAGAAAATTGGTTAGTTTGGTTAATGGTGCCAATAACAGCACCTTCTACTTCTGTGTATGTAATCCCCTTTTCAAGCCAGGTTTGCAAGGTCCTCTCAGCTCTTGGGCGGTCTCTGTGGGAAAGGAGCTGTGTGTTTGGAGTTTCAAAGGGCTAGCGTGGAAGGAGAGTGCCTTGGATACCGGATCCGTCCTTGGCTCGTAATTCATAAGCTGCTGCACGTTTCACAAAAACCCCTGCTCTTCTACCCAGCCCCCCTTTAAGCTGCTTGCTTAGCTTCCAAAAGCTAGATTTCCTCTGAACAAGCGCAGCATCTGCCACCAGTAGAAACTTCTCCCCCCCAAAAGGGACCTGAAGGGAAAGCTGTGGTGCTATGTAAGTAATGATAATACATAGGGGCAGGTGTGGGCTGGCTGAGGCTCTCAGAGGAAAATCCACTTTGCCTCAGGAGTCTAATAGCTAGCTACTTCCCAAGTTGGCAGCAGGAGGAATTAGCCCATCCAAAAGGGTGTAAATGTATTTATCTAGCAAAAGTTTGCAGTGCAATGAAAATAGCTGGCAGATTTACAGCGTTTGGAAGCTAAATGTTCTTCTTTTTGATTCCACACTTCTCCACCAGAGGCAGGGAGTAAACATCCTCCTGGGAGAGCGAGTAGATCGCTGCAGCTCCAGCTTGGGATCCTTAGTCTGTGCAGCAGAGATCCCTGCTTTGGAAGAGGCGGCACTGCAGCCATCTGAGGGCTTTGTCCCTCTCTGTCCTCTCCCAACCTTCAGACTTCAGCAATCATGGGGAGAGGAGCCAGGTGCTCTCAGAAACTGCTATGAATATCCCTTTCATATTCTCTGTCCCATGGCCCCTGTGCCCAGCCTGGGAAAGAGTCAGCCCTGTCCAACCAAGGTGCCCACTGTCACAGCCACAGCATTCTAGTGTGACATGTCCCCTTTTGGTGAAAATCAGACCGTGACCAGGAAGGGTTAAACTGTGAGGCTATCAGGCAGCTCCCCAGGGGTAAAGGAAAAGGCTGCCTGAATTTTGAGATTGTCATCTCTGAAGCTGGAGATGGCAGCACCGTGTTGGCTCACATTGCTCATCTCCTGGGGCCAGGTCATTCCATTCTGGCCATTCTCTAGTGTTTTGTCCAGTCTACTGCTGAATGTCCACGGGATGGAGCTTCTCCTCAGCCTTAGGAGATGATCCCCTAGTCCAAGAGAAGGATTTTTTTGCTGTTCAGGGAGTGTTTGTTCCTTTATATTCAGCCTAAATTATTTTATGTTTATTTCCATCCCATTCCTCTTAGTTACATCCTGGTGTATCATCCTCATCAACCCCTCCCCCTCCTTGGGGGTACAATTGCTATATTTGCCAGCTGCTAACATGTTGGGGTTTTGCTCCTTTAATCTCTCCTGCCCAAAGCGTTTCCCTCCTGCCCTCTGTCACTTTCATTGCTCTTTTCTGGGCTCCATCCAGATGGTCAAACTCCCTCTGCTAACGGGGGGCCTAGAATTGCATGTGGTAATGCAGGCATGGTGGTACCAGAGCCCCATCCCTTCCCTGCTCGAGGGCATTCCACCTCAGAGTATGCGGCACCGAAGTGCATTGGCTTTTCTCTTCTACCGCACGGGAAATACCTGTCTTGTTTGCTGCCCACTCTCCGCGTGGAATCTCTGGCGGCCATTCCTGCTCTCAGCCCTCCCTCCCACTGACAGTGCTGTTTGGAGTTATTGTCCCCAGGCATAATATAAGCACTTTCCCAATCTGAACCTTAGGGCAGATCGACACTACAGACCTATGTCAGAGTAACTGTGTCGCCTGCCCCTAAATCCAGCCCTGAGGAAAGGGAAATGATACAGACCTTGATAGCCTCTTCAGCAAGACATAGGCACAGGTTGATGGCTCCATCCTCCCCCTCCTTACCATCTCACCTGCCTCCCCCCGACATACCCCCTGTTGCCAAGACCAGTCCCTGCCACTACCAGCAAAGGCAGGAGGCTAGGGAAAGAGAGGAAGTGCATTTGGGTTGGATCTTTTTGCGTAAAACAACGTCTTGCCTGGGGCTGGAAATGAACAGGGCAGAGGGAGGGCTCTGGGAATTTTGAATCCCTTTCCCCCTCCCAGGCGACAGTTGCTCCTGAGTTCACTCTGAGTTTGGAAGAATCAGTGCTAAAAGGGAAGGGCCTGTGAGAAGTGGTTTTGGGAAGCAAGTGCCTCAAGTGTGCCCCTCAGCAACTGGGTTTGGGTTTTAATTTTAATTTTCTTTTCTTTTGTTGCGGGGTCCATGACCCCCGTGCAGGCTGCCTCCCCCCACATTTCCACTCTGCCCCACACACTCATTTTAAGCACTGCAGGGAAAGCTGTGTTTTACATGGTCACTGCAGCATGGTGGTCTCTTTGAACAGAGCTGAGCGCCAGTCCTGAGCACAAACCCATCGAAGGAGATTTGCAAATGGCAGCTAGATGCCCAACTGCTGTTGACGTTGTTCAAGGAGATGTGGGGGCCTGTCGGGCCTTCAGTGACTTTGAAAATCGCCCCCATCATCTTTGTCTTTAAACAACTCATTTGCAGTGCCTGGGGTTTTTACAGACTGTCATGTGTGGCCTTTCCAATGGGGTTAAACATTCTCTGGACAGGGCTCTCTTCTTCCTCCCAGCCACATGGAAAGAATTCTAGTTACTATAAGCCATAAGATTTTACACTGTTGAAGTTTTTATACGTCCCTGTTCCCATGGGTGTTGCAAGGAGAGCAAGTGTAGTTTAAGGGCCTGAGGCAGATGTTGTTATTTCTTCTGTCCTTATTCTTGAAAATATAATAATCTCCTTCACTCCAGTAGCTCCCTCCAATTTGGAGGGAAACTTTCTTAAAAACAGAGGGCAAATCTTCATCTGACGAGTCCACTTGCAAACATCAAACACTAAAAACAAGGCTAAAATAATCTCAGGCTGCAGCTATTAATCTGGGTAATGAGACATGCCCCACAGTTTGTATTAGACAGGGAATTCTTTACCTGAACTTGAATGGAATGATTTATTTCCTCACTACATCGCTACACAGCTTATTGTATCTGTGAGAAATACTTCTGAGTTTGAAAAACTGAAATAGAAAAGTGCAGTATCCAAAATACAGGTTAGTTTTTTAAAGTGATAGCAGATAATTAGCACTAGAAGTAAAGCATCGCTAGTAAGTGCTTTAAATACATTAGCAGTAGCGCACATGGGCACATGTCAGAATCAGGGCCCTGTTGTGTTGAGATGGGGTAGGCAAGGACAGTAATAGTCTCTGCCCTGAAGATCTCACAACCTAATTTGAAACAAGACCAGACCACGAGCATAACAAACACTAGGAGGGCAGAAACACCAGCAATCCCTGCCAGCTCCTTTGCAAAGCCATCACTGGTTGGTAGAAGTAGGTCTGGAGAAGGGAATTTGCAGTGGGCTGCTTTGCAGATCAGCTCAGGGCATGCATCAGGGCAGTGAAAAGAAGATGCAGAGATGCAAACCAGTGGGCTGGTGAGGCTCGTGTCTAGCTGAAGAGGTGGTGTGACGAGAGAAGAGGAGATAAGGAAGGTGGGGCAGAGTGGTAAAGGTCCTGGAAGGTGAGGGCAAGAAACTGGAAATTATATGATGGCAAATGGAGCCAGTGGATGAATCCAAAGAGGGCGGTAGCCATAGGCCAGGAAGAATATCTTGGTAGAGGATGCACTCTTAAAGCTCTCCATGAGATCAAATGCATATTATAGCACAACAGACACAAGTGACTGCAGAAAAGCCTGGTGGAGAATTGAGAAATGTAACCATTAGCACAAGAAATCAAGCATAGACACATCATAGCTCACAAGCCTTTGTACGTTTTCAAGCAGCAGCTATTATCTCTTGTCTCATCCTTAGCATCCAAAGCCGAACAGAGCTCCAAGAAAAGGCAGAACTAGTTCTGTGGGATGGTAAAATCTGATAACATTATACTTCAACCTCCAGCCAAGTCCCCTGGGTAGGGAATAGTAGGGACAGTGCCATTTCAATGTGGGAAAGCATCCATAGCCACTGGATCCCATGAGTCTGTCAAGTTTGATTCCCTGCAGCTGTACATGCTTGATATTTCAAGCAGGTTTTCTTTACTGGGGACTAGATGGCAATCTCTCTTTCACCTTCTCTGTTGCTGTTCTTTTCTGGTGTTCGCCAGTCAGCCTATATATGGCAACTGTTTTCTTGGTGAGATTCCGAAGTGAGCAAGGAGAACTTGAAACTTGCATCCTGCACTCATGTTACTCTGTTTCTGTGCTACGAAGTCTGAAGATGGCTGCAATCTGCTATAGAAGTTACAGTTCCCTTTTTCATGGCCCTGATTCTCTGGTCTGACACAGAATCATAGAATATTAGAGTTGGAAGGGACCTCAGGAGGTCATCTAGTTCAATCCCCTGCTCAAAGCAGGACTAACCTCAGCTAAATCATCCCAGCCAATGAATCTCTATTGCTGAGATGGACTTTGAGTCCCGACAGCTAGCACCATGTCAGATACACAAGTGTCTCCCTAGCTTATCTCATAGGCTAATTCCTCAAAAGGTTTGAGAATTTGAATGACAGCCTCTGCCAGACTCCACTGTGCTGGAGTCAGTGCCTTGACCTTCACTGCCTCTGAGCACAAAATTATCAGAAGCGAGTTGTCCAAATTAAAAAACAAAAAAATCAATTGCACCGGATATGACCCCCCCAATGTTGCTTACTGCTCACGTTGCCCTCTAGCGATAGAGACTCTTCCTTTTACTACTTGTTCCATTATTTGATATGGGATTGAAAGCAGACGCATGGAGAGTGAGGCTGCGATGGTGTAAATCCAGAGTAGCTGCACTGACGTCAATGGAATGACACTAGTATAACAGTCTGCACCACTAAAACTATTGACCAGGCCCTCATCATTTCCTGCCTTCAGAACCGTAACCTCTTGCTCTCTGGCCTCTGACAGTCGCCTTGCAGATCTCAGGTCCATTCAGGATGCTGCTCCTAAGACCAGCTTCCTGGTCCTGGTCCTTGCCCTCTGCTGGCTCCACCACATCACATTCAAGCTTCCTGTCCTCATCTGTAAGACCCTACACAACTCTGCTTGTCCCTCCTTACCTCCCTTTGTATCTCGATCAGTTACCGTCTCCATCCACTCTGCTCCACCTGTGACACCAGCCTCCATTGTCCATTGGGCCACTCCTCCCACAAGAACTTTTGTGCTCCTTCTCTGTCTCCCGACTGCATGGAACACCCTCCCTGAACTGATCCAGAAGGCCACTACCGCTCCTCCTCAAGACCCACTCCTACCATCATCCCCACAGGAAATCACCAATGGGCAATGGCCAGTAGGACGTCCTGATGCACAGTTTATTTATTTGCCTTATAAATTTAAAAGAAAACACTGATTGAAGGCATGCTACTTTGTACCTATCATCTATGTAACCATGTGTTCCTACCACTGTCACCCTTCCCTTCGATTGTTTGATACACTGAATTGTTGTCTCTGTTGCAGCTTGCCTTCAATTAAATAGTAAGCTCTTTGAGGCACAGACCATGTCTTCCTATGGTCTGTAGCGCCAGCACAACAGACCCATGAACTTGATTGTGGCCCTTGGGCGCTATTGTAATTAATAGTAACTAGTGTGAGCAAAAATCCATGTAATTGCTGGAATCATGCTGAACTTTTTCTGAGGACCAGTATCACTTTTGTCTTTCTCCAGTCTACTAGGGCCTTCCCAGTTACAACTGGGACAGTACAAGGTTGTAATTGTAAGTGTAGCCTAATCATTAACGAATTGCCGTAAGAGCCTGCACTGCATGGCACTCAGTTATGTTGATTTGCAAATAAGATAGACAAATACAGATAAATTCAAGTGGCTTCATCCGAGAAGTAGATGAAGGGATCCCTGTGGGCTCTCTGTACATCAGCTTTTACATTTGGGAAGTGCTTTGAGATCCTTCTGGATGAAAAGCCCTAAAGAAATGTCAGCTCATTAGGGCAAGAAACAAGAAGATTGAGCATTGGGAACAGTCATTGTTAACATGGGAGGGAGGCAGCCAGCGAGGAAGCACTCGTAGTGGCTAGGATGGATTTCCACTATTCATTGACACCACCGGGCTGCATCAAGAGAGCCAGGAGCTGAACTATGCCCAGTACCTGATTGGGAATCAACACTTTGCTGTCTGAAAAAGGCACAGTCCTCTGTAGAGCGCCTGAGACACCTAGGGGCCAGATATAAAAATAGCAGGGCCAGATCCCCTTTTGGGTTTCATTGGAAAATCTATTTTTGTATGCTGATGCTGCACATTGTATGCTGGGAGCTGCATAGACATGCAAAGAGGCTCCCTGCCCCAAAGAGGTCACATTTCAGGAATACAGGCAACGGAGAAATGACAGGGGAGAGCAGGAGACAATCAGAATGTGGATCTCTTTTATATACAATGGTAAGCCTGCACTTTGTGTGGTAATTTACCCAGCATGTTCCAAGCCCCTCTCATCTAAACTATCCCTAACCTGACCCCGGGAGAGCCCATCTGGTTTGCGTTTGTATGCTTTAATGGAACTGGGAAGGAGTATGACAATGCAAGGAATCTTTATGGAGCTGCTTCTGTGGGCTGCTGCTATTTTGCAGGCAGCTGTAGGACTAGAGCCACTTAAGGGACTGTGGGTTAATGTTCTGGTTTTCACCATCAGGAGTCAGGCTTTGGCCCTAAGTAGTTTGGATGAAATGTTTTTGCAGAGAAACATTTTTTCTAAGCAAGAATGAAGATTTGATTTGCATCTGGAAATAGACCAATTTGACTAGCGAAGCTCTGAAAAGCAGCACATGGCATCCCAATTCTCAAAGCAATTTAGTCTCTGTCAGCTCCGGAAGCCCATCACTAAGGCAGCTGACTCTACCCCTATTAGGAGGGCAGAACAAAGCCACATTCACTCTTTTCCAGCTCTATGAAACAGGTTGCGTCAGAGCTGTGCATTAGCTGCTCATCATCACAGACACTCTGTATCTTGCCCATTAATCAGGGGCACAGTCACCTTCTCCCCCTGTATCCTGGCTGTCACTAAATCCTTCCCCCATAATAGCTCTAAAATCCCCTCTCTCCTCATTCTGATTGCCAGAACTCTTGTACACACCTGGCTCATAGGTTGCTTGGATGACACCTCCGTCTCCCTGTGTCTCTCACAGACCCCATCCGTTCAATCCATATGCTGCCCATATCGGCTTTCTCCCTTGCTGCTCTGACATCTCCTCACAAGCCTTCATTGGCTTCCATTCTCCTTTCTGCACCAAGTTCATGCTCTTTGCCGCTTTCTTCAAGGCCCATCACTGCATTCGTTTCTGCCTTGCCCTCCCTCCCTCCACTCTCTTCTGGGCCAATTGCTCTCACTTTTGTCTGCTTTTGTAAGACTCCTTTTATCTCTTGCTCACACTCAACCTTATCCTTTTTCTCATGCTGCCTTCTATGTTTGGGACAAGCTTCCATACCCCATGTGACTGGATGGCTGGTCTCTGCTCCTTCTGATCCCTCCTGTAAACCATTCCTTTTGCTCACCCTACCAGCCCTGATCCTCTTCCTGGTATCTTCTTCCCCTGCTTTTCGCCTGCCCTTTGGGTTTGTTCTCTCTTGGTCTGAACCAGATAATTAGCTCCTGGAGACAAGGTTGTCTCCTGCTTATGTGCCCGGCAGGAGTAGGGCCTCCTCTTATCTCTGGAAAGTGCTCAGCACATCATGAACACTATCAGAAATAATAATGATGATGTGCACTTAGAGGCTGGCACTCTACAAGTTATAATAATGCCATCTCTCATTGCTGTCATGTCAAGTGCTGCGCAACATGGATTGATTTGGAGTCTGCTTGAGGCCAAGGCAGGTGAGACTATTTGTATGCTCCTTTCACTCTAGCTGGAGCAGGAGCTCCTTTCCCTGCAGCTGCGGTGTGGTGCTGGTATCTCTGCGTGTCCCTGTTTGCTCCTCTCTCACACAGCTTCACCCAGCCTGGCAGGATGGCTGCAGTGCCCAGTACCGCTTGCCGAGTGTGCCAGCATGGCTCAGTGGGGAGCCCTCTTGCATGTCAGCCGGATGGCTGGTCTCATGGCTTACGGTCTTACATCAGATGTTCTATCCCCCTCAAGGGGCATTGGGGGAGCTGTACCACAGACATAACCTAATAGTGAGTGCAAGAGGCAGGACTGAATGTTTGCCTGACTGAACGACTAAACTAGGCCTAATCATTGGAAAAGCACTGTCATTTACCATTAACCCAGCTTGTTACCCCAGCATCTGTGCCAAGTGTCAAATTAGAATCCAGGGCCGTCCACTGAGATGAGTATGCTGTGACCTGACCCCTGTAGCCTTAGTGCTCTGGGGAGGATAAACGTGCCAGTCTCCTGTTTAGAGTTGGGAGGGAATGGAGCTAGGAGACATCAGGTACACTGAGAGAGACTCTATTTATACTGGAGCTACCAAGACCAGAATCTGATCTGTTTGTTTTTTCCTTCGCTCGGTTCACGTCCGTTGTCTCCAGTCCAGTACTTGTTTTGATCTCTCAGTGCGAGGCACATTGATAAGTTTCATGTTCTGCCCAGGACTGGAGCAACGGGCAGGAGAGGTTGGGACTGGGGGTGTAGAGGCCTCACCCTCTGGAGTGACTATGAATGTGCAGCTGTAAGTAGACAGCAGCCAGGTAATTATGCAGACATGGCATCCATGGGTACCCGGGAGACATCTCAGCCTGACTGCAGGTACAGTCCATCTCTGTCAATCTGATAGACTTGCTCCTCCAGGTGTGTGTGTGTGTGTGTGTGTGTGTCTCTCTCTCTCTCTGCGTTCGGTTTATATGTATGTAGCGTCCCTAACCACCCAATAACACCTGCTATTACCCACTGTCAGTATTATGCAGACTAATCCTGGAGAGTGAATAGTAATGTATTCCATCCAAGTGAGTTTATAATGAGGATGGCGTGCATCTTGCTCTCGGCCAATTTTGTCTGTTTCACTGCTTCCTCGCTTTGATCTGCCAGTTTCATTTTTTCTCTCCAAAGCTTGATGATGGGTAATAATGCCCCAATTTAGTTAAACTCACCGTAGAACCCAAGGAAGTCCAGTCTGGTTTGGAGTTTACTGCATGATTTGCTGGGCTCTGTCTCTTTCTGGGTCGGGGGGGCAGAGGGGGTTGCACATCTTTTCTTGCTTCCCCTGTGATTCCCTGTGTAGTATCATCCTCATCATCTCAGTGGCATGAGGTGCTGTGCAAACATATATGAAGCACAGTCCCTGTTCCGAAGAATGTACTTTGTTCACTGCACACAAGCACATGTACACACACTTGCTCGCTATGTTTATGCAGTGCTATGACTTTGGTGTCTTTAAGAAATGAGAATGAGCGTTAACTCTTCAGGAACTGTCTTCCTTGCCCCTCCCCCCGCCTCAGGGTATCTCTGTGATATTAGAGGGGTATTCGGAGGACGTGCTAACCCTGTTGTTATTAAAGCAGGAAGCATATTCCTCACTTGCATTACAATATAGCTGAGCACAGCTCCTATAGGGCTTTGACACACTATCTCTCAATGCTCCGCTTCCACAGAAAGCTACAGCTGCAAACAAATAATGAGACTGTTCCTGTGGCTGCACTTCATGGTAACTTTGCATATTTATGAGACCTGTGGTGGGAAGGTCTCGCTTCTCATTTCTTTCCTCATCCACGGCCCTTGTTAACCAGCTTTCTCCCTAGAGAAGGAGCTGCTGTTGCAGTGAGATTGCTGGGATTTTTCTGTAGCTGTTCCACAAAAGAGATGTTGCTGTCCTATACAGAGTTGACCATCTCCTTAATGCTGAGATTTCCGTACTCCTCCCTACTGTAGACACAGCCTTATGGGATGGCTCAGGGCAGATGTACTTGGGTTACCTCTGTTGGCCCTATGATCCCTTACAATCAACACCCCACTATCCTTTTCTCCTTTCTCTGGGAGGCAGGCCCCAGGGGTATTGAAAAGCAACAAGGAAAAAGATTACTCCCAATTTTAGTCCCTTGAGCCATCCTGAGCAATTCCTCACTCTTCTGGATATTTACACCCTTCAGATATTTGCAGATTGTTACCTTGTCCCTCTGTATTGTCTCTTGTAAATCTGTCCATCCAGCCCCATCTTTGTTGCTCTTATCTGAACTCTGTCCAGTTCATCAGTATCCTTCTAGTTATAAGGTTCCCAAACTCACATAATACAGGTCAAGTTGCAGGACAGCTGTATAAAGAGAAATTATCACCTTCGTGCTTTGTGACTTGTTGCATCACAATGGCCTGTTTTGCTGCCACATTAGTTGTTACCGTGTCCCAGCTCTTTAATTCCATTTGATTGCCTATGTTTTAGCTTATATTCCTCATGTTTTAGCTGCCTTTTCCAAGTTGAGTTTCATTTTATCTCATACTTATGTTTTCAGTTTCCCTAGGACCCTTTGCACTATATCTTCACCCACCAATATTCACAATATAGTACCATTTGCACATTAATTAAATTTGTACTTCATTCCTTTTTCCAGATCATTTAATGAAGATCTTAAATAAAATTAGATGTAACATTGAAACGTGCAATATCCTCTAAACACTACCCTACAACCCCGTATAGCGTCATTTATCAGCACCCTTTGTTCATTGTTCTTCAGGCAGTTTTCAGTCCAGTTCAGTGACTATTTCCCATCTTGAATGAACTTTGGCAGAAAAAATGTAACGAGACAAGTTGTCAAATGCTTTACAAAAAATTCAAGTTTGGCTGCCAAGATCTTTTCTTTGTAAACTCCATGGTTGGATTATTATCCTGTAGATGTTTCATGATTTTTCTCCCTTAATATTTGTTCCATTATTTTATTAGAAATCAAATTTAAATTTACAAAATAGCAATTGGCAGGATCACTTTTCCTTTTCCAACCCTCCATTAACAAACCCAGTTCCCTGTGACTTCTAGAATTAACGGTCAGTGGTATAATTTGTTAGACCAGTCCCTTAAAATTCTTAAAACACACATCATCCAGACTGTCTCACTTCTCTGTTGAGACTTTCACATATATTCCTGTACCTGTCTTCATTAATTTATTTTTACTAGATGTTCCTTCCTTGTTAATGGCTCAAATAGAAATTCTTAGTAAGATGAGAAAATTAAGAGTTTGGGGCATGCCATTGGTCTTATTTTACTTCCTGGGTTTAGTGTGTGGATGCTGGCTAGCATTGGTGGCCTGTGACATACAAGAGGTCAAACTAGATGACCTTGATGACTCTCCTGGTGGGGAGAGGCATGAAAGACGTGAATTAAAATGGGTAGGCCTTTAACAACACAAGGTGGTGCTGAAGGGAGTGTGGGCGTGCGTGCGGTTTCATCTTCCTGAAGGGGTGGGCTCACCTTTCAAGATTTTGGGAAAGGCTGCCTTAAGGGAAGGGATGGAACCACATTGATAGGGACACTTTTAAATGGGATACAACACTAGAAATTGTACAGGAGGGGAGAATCTGGGATTGGCCCTGGGAACAAATACTTGGGAGCTAATTGGCCTTCCCATCCCAGGAGTCTTAAATTTAACTTCTTTATTTAAATTTTCTTTTGGAGACAGATAAAACTAGGGTGACATGCTTTAGAGCAGAAAGAGTGGCATACCACAGGGAGCCCTGTACGAGGCAGATGAATATGCCTATAATATATAACATACTGCAGAGAAAGAAATTACTAAACTGTCTAAAGAAAAACAACTTATTGAGCTGCAAGGCAGTGGGGTAGTCTATTTAGGAGACAGGTACATGCTACAGAACTGCTGTAAAAACACAAAGTCTAGTGTTAGAATTAGAGGTGGCCAAATAATAGCGTTTGTATCCCAGGGGAAATTCTGATATTTTGACATTTGTTTTCTTCCCAAATCGGGAAGACAAGTCAAAATATCTCAGACATTTTCACAGAACAAAAAGGTTCCAAAATATTTTGATTTGGAAATGTTAAAATGAGCAAGGTCTACATTGTTAATCAAAATGAAATGATTCCTCATTACCAAGTGAATACATTTTGATTTGAATCGACATTAAAAACAAATTCTTTTCATTTTGTTTAAGAAATGTCAGTTCAAAACCAAATGGTTTTTTGCTGATGGAAAGTCAAGCAACTTTGTCAAAATCAACATCTTCTGACATCTTTGACAATCACATTTTCTGATGGGAAATTGTTTTGCTTAAAAACCATCAGCCAGCTCTAGTTAGAATGCTCTGAATTGAACTAAGTGCTATAGCTTGTCTATGCCTAGAGGGGGTGCTGGTTAATTAAAGCTGTGATGTTGCACTAATTTAGATAAATGGGTTTAAAAAGGAAGGCTGGTACAGCATTTAGGATGCTCTTCTGGGCTGTGGGTGACCAGAGTTCAATTCCGACTCTGTCACACACATTCTATGTGATCCTGGGCACGTCACTTAGGGCTGACCTACAATACGAAGTTGGTCAGCTTAACTGCTTCCTCGGGGCCATGAAAAATTTCACACCCTATGTGGTATAATTAAGAATTCTTCCACCAAGCTAGCTACCTCCTCTTGGAAAGTTGGACTTACTAGACTGATGGAAGAACCCCTTCTATCGCTGTAGTGTCTACACTACAGTGGTGCAGTTGTGCTGTTGTAATGGAGACATACCCCTAGGTGTACACTTGGAGCTGGGAGCGTGATTCCCAGCTCATTGAGCTAGCAGCTAAAATTAGAATAACCCCCTGGCGGTGGGACAGGCTAGCCACCCTGAGCATGTACCTCTCCGAGACCCTAGGCATGTACTCCGGGCGGCTAGCCCCTTAGGCCACTTGCTCTGGCACAGCTACATTCCGTTTGTAGCAGGTTAGTTCACTGAGAGCTAGTGTAATCACACCCCCAGCTCAAAGTATAGACATACCCTTCATTTCTCTGTGCTTCAGTTCCCCCATCTGAATAATGAGGATAATAGGGGTGTTGGGAGGATAAATACATTAAAGATTGTGAGGTGCTCAGTGATAGGGGCATATGAGTACCTTAAATAGGTCTATAATGACAGCTGTGAGTGTAGACCAGACCTCAGGTTCTCAATCCCCATCTCCCTTACTGTGCTGTGTACAGTGCATGAAGAGGCAGACCCCCAAGAGAATACTAAGACTGTAACATTCATTAAAGACCCTCACAGCACCTTCCATCTGCCCTGGATTTCTGCTCACTCCCTCACCAGTCCCAGCCCAGGCATTAAAAAGCACCATGAAAGCTTCAGTATGTTTAGAACCCATTAGCTGAACCTGTAATGCATGAAGGGCTGTAATTCATTGCTAGTTTCGGATGTCAGGAAGGCCCCTCAAGTGGATGCCAGCTGTGCATCTACTGCAATGCCATCTGGTATCCTCTACAGCAATATAAATGAAGAGCCTCCATAAAGGATGCAACAGGCATTCCTGTCAAACTGTTATTCTCTTCTCAATGTGCATTGGAGATAATACAGCAAATCCTCCACTCCATTCCATCCTGATGATTCAGATCATCTCATCTCATGGCCACACGCTTATCTCACTATCAGCTTGTGATAGATGAACAGCTCCTCCATTATCTGCGACAGTGTTCAAGCCATGGAATGGATTCCTAGATTCTTGTTCTCTCAAGTGCAGCCAGATAGTGCCATTTTACACTGGCCAGCATCCTGCAGTTATCTTGGCTGTGACCAGTAGATTTTACTATGAATGGTAGCCCTGTGTCTATTGCCTCACCTTGTTGTTGTACACTCACTCCTACTCTCTTTTATTCCTCAGGGTTACCCTCCCTTTCGCTCCTCCAGGCAATTTTCAGCAGAATGGAAAGTCTGAGTGAGCTTCAGAACCCGCTGCTGGCCAAGGGCAACAGGCATCTCCAAGGTAGCTACTCCTACCATCAGCATCACCCCAGTCATTGCTGCCAGGGGAAACTTTACATCTTTCAAAACACTGGCAATGCCAAAACTCACCAGCTGCTGGATGCCAGTTCTCTGCAGCTGGCTGTTGAAGCATTGTATGGTCCCAACTTCATCCTGGTGAAGGATGAGAGCAGTCTCAAAGCCAAGGACAACAAGGGGGAGAGCTGCGAGACGACCTTCATGGAAAACAAAGAGGCCCCATCTGAAGCTGCAGATGGGCGAGAAACACAAGGCCCATGCCAGCTGGAGAGTGACATTCGAATCCAAACAGTGTCCTATGAGGTGGAGGAGGAGGAATTCCAGGAGTATGAGGTGAGCTTTTTATAGGAGAATCAGCAACAAGCTGCTCCCCAATGTGTATGTTCCACTTCCCTTTGGGGTAGATGGTGCACAGATGGTGCCAAAGGTGTTAAATTTATAGCATCCCCTTCTGTGTCTGAGTTCAGCATCACCACAGAGTGTCCCAGCTGCTTCTGTTGGTGTCCCACAGGATTATTTTTGGTGGGATGCTTTGATGTCAATGTCAGATTAATTTGCAAAGTGGAGCTGGGATTATGACATCGGAGGACTCAATTATTATAGAGTGATCTCATTTCATTTGCATATTGCAGACCCATTGGTTGAAATGTTATCATAGTAGTGCGAGTTTCTCTTATCCTGTTTAAAAAAAAAAAGGCTCATTTGCCTTTTCATGCCCACCCTTCCTCTCTCCAGCTTTGGCTTATAACACAGGGAACGTTCCTATTTCTGCTAACTAGATAGCTGCACAGCCGCGGCACCGCAGTGAAGGTGGTGTTATATTTTTAGGGCTGGAAAGTAATCTGGAGCATCTTGGATCGGCCAGAAATTCAGCCAAGAGAATGAGCTATCTCGGGGGTTGTGTCCTTTGAAATGGCCTTTTAAAATGTGATGGCTAAGTGCAGGTGACACATCACGTCACACTTCGTGTGGCAGTCACACATGGCATATATGCTGCTCTGTGACAAGGCACGTGAGTACATTGGGTGGCTGTTCAGAGGAGGCCTTCATTTACCCATGGGGACGAAGAAACTGCCATTCGATCCCTCCCCATTCCCCTCTCCTGTCACTATCTTGTCTCCATCACCATCCTCCCAGTCCCACCTTGACACCCTCTGCATCACACTCAATCTCCCAATGCCCACACATTCTCCCTACATGCTCCCCCAGTTTCCTCTTGTCAATCCATGCCCTACATTCATCTTCCCCTATGTTTTCCCTCTTAGTCCCCTGATCGCCTCTTATCATTCAGTTCTTCCAATCTCCTACCCACATTCCCCTCCATCCCCAATCTCTCATGTTCTCTGTATAATCCTCCTTAATCACCTTCCCGACACTCCTCAGCCTCCTTTCTGCCCCCATATTCTCCTCAATTTCTCTACTGCACACCACATTCCCTAAAACTACCTCAGTTTCCCTTCCTGCTTTTCATCTTTTCCAGTAATCCCCTATGTGTCCATAGAACTCCCTACAGTTTCGTGTCTCCTCATGCACTGTCTGTGCACCCGACATTTCCCTGTCTCCTCACAATATCTGGTCCAGTTTCCTAACCCCAGAGCCCAGGAGGTGGCCATCTTCTCTTATTTCAGTTCAATTGAGAACAATGGCAGATGGTGGCCATCTTCATTAGTGGCAGCCTCACTTTCCAGTGCAAAAGCCTGCAGGGCAGAGGTGGCCATCTTGACTAGGGCTTTGATGTTATGGAAAGTAATGGGAACTGGTGCCCATTCTGAATAAGGGCATGTGGTGGGATATACAGGCCTCACGCAGATCAAGAAGTGGTTAATAAGAGCCTGCTACACCTGTGGCAGGTGTCAAGATTGGAAGGAGGAGTTAAAAGGAGAAAAGCCCAGCATACTTGTGGCTGACCTGAAGAGGGGAAAGACCTCTTGTGCTAGCTCCTTGAAAAAAGGGCTGGCTGGGGACAGGGCCAGAGCCTGTCCAGAAACTGCCTGAAGGAAGGCCTGCCTGGGGCCAGGGAATATTCCGAGACTGTCAGATGCCAGAGCCTCCATGGGGCAGAAGGGCCTGGTGTGAGACTCTAATATTCACTTTGTTTCCTGTAACTATGTCTTTTCCTTTTGGACCTGGGAGATTGAGTTTGTCCTGTCTGGGTCCTGCTTATGTTCAGAGTACGACTATGATAGCCAACAGCGCTTTGCCTCACACACACCACCCTGAAAGGAACAGCCACCTGCAGTAAACCTGGGTTGATGTAACCCTGCCATGTAGTATTTTGTCATGAGCTCTGAAGAAACTCAATCATAGGTTCCACAAGTTTGATACCAACCATCATGAGAACCTTAAAATACAAATATACCAAGAGTCTTGTGATAAAATGATTGGTGAATCTGTGTTATAGCTATTTATGTTCACGTGTCCTGTGTTCACTCAGGATTTACCGTGCAATATAGAAGCCAAGAACAGTACACAAGACTCACAAAGGCAGCACTCTGTTGGAGTGGATTCCACGAAGCCCTGCTCTCGTTGGCATCTGCTGTTTATCTCCAAATCCATTGGCTTGGACCACAGTATGCCCCCTCCAGACTGAAACATGCACTTACCCATTTCCATGGGTTTAGACCATTAACATGTCCCCCCTCCAAACTGAATGTGGGTCAAAGGGTGCCCAAAATAGGGAGAAAATGACTTAAGACATTCTGAGTGGCACACACATAGAGAAGAGGAACGGGTTCTCATGAGAGTCAGGTAAACTCAGATCTTTTCCCTTACTCTCAAACCTAATCTGTCAGGGGATTGGTCCAATTAGTCCTGATGAGAATGAGGCACTTTGCTTAAACCGACACACAGCCCATTATGCCAAAGGCCAAGAAGTTTAGGTATAAAAATAATTTCCAGGGAAATCCCAAATCTCCACCAAGTTTGCTGAAGACTCAACCTGGGAAGGAAAACTGAATCCATTTCAACCCCAGAATCTTCTCATTGCATTTCTTTCTCATCAAACCAGCTGGAGACGATACAATATTTTAGAAACTCGCTCCCCGAGTTTTGGATCAGAAGAGTTTGAGAGTACGTGAAAGCGATAGGAAAGAAAAGGGGGTGAGACTGAAATACAGAGCGTGAAGAGGGTGGGGGTGGAAAGCACTGCTTAGATACCAAGTGGTAAGTGCCCTAGAAATACCACAGATGGGCAGACTGACTGGGACAGCTCTGACGCAGAAAGCCCTTAGTAACAGGACACGGAGCGTTTTGTGTCAAGATGTCCAACTTCAGAGAGGTTGGTGATGACCAAAAGCTATTTCTACTGGCAGCTGTGTGGTGGTCAGCTGGCAATGAGATCCTGCATCTCAGCCCGGTTCCCATCAGACCTGCCCCACGCTGCAGCTCAGGCCTGGATGGGCCATAGCGACTGAACCCTTTTTTAATCTCAATGGCAGATCCCTGCAGTGCAGGCTGGTGTCACACTGGTGGGAGGAGGGAGGAGCAGTGTTGGAAGGGCCATCCCGATTTTGACAGGATGGCCCAATGACATGTTTCAGGGTCACATAAGTGTCCAGCTTGCCAGCCTGTTCCACTGAGTGTTGAACTGGAGGGGCGCTTGCACTGCTGCTTCCCAGGCTCTCTCTGCCTGGCCACTCCCCAGGCCGGAAAACCCTGCGCTGTTCAGCAGCACTGAACTCGTTTGTCTTCCAGAGTGACTCCTCGAGTGACAGTGAGAGTGAGGATCATTTCCTGATGCTCCCCCCACGAGACCATCTGGGCTTGGCCATTTTTTCAATGCTCTGCTGCTTCTGGCCTCTAGGGATCGCTGCCTTCTACTTCTCCCAAGGGGTGAGGAATCCCATCGGCTGATGTCTGCTTTTCTGTGCTGCACATACTGGGTTAGGTAACAGCTCTAAAGCAGGGACCCTGCAAGCCAGAACAACCCCTCGAGTCAGGGGCCTGGCACCATTCTGGTCAGTGAGACACATCCCTCTGTCACTGCCATTGGTCTTGTTCTACCCTCACTGACCCACCTATGATGATATTGATGATGATAATAATAATAATAATATAATTCCTCCCTTTGCTAACCTGCTGGTTAAACCTTGAGTCTCCTTTTAAAGTGGGGGAAGGATTTACAGCTCTCCTGATTAAAACAAGAGTCCGTTCTGATCTTCCCAGGAGGTGGGTTCAAGTTCCACACAAGGGATTTGATTCGCTTTTCACCTGTGTAAGTCAGACATAACTCGGCAGGGTCAAGCTGGCATAAATAAGAAGAGAATCTGGGCGTTGGTCTGTGTTAGCTCCTAATGGGGACTCCTATGTTAAGGGTATGGGCCAGATTCTGTTCTCAGTGACATGGATGTAGAGCCATAGGAATTCACTTGGAGTCGATGGAGTTGCACCCAGTTTATACTGTATGATGCCAAGATCAACATTTTTCTCCTAGTCTTAAACTGTTAAATGCAGACCATAGAAATTATCATCAAAGATACATTATAATGCACCTAGCTGAGTAAAATGGGAAAGGAACCAACTAGCATAGCATCTGTGAGAGAAAGCAGGGTCTCTCACCTACTAGAGCTCTTTGAAGAGGCACTCTTGTTTCTTTGTTTATCTAATATAATGGCTGTACATGATGCTGGGTTGTTGTTATTACTCAGAGAGTAGGTCCTTTAGGGCAGGGACTGTCTCTGTGTTTAACAACTGAGAACATAAACAGAGTTTAAAGGAAGCAAAAGTCTCCAGCCTAAAGAGCTTGCAGTCGAACCACTCTCTCCACCACTGTATCACTCCAGTTTTATGCCCAGTGGGTCTCCACTGAAATCAATCGCGTTATGCCAGTGTAAAACTAGAACAATGCAGTGCAGAATCAGCTCCTAGGCTTTAACTGAGAATGAACAAGTAGTAGATAAAGATGACAAGATCAAAGTGGTGCTTAATTTGTAATGAAAGAGGGCCAGGGCTCAAGCTTTTTTTTTACTTTCATAAGTGACGAGGCAAGCCCAGAGGTGTTGGGACAATGAACTGCCAAGGCAAGAGGTGTCGGGGCTCAGTCCTGGCATGCCATGGCACAAATTAAGCACTGCTTCAAAGGCTTTTGATACAGTCCCAAACAAGAGGCTATAAGGGAAAGATGGTAACCTGGGCAAGGTGGCTACAGTTCTGTTCTAGGTTATTTATTCTGTATGCTGGGTAGAAGATAGAGAGTGAAGGACAAGGAAAAATAATTGCCAATCTTCAGACCAAGAATGAAATTAATAATGGGTTCCCCTAAGGAACAGTTTTGGGACCAGTTATGTTAAATACATTTATTAATGATTTGGACGTTGGGCTTGAAAAGAGAGGAGTAAACATTTTCAGATGACACCGAATCATTTAGATTACGAGGGCTGAGAGGAACACTTGAAGGATGTAACACAGCCAGGAAACTGGGTAACATGATGGAAGATGAGTCAGTACAGACAAGTGCAAGGTGATGCTCACAGCAAGGAGCACTTCAATCTTGCTGGCCTCTGAGTTAGCTGCCCAGGAAACAGAGTAGGGTGTCGTCATAAACACAGTGATGGCCCAGAGAGCAAATGAGATGTCTGGAGATTGAAAGGGGAATAAAGAAGAATGTAACAATGCCATACCATACAGTGGTGTGTGTCCTCATCTTGAATATTGCATTCAGTTCAGGGCACCTCATTTCAAAGATGATGTATAGTAGGAAAAACAGGAAAAGGTAACACCAATTAAAAATGACTAGGAACAGAGATACTGCCAGATCAATAGTTCTAACTGTTTGGTGCCTTGTCCCTGACAGTACCGAGAACCAGATGTCAAAGGTGTAAATTACCATAGCAATCAATTATGGAATAATCTGCTTCTGGGGAAAGATTCTTCTTAAGCCCTATTATTCAATTATTGGTTTATCCTAATTAATGTATCTCTAGTATTCCTGTTGTTCATGTACATGTTGACTCCATTCTGTCGTAATATCATGTGGCAGTGAGTTCCACGGGTTAATTATACATTGGGGGGGGGAATGTATTCCCTTTTACTGAAGTTAAAAGACAACACATTTAAAAGTGATAAATGTGCCTGTGCTCTGGGATTATGAGAAAGTGCAAAAAGCAGCACACAATTTACATCTTCTATCCTATTCACTATTTTGTGAATATTTTCATTCTATGAAAATCATCAGAGGCTTAGAAAGACCCTTTTAACCTCTCCTCCTATGAAAGTCCTCCAGGTCTCTGATCATTTTCTTTGCTCAGCTTCAAACTCTTTCTATAACTGCTATATCCTTTGTGAGATGATGTGGCCAGAAGGGAACACGGTATGAGGGCGCCCCCCCAATATATGTAATGACATTATATTGTTTGACTATTCTTCTTTATCCTTTTTTTAATACAACTTAACCAGAAATAATTTACATATTCTTGATTCTTCAAAATACTGAAGACTATTAGCACAACAACATAGCTAATGTCTGTGCATGTGCAATCCTCCAGGCACAACATCATGGAGTTATACTGCACTTCCATTTCAAGACCACAAGTTCACAAAGTGATGAGTGATGCACATATTCAAAAGTCCTGACACAACCAGTTCAAAGGCAGATCAATGTACAAATGTATGGTATCTGTAGCTACTCACTGTAGCAAGAAATATTGTGCAGGAGTTTAAGAATGCAAGATGTCTGCACACATATACTTCAAACCTATTAACCCCTCATTGAAGTAAGTCATCCAGATATAACACCTGCTTTTTAAAGGAAAGATGTATCAAATTAAAGTTGCACAGAAGGGAAGAGGGGGATAAATGCTGGGAGTTGGGTTCCTGGTGTAAATGAACAGTCAGTCCTCTTCTCCAGCGGGTTTAGATGTTAATAGTCACTTACGCATTGTCTTCTCTTTCCAGACTAGTAAGGCTGTCTCCAAGGGGGACTTCCACATGGCAAATTCAGCCTCCCGGAGGGCTCTCTTCCTCGCTGCGCTCTCCATCACCATCGGCACAGGGGTATATGTTGGTGTGATTGTAGCACTGATTGCTTATCTATCCCAAAGTGGCCATGTATAGCAGAGACCTTCATGCCAGAGCTCCGCAATCTGCACCCAAAGGCCAATGCTAGTGGGATTCACGCTTTCATGTGGAGCATAGGACACAATGCTTGCAAGGGCTACTGAGCAGCTCCATCAGTGGAGGGAGCCAGGCTTGGATGTGCTGTACAGGCTCTTTCCCTTTTACATGAACAATAGACTCCATTCTTCTTTACACTTTGGATGACTGGCTAACAATATCCCACTAGTAAAGCATTCAGCACAGGCTCAAAGGCCTGGATTCTGAGACTGGGAGGAGCATGTTTCACTTAAGGAAGAAAGTGGAAGAGAGATTTTTAGTTCAGCAACAGGGCCTGGTGCAGCCACTCCTAGCTTTCAAAACAACATGTTCATGTTCTAGTCCTGCAGTGAGAATCCCACCATCTATTGTATCACAGCCCTGGTCTTATTTTGAGGTACACAGGGAAGGCAGTGGGCAATTAATTCAGTAGCTGCTCTTCCTTTTGGGAGACAGGGTTCATAGGGTAATTGCAAGAGAGATTTGTCAGGGTTCCGGTTGTGGGGAGAACACTTCAGTTTTAGTGTCATGAACTGCCCCTTTAACTGCCACTAACTAGGAGGACCCAGTGCAGCCCTTCTTAAAAAGTGAGCTCTGGACATCTGTCTGCAGAACCTTAGCAAACAGCTCCACGACTTTATACCCTAGTCTCATTTACTAATCCATGACTCAGCCCTCCGTGCTTCTGACTCAGGTCTTGAGTCACAAATCCATTTTTAAACAAGACAATGGAAGGTAGTTTGGGTTGGGAATTGAATTGAATCATTTCACGTGTAGAAGCTGGTTGGGAAAAGCCTCACAATTTTTGTGTATTGTTACCAGCGCAATAGCACTTAGTGCCCCAACTGAGATGGGGATCTTTGTTTGCTAGGTTCTGTAAAGACATATAGGAAGAGTTCCTCCTCCAAAGAATTTACAGTCTAAGGAGATAAGGCAGACAAAGTGACATGTGAAATGAAGGCATTGACAGCTGACCTGATGTACCCAAGGTCACTGAAGTCAGGAGCCTCAGTGGGCATAAAATCCTAGTCCAGAGTGCTATCTCCTAGGCCAGGTACCTTACCTATAGCTTTATCAGTGAGAAATGAAACACTGCAGGTACTGTCATTTGGGGGAACACCCAGAAGAAAATATTCTGCCCCAATGCATCTACTGGCAGGTAAATAATGATCCCCTTGGCCAGAACTGGCCCGATCCCATCAATGACAGTCACAGACAAATAAGGATGTAAACAAAAAAATCTTCTTACCTCAGCTTTGTGTGTAACCTCCCATCAACAATATTGTTTGTTACTGGACAAAAGCCACAGAAGGAGAAAACATATTTTCCAAGGCTGGAAGCTGAATGACAAACAATGGAGTCAAAACCGCTGGTGGGGTGTGGGAAGGAGGTGTCTGTGCAAGGCTCTGTGCTGGACAGGACCCACAAGGGAAATGCTGGTACCACTTAACCCTGCTTACAGCCTGTTGCTTATGTGTATAGTACCAATAACATGCTAGGTGCTTCACAGAGGGATGTGGAGGCAAAGTCTCTGCCCCAAAGAGCTTACCGTAATGAGCCACTTCTGCTTCCCCCTGAGCTTCGCTCCATGCCTCAGCCTCCACATCTTAAACCTTCCTCACCTTTGCCACTCCTCCTCTCCCTCATTGCCTTGCCACCCGCACTCCTCTCCCTGTTGTGTAATGGGGCACAGGCAGGCTCCCGATTCTCCCCCACTCTTCCGGCAGGTTCCATGCACACTGTAGCATATTCTGTAAGAGACTCAGCATGTTCCTTGATCCGTGTATTGTTCAGATGTACATTTCATTCTAAAGCAGCATGTTAATATCGGAGATTTCTACTGTATGTGAGCCACAAAAGAAGGAAACACACGAGAATAGCGACCTGTTCAGAAGCTCCTCTGAAGGTCCCATTACGTTTTATAACATGAAAGAGTTAATAAAAGAGAGGAAAACGGGAATGTATCCTCAGTGAGTTGGACTTGGACATGGACAGGCTGGGAATGCACTGTGCAAATGGCACAAAATTATTTAGATCAGTAAAACCCCAGGATGCTTGTGAGAGAGGCTGGAGGAAGCAATCCAACCAGCACCTGGGCACCACACAGGGAGATTACAGTGAATTAAGAACACGGCAGAGAAATAACTGGGAAAAAGAGCTTAAACTTCTCTTCATGCACAGACAGCTTCTGAACTCATAGTCGCTTCTCTGGGGAAAGATTCACAAGTCACCATGGAGTTCAATTTGCCCAGTGCACAGTAGAGGTTTAAAAAGCAAAGATGCTCTAAAGAGAGAGAAAAAATATAACGATATTGAATAACAGTGAACTCCTATGTGGCATGACTAACGTGTCCTCTGGAGAGGCTGGAGAAGGTAAGTCCTAGAGAAGTCAACAAAAATGCCTCAAGGCCTGGCAGGACTTGCATAAGTGTGATGAGAGTTAGAGCAGTTCCAAGGTTTTCGTTTCCTTTTTTTAACCATTCGGTATAATCTTACCAGTTTGTTTGATCAATTCATCACTCAGGGAGTGGGGTCACTTGGATCATAGTGAAAGGAAGTAAATAGGAAACAAATAAAAGGAAACGGGCATCCAGTTAACCTGGGGGAGTCAGTGTCCCATGGGGTCACCATGCCGGAAATCATGGCTCAGTTTAAAAAGAGGATAATTTGGTGACCAATAATCACTTCTGAAGCTGTGCAAACTAAAAGAAGTGTCGTGAAAACTCAGCTCATCAACTAGCCCCTGCGGAGGTAACAAGCAATTCCCCTCCTGGTTGCAGCAAGGCGCAAGTGCCCAGCGGCATTGGGGGTGGGAGGTTCTCGTCAGCTACTGGCCACTACTGGATACAAGGAATAGGATTACCTGATACAGTAGGAGCCAGGATACTGGGTAGACTACGGGTCTGATGTGCTACATTATTTGTACTGCAATAGCACCTAGAGGCCTCACCAGGGAATGGGACCTTGCTGTGCTTACACTGTGCACCAGCATATAGCACAAGCCTGTCTCTGGCCCAAAGAACTTACCAGCTAAATAGACAGGTCAAGGGACCACACTGCCATGCGTCCCTTCTAGCAAGAGCCATGATACTGGGCACAAGATGGACCAATGACCTAATCCAGTACATCAGAAACCAGGGGCGGGGGTGTAAGTGTGAGAGAGAAGCATGGAGCCAGGATTCCTGACTGCCACACTCACTGTGTGATCTTCGTTAGCTCACCTAGCCTCCCTGAGCTTCGGTTTATTCTTCTGTCAAATTGGTATAACAACATCTACCTCCCTGACCGAGGCATCCTAGGGCTTAATTAAGGCATGTTTGTCACATGCTTTCACACTCTTGGCTGGTGTGAAGTGTAATGTATTCTGGTTTGCCCAGGACCAAGCCCAGAGGAATGACTATCATTACAGACAGGAAAAAGGCCAGGAAATGTAAAGCAGATCCGGCCTTCTCTGCATGCTTAGGGCCGTGTCTCCCATGACATTCTTTCCTCGCAGCAAGTGAGAAGTGACCAGATCCTTCTTGTTGCTCTGAAAGCTGAATCTAGAGGCAGATACAACCTGGCCCCATCTTAATCAAGGTTTTCCAAGCTTAAATTAACCAGCTAATGTCTTCACTTGGAGACAGTCTTGCATAAATGCTGCCCTCTCTCAAGCTGGGGGTTTCTTTGAAATGAATGTTCTTGGTTGGGTTATATTGGTCTCAGGTGTTGAGTCCCCGTGGTCAGCTACCATTCCTTAGATTAACACTTTCTACCACTAACTGCTGGGTTGGCCACAACTTTATTAGTCACAACCACAGGGTAGTCACAGGATGCAATCACATTCAGCTGGGGCTGTACCCAGACTGCTATGAAATGCATATCTAATGCTGCTCCCTACCGCCGCTTGGCTCTCACACAATAATCTGTGTGGGCTAAAATGCTTCCAGCAGGTTCGCAAAGCAAAGTGTACACCCTTCCTTTCAAGACACAGGACTCCCTGTTTGGGCTTGCTCATGGGCTGCTTTTGTGTGTGACTATGGTGCAGCACAAAGGAATAAGAGCTGGAAATCTTTGGCCAAAGCAAGGGTCCATTTTGCAGCCGGTGCCTTTGTTAATTGATGTGGCAGCACCTGGCTCTAAGGTGCTGACATTGCAGTCCCTGGATGTCCCAGGCTGCCGGTGGCAGATGCTGCTTCACTCTGTCTTGTTCAGGCACATCTGGATTTTGTACTAACAGCTTCCCAAATCCCCTTGAGCCTCTGTCCCAGTGATGGGTAGTTTAAGGGGACTGTTGGCTCCTTACTGAAACTTAATGGGATTTTTTGGTTGGCCTGCTCCCAGTACCAAAAGAAACAGGGAACAGCCAATGAGAAATCAAGCTGCTGAGATTGACAGTACCTGGGACCAATGGCAAGAGGCCAATGCTGCAGGTCAGCCCAATTGACAGGGCAGGTAGGCCAATGAAGGACTGGGGGCCCGGGGGCCCATTCTCCATGTGAGCTGCAGTTGCCTGAGCCAGCAGGGCTGGCAGAGCTAAGGGGTGCCCCAGCTGGAGTTGGAGGCAGAGCAGCAGCAGGGAGCCCGAAGGGGCCGAGTGGAGCTGGAGCGGCGCAGGCCAGCCACGCTGACAGCGCCAGGGCTGAGCTACAGTGGGGAGCTGCGGGCCCAGGGCTGGGGGGGCAGGTGCCCCGGTGCCACCAGTAACACGGGCGGCGAGAGCGGTGCGCACTGGGGAGAGTGGGGGAAGGGGAGCCCTGGAGGTCAGGCAGGCTCCGGGTAGGCGGCGTGGGAGCGAGGACTCAGATCCTTTTGCTGATCGATTCCAGCGGGGGCGTGCATGAGCCAGGGAAGTTCCCCCCAATAGCGGGACGTGCCCCCGCTTACACCAGGAAACCAGCTCCCAGCCAGGTGGCTGGCAGCTAGGGCTGGCTAAATCCCAGGTCTTTGGGGAGGCTGCTATGGTGAGAAGGCGGGCCAGTGTGTGGCCACTGGGAGGAGCTGTGGACCAGCATCCTGCCTCCCCCGTGACAGGAGCCCTGCCAGCCACCCTGGCCGACCTCACCACCGTGCCTCCCCTCCCCTGCTGCTGGCTCTGACACTGCATGTGGCTGGGGCAGCAGAGCCAGATGCAGGGATCCCTGCAGCTGGCTGGACCCTGCAGTGGCTCCCCACAGGGAAGGGGCGCTCTCTGCCCACTGGGAGTAGGAGGGGACCCTCTTCTGTATCTCCTGGAGGGAAGGGGTAACTCTACCGAGGAGGCATGGGAGGGAGAGGGTCTCTGCACTAGTACGTCTGCCCTCAGTGCAGAACGCTGAGAACAAGAGCTAACGTTTTCACAGCCCCTTGAGACGCCTTCCAGCCCTGCATTTTCTGTGAGAGGCCCAATGAAAATCCATCTCTGCTTGCTAACAAAAATCAACGGCTCTTAGGCTCCTGAGTCCCTTAGGTGCTTTTAGAAAATGTTACCCGATATCTGTCCTCAGGAGCCTACGGGTCAGCCTGAGGGGCCTGCCTGGAATAGTCCGGCTTCTCACATCCTCTGCATCCCTGCACGCAGCGCTCCCCGAGCTGTGAGCGATAAGTCAGCCCTGGTGTCAAGAGCCCCTTTGGTCCCTGCTCCACACCTCCTTGCACTAGGAAATTGCTCTTCAGGCTCCTGCTTGTTCAACAAATGTCTGTGAGCATACTGAATCTCAGCTTCCTCTGGCTTATCCCTTCAGCTCCCTAAGGACTGGCTGGCTCTAGGAGCTGCCTACCCAGCCCCCTGAGAAGTCCCCTCTGCTAGTCAGCTGTACTGCTGGCACCTCCTGGAGTGATGCATGGGACAGCTCAGCCTGCACCCTGCTTTGATGGCCCCGGGGATGATCCTCACACACAGGCCGGAGGTTACTGTCCATTGAACCGGAAATTAGACAAGGCTGGGCTCCACCAGGTCCACGAGGGCCCAAACCCACTCGCATAGGCTCTTTAATGACGGAAGATCAATAGGAGATACGTGACACGCTGTGTAACAGAACATCGTGAACTGAAACTCACTCCTTTGTCTTCTTTAATTTAAGCTACCAGGAGAAGAACTTGGTCTGAAAGGGGCCGACAAAATTAACAGTATTTTCTGCTCATAAACGAATGTCTCTGGTGAGACCGTAAGTGGTGGGTAGTGCAAGAACATGTTATGGGAAGGAGGATATTAGTTAGATGTAGCCTAAAGGGAAACTTGTGGACATTTCAATTCATAGAATCAGAAAGGCAGCTACTTCAGAGTGTCTTATTACAGACTCCCACAGTCTGCTGCGTGCCCTGGAGCAAAGGAAAGGGACACAAACAGCCAAGAAATCAACAGGCTGGTTAAAAAGCAGCTCCTGGAGCGTGTACAAGCTACAAAATCCGTCAAAATTAAATTCCTGCTTGAGGATCTAAAAGAAAGGGATCACATCGCCCACCCCCTTGGCTCCTTCCTCCCACCCCCCTCACCACCCATTCCCTGCACTCTGTATCTTCCTTCCTCATGCCCACACCCCTCCACCTCTGCTCCTTCCTCTCACCCCCTCCAACTCTACTCCCTCCCTAGCCATACATGACTGTCTAAGGATCTCTTATCCCCACCTCCCATGGGGGAGGACGGGTGGGTGGGGGATGGCTGCTGGTGGCCTACTCTGGGCCCAGTTTGGAAGGGGAGCAGCAAGTCTTTCTCTTCCCATCCCATCTACACTGTGAGGAGGAGAATTAGCTATCATCCGCGCTTTAGTCACAAACCCCTCTGATTCAGACTGTGTTATTACATCTCTTTGACCAAGCAAACCCTTTTTTCAATGATGCTTATGTGCTCTAGTCCTCCCCGTACTGAAGTGGTCACTTCATTAAAACCAACACAAGCCCCCCCCCATTCACTCAAAGCCACATGGGAGTGGGGGTGAGGGGGTGCTTTGTGTGTTTCAAAGGCCTGCACTTTGAGTTACATTCCTTCACCTCTCTGTCAGTGGGTTTTGGCTACTCCAGTCCTGAGTGCTGTGGGGCAGGGTCTGAATCCTGAGACGTGGCTTGCATATGGCTGGCCCTGTATAAAAAATGAGAGGGAAAAATGATTTCCACCAGACAGATTGAATCAGGGCTCTGTAGACAGTGGCCCCAAAGTGTACAGTGATGGCATTAATCCCACAGATGCTGATTAGGGTTTGTTCTGTGGAGGGGGGCAGAAGGCTTAATAGCTCAAGGACCTCCTGGTCAGAGGTGCTGGGCACCTGCAGCTCCTATGGACCACAGCTGGTGTTTTGGGTGCTGAGCGTTTCTGAAAATTAGACCTTTGATATCCCCAAGTCCATGGGCAGAGTAGGGAGCAAGCTGATCAGTGCTCCACTAACACCCTCGGGCATTAACCAGCCAACAGAGCACTCGCTGACCAGCGCACACAGCAGCAGCATCTGTGGTTTGCTAGAACCAGGCTGTTGTCAGGAGTCTCCCTTGGGTCTTGGTTACTGCCCAGAAATGGGATTTCCTGCAGCATTAAGCACATGCTATCTTTCGCTTACTGGCTGAGTTTTTTCCATTTAGCATCCCTCTTTCTCAACAGTAGCCTACACTGTGCCAACGTGTAGGTCTGCTCATATTCAGGAGAGGAATCCCACTGCTGACACCACACCTGATCTCCTGACACTGCTTTGCTCTGGCAGCTCATGCACTCTTGGACAAGAGTGCTGCTGCCTTTCACCATCCATAGATGACTGCTTGTGCCTGTCCACACAGCACTCACTGTGTCACCAAAGTGTGTCCACACTTGGTGCTGTAGCATCGATAGTGAGAGCAGTGCACTGTGAGCAGCTAGCCCACTGTGCAACTCACCAGCTTGTGCCGCTAGGAGTCGTGGGAAGGCGGAGAGGATCGCTGTGAAACATGGGTGTGGGCTCAACGTCCCATGATGCAGTGATTTCTGTCCTGTCATTCCATGGGTTTCCGACTTCGTTTTGTGACATTTTTCAATGGCCCCCAAGTTTCCTGTGCACCCGCCATCTCTATCTGAAAGGATGGATCCTGCCCTGCTCTGCACTGCTGTTGTCAGTGTTCTGAACACATCGTGGCTGGACATGCAGTGTATCATGAGCTCCCAAGCAGAACACGTGTCTGAAGCGCCTGACCTGCTGTGTGACATGCAAACAAACAGCACCGCATTACTGTTTGCATTCACGGAGCATTTGCACACAGTGCACCACCACTTTCAGGTGTGTGAAAAAGCACTGAGTGGTGGGATCGCATCGTTATGCAGGTCTGCGAAGACGAGCAGTGGCTGCAGAACTTCTGAGTGCACAAAGCCACCTTCATGGAATTCTGTGGTGCTTGCCCCCTGCCCTGTAGTGAAAGGACATCAGAATGAGAGCTGCCCTCGCAGTAGAGAAGCACGTGGCGATCACTGTGTGGCAGCTGGTAACTCCAGACTGCTACCGGTTGATCACTAGTCAGTTTGGAGTCGGGAAGTCCGCTGTTTGAGGTGTGGTATAGAAAATGTGCATGGCCGTTAATCGCATTTTGCTACGAAGGACTGTGGGACTTGGAAATGTGCAGGAAATTGTGGATGGCTTCGCAGCAGTAGGATTCCCTAACCGTGGCAGGGCGATAGATGGCACATACATCCCAGTTTTGGCTATGGACCATCTTACAATGGAGTACATCAGTAGAAAGTGATACTTCTCTATGGTACTGCAGGTGCTTGTGGATCACCATGGGCATTTCAGTGACATCAACGTGGGTTGGTCAGGGAAGATGCATGGCACACACATCTTCAGGAACACTGGCCTCACAGAAAGCTGCAAGCAGGGACTTTCTTTCCAGACCAAAAGATTCCAATGGGGGATGTTGAAATGCCCATAGTGATCCTGAGAGACCCAGTCTACCCCTTCCTGCCATGACCCAGGAACCTTATACAGGCAACCTGGATAGCACCAAGGAGCGCTTCAGTAACACATTCAGCAGATGCCAAATGACCATTGAATGTGCATTTGGCAGATTAAAAGCTTGCTGGTGATGCCTTTATGGCAGGTTAGACCTAAATGAGGAAAATATTCCCATGGTTATAGCTGTCTGCTGTGTGCTCCATAATATTTTTGAAGCTGAGGGTGAAAAGTTTCCCCGAGTAGAGTGCAGAGGCAGATCTCCTTGTAGCTATGAAAAACCAGATGTCAGGGTATTGGGGGGGACAACAGGGGGCCATTAAATTCAGGGAGGCCTTGAGGAGTCATTTTGACAATGAGCTCCAATAAGGAGTCTTTGTAAACACCATTGTGCCATGCTATGACTGCTAACCAGCTTGCACTGTGTATCAATGTGAGGTGCACCCACCATGTGCAAGAGACATATAAAGATTGCTTAGTCTTCAAAAATATGTCTTTATTAAATAACAATTATTCACAACACACACACAAAGCTGGGCTGGAGAGGAGAAAGCAGTGCAGGGCAGTGTGAGCTATGACAGGTGGATATAAGTCCAGCTATCCTTCTGGAAACTGTCTGAAGGGGTGGAGTGAACAGAGGGTATCCAGACAAGCTGGGAATGTGTGGGTAGAGTGTGGGGAGGGCATAGAAAGTAGTTCTATATTGGCTGCAAGGGAGGGTGAGCACGCATGAATTCAGTCTGCAGTGTTATTAGTGACTTCAGCAGCTCTGTTTGTTCCTCTGTGGCTTTTATTATGCATTCGTGACCTTCTATCACTCACTCCTGGTTTTCTCTCCTCTCCTGCCTATCAATTTTTTGTCTCCATGCCTTTTCTTCCATCTCAGAGGACTGGAGGAGTTCTTGGAACATCTCTTCTTTGCTTCTCCATATTGTTTTCTTATCAGCCACAGGCGCTCAGCAGGTTTGGAGGGGTTTCCCTTCAAGGGCACATCTGTAGAAGCACACTAATGAACGAAAGCATGATTGTGATTGCAATAACAGCATTGATTCATTCCTGTAAAATACACCACTTTCTCACTGTCCTCAGGCAAGCACATAGCTCGACGATCAACCAGGGCATGGTGAGTTGTGCCCAGAGGGAGGGAGCACTCAAGCTGGGGAAAAGGTTCTGGGTGACTGTGATTGATTCAGATAAATAGGGACAAAATTTCAAATTGTGCCACCATTTTCCACAGGCGGGGGGTGGGTGGGCATATGTAGGAAGGTGCAGTGGCCTTCCTCAGAGCCTGGACCTGAGGAAGGGTCACAACGACCAGCCTGGACTGCAAAAGGGCTGGCGAGCCAGTCTGCCCAGCAACCCAGGAGCTGGACAATGAAAGACCCGTCTGACGAGCCAATCTGGCAAGAGGGAGATGGGGCTTCTGTCGCGGCTGGGAGGATAAAAGGCAGGCCTCGCAGCTCAGTAGGAAGGTGGCCACCGTCGGAGGCAGACATACTGTCCTGCGAGCCTCAGCATTGGCCGGACCTCAGCCCAGCAGGTGCCCCGAGTGAGCGCCTTTGGGAATGACCCCAGGCCTGGGTAGGGCCTCCAGGTCCCAGTGACAAGACAAGGCCGCCAAGTTCCAAGGACTGGGGGGGGCCTCTGGGCCCTCCTGACTGGACCAAGCCCCTGAGACCCAAGCATGGGAGATGCCCTCGGAGATTGGCCTTGACTTGGAGGAGCTGCCCGACACTAAACCCCCGGAGCCGTGACACCTGGAGGAGTTGCCCTCGGCAGAGGAACTCCCGGAACCCGGTGACCTAGAGGAGCTGCCCTCCGTCGAGGAGCTCCCTGCCTTGCCGCCCGTCGATGAGGAGGGACTGGTGAGCCTGCCACGGGCGGAATACCCCGATGACCCCGAGGACCCTGAGGAAGCAGGTACCTGAGGTCATGGGGAGGAAGTAGCCCAGGGACAGACATAGCCGTGGCTGAGTTCAGAACATGCCCCCGTTGGCGTGTTGCGGCGGGAGCCCTGCCGACACAGTGGCAATGCCTGTGCCACTGCTAGGGCCCTGGGCTGGGATGCAGTGGAGTCGGGTGGGCCTGCATCCCCCTTCCCTAGCCACCCCAGGAAAATGTGCTGTCCCCTACTGTTACAGATAGTGGACCCCCTGCTGGCTTGCCCGCCCTGCCATGGGCCAGGGCAACAGACTGCTGGCTCGCACGCCCAAGAGCTAGGGAAAAAGGCTACTAGGCCGTCCTCATGGCCTGAGGACCCGAACTAAGCTGGGGGCAGAGACGCTAAAGTTCCTCCTTTTGGAAGGTGCAGTGGCCTTCCTCAGAGCCTGGGCCCGAGGAAGGGCCACAACGACCAGCCCAGATGGAACGCTGGGCTACAGCATAGAAGCCAATATCTCCTGAGAGTAAGCATGGATGGTAGGGCGCATCTCCTCCATGCGAGCAGCTTCAAATTGGGTCCCTATGCTGCTCATCTGTGTGCTGCATGGGTCCTTGCACAAATTTATTGCTGATTAGAGAGTGAAAATTTCCAATAGTGGGGGAAGAAACAAAGCAGCTCTGCTGAGAAATCTCTGGCAGAAGATTGGAAAGTACCTCCAGGAATGTTTCCTAGGGATCTCTCTGGAGGATTCTCGTGAAATCTTAGTGTGCATGAACACACTTTTTCACCACACTACCTAAGCTGAACAAGGAAATGGGAAGCACATGCAAACACAGCTGCTCTTGTGCATTTCTATCCCCTCAACCAGCTGTACAAAGCAATAAAGCAAAGGACAGCGGTACCTCACATAACTGAGCAGCATCAGCTCAAAAAAATCCGTTACCAAGCTCCACTCTTCTGCATGCCAGATCTGGAGGGCTGGGACTGGCTCAAAGTCTCTGGTGTCGAGAAGAGGTCTTGATTTTCACATGGTACTGCAGTGTGTCTCGTTCATAGCCCTTTTCCGCCATTAAACAAGAACTTTGACTGTACATATCGAAGTTCCTTCGGCTTGAGCAGAACTGAGACTACACAGCCTCTTCTCCCCAGATGCTGATCAGCTCCAGAAGCTCCAGTGTGCTCCAAGCGGGAGTGCATTTGGTGAGTGGAGCTGCCTGTTCAGCTGGGAAGATGCAATGTGAGCACTCCACGCTGACCAAGCAGGAAGTGGAATTAAAAAAATTCCTAGGAATCTAAAGGGGGAGGGGTGGACTGCTGCAGAGCAGTGGAGTTCAAATTGATGGCCAGAACGGTCAGGATGGGCATTGTGGGACACTTCCTGGACGCCCTTTACCACAATATAAGCAAGCGCGGGTCTTCATGGATGCTTTATCACTAAAAGTTTGGCGCAAAAAGCTGTACGCCTCTCGTCGAGGTGGTTTTAGTCTGTTGCAAAATTAGGGGAGTTGGGTTGGCAGGGATAGGAATTGCAGTGTGTACACCACCAGTTTTGGCTCAAAAAGCTGACTTTGGTCCACAAAAATCAGTAGTTTAGACCAGGCCTACCCTATGAAGCCTCTGTCTACACTGCCCTGCAGTTGAGACTATGGGTTTGTGAACAGCAAGTATATAAGCCTGTCTGATGAGGACTATGTTACCGTGCACTAGCAACCTTTTTGTTCATGCCCACAGCATCCATATGGGAAGTTACAGTGCAGCACTTCGGTATGCTCTGCTATTCACACCTGTATAGTCTGAAAGTCAAGCCCTAAATAAATTCAGAAATCTATCACTGCACCTTCCTCCTTGTCCACTTGAGTGTAGATCCTAGACCAGGCTCAGCAGGGTAGTTGCTGGCTCATCCAGAGTTGCCACAGCTATGCACCAGCCTGGCCTGGTTTCCTCCCCATGCTGGGACTGTGGGGACAGCATTCCGCACTCGTGGCGGAAGAGTGCCCAGCGTGCTATCTGGAGGGCATTTTACGCCATGTAGCCTCCCCGGATACAAAGGCCATCCCCTAGTTATGAAGCTGGGACAAATTGCAACATGGATTTACTAAAGGTAGATCGTGCCAAACCAACCTGATCTCCTTCTTTGAGAAGGTGACGGATTACTTAGACAAGGGCAATGCGGTAGATCTAATTTACCTCGACTTCAGTAAGGCGTTTGACACGGTTCCACATGGGGAACTGTTAGTTAAATTGGAAAAGATGGGGATGAATGTGAAAGTTGTAAGGTGGATAAGGAACTGGTTAAAAGGGAGACTACAGCGGGTCGTGCTGAAGGGTGAACTGTCAGGCTGGAAGGAGGTTACTAGCGGAGTCCCTCAAGGATCGGTTCTTGGACCGACCTTATTTAACCTTTTTATAACTGATCTTGGCACAAAGAGCGAGAATGTGTTAATAAAATTTGCGGATGACACGAAGCTGGGGGGTATTGCTAACACGGAGAAGGACCGGGATGCTATTCAGGAAGATCTGGACCACCTTGTACACTGGAGCAATAGTAATCGGATGAAATATAATAGTGAAAAGTGCAAGGTCATGCACTTAGGGATTAATAATAAGAATTTTACATATACGTTGGGGATGCATCAGTTGGAAACGACGGAGGAGGAGAAGGACCTTGGGGTATTGGTTGATAACAGGATGACTATGAGCCGCCAATGTGATATGGCTGTTAAAAAAGCAAATGCGGTTTTAGGATGCATCAGGCGAGGTATTTCCAGCAAGGAGAAGGAGGTGTTAGTGCCGTTATATACGGCGCTGGTGAGACCCCACCTGGAATATTGTGTGCAGTTCTGGTGTCCCATGTTTAAGAAGGATGAATTCAAACTGGAACAGGTTCAGAGACGGGCTACTAGGATGATCCGAGGAATGGAAAATCTGCCTTATGAAAGGAGACTCAAAGAGCTTGGCTTGTTTAGCCTGGCCAAAAGAAGGCTCCGGGGGGATATGCTTGCTCTATATAAATATATCAGGGGGATTAACGTTAGGGAGGGAGAGGAATTATTTAAGTTTAGTACTATTATAGGCACGAGGACGAATGGGTACAAATTGGATATTAGGAAATTTAGACTAGAAATTAGACGAAGGTTTCTAACCATTAGGGGAGTGAAGTTCTGGAATAGCCTTCCGAGGGAAGTAGTGGGGGCAAATGACTTATCTGGCTTTAAGACTAAGCTTGATAAGTATATGGAGGGGATGTTATGATGGGATAGTTTAATTTGAGCAATTGATTTTGGATTATCGGCAGATAAGTCTGCTCAATGGTCTGTGGGAATGCTGGATGGGATGGGAACTGAGTTACTGCAGAGAA